>CATKUM010000155.1:0-216000 GCA_949786405.1 Onychomys arenicola | reverse complement strand
GAGAACTGTGCTGTGTGTTTCCCTTCCGAAACGGAGTTAATTGCCATGCTCTGTGTCTTCCTACAAGCAAGACTTCGTTTCAGGTAAACGCACTCACTTTTCAGCTCAAAGGAAGCTCCCTCGTTCACGAAGCTCACACGTTTCTCGCTCTTAACTAAAAAGCATTGGATGTTAGAGGACCTGTGGTTTGTATCAGTTTCAGAAGCAGAGTTGAACTAGGTATGGTCCGTGTGTGCAGGAAACAAGATTGTTTTGTTCGGAGCACAGTCACGTTTCCCGCCTTATTAGAGACTCTACAAAGCAAGAGCGTGATTCTTGCTCTAAAGCAGAGTGTGTTTCATGGATGAGAACTGTGCTGTGTGTTTCCCTTCCGAAACGGAGTTAATTGCCAGGCTCTGTGTCTTCCTACAAGCAAGACTTCGTTTCAGGTAAACGCACTCACTTTTCAGCTCAAAGGAAGCTCCCTCCTTCACGAAGCTCACACGTTTCTCGCTCTTAACTGAAAAGCATTGGATGTTAGAGGACCTGTGGTTTGTATGAGTTTCAGAAGCAGAGTTGAACTAGATATGGTCCATGTGTGTTGGAAACACGGTCCTTTTTTCTGAGCACACTCACGTTTCCCGCCTTATTAGAGACTCTAGAAAGCAAGAGTGTGCTTCTTGCTCTAAATCAGAGTGTGTTTCATGGATGAGAACTTTGCTGTGTGTTTCCCTTCAGAAACTGGGTTAAATGCCAGGCTCTGTGTCTTCCTACAAGCAAGACTTCGTTTCAGGTAAACGAAGACACTTTTCAGCTTAAACGAAGCTCCATCATTCACGAAGCTCAAACGTTTCTAGCTCTTAACTGAAAAACCTTGGATGTTAGAGGGCCTGTGGTTTGTTTGAGTTTCAGAAGCAGAGTTGAACTAGGTATGGTCCGTGTGTGTAGGAAACACGGTTCTTCTGTTCTATGCACACTCACGTTTCCCGCCTTATTAGAGACTCTAGAAAGCAAGAGCGTGCTTCTTTCTCTAAAGCAGAGTGTGTTTCATGGATGAGAACTGTGCTGTGTGTTTCCCTTCAGAAACGGAGTTAAATGCCAGGCTCTGTGTCTTCCTACAAGCAAGACTTCATTTCAGGCAAACGCAGTCACTTTTCCCTCAAAGGAAGCTCCCTCGTTCACGAAGCACACACGTTTAGCGCTCTTAACTGAAAATCATTGGATGATAGAGGACCTGTGGTTTGCATCAGTTTCAGAAGCAGAGTTCAACTAGGTATGGTCCGTGTGTGTAGGAAACATGGTTGTTTTGTTCTGAGCACACTCACGTTTCCCGCCTTATTAGAGACTCTAGAAAGCAAGTGCGTGCTTCTTGCTCTAAAACAGAGTGTGTTTCATGGATGAGAACTGTGCTGTGTGTTTCCCTTCAGAAACGGAATTAAATGCCAGGCTCTGTGTCTTCCTACAAGCAAGACTTCGTTTCAGGTAAACACACTCACTTTTCAGCTCAAAGGAAGCTCCCTCGTTCACGAAGCTCACACGTTTCTCGCTCTTAACTGAAAAGCATTGGATGTTAGAGGGCCCGTGGTTTGTATGAGTTTCAGAAGCAGAGTTGAACTAGGTATGGTCCGTGTGTGTAGGAAGCACGGTTGTTTTGTTCTGAGCACACTCACGTTTCCCGCCTTATTAGAGACTCTAGAAAGCAAGAGCGTGCTTCTTGCTCTAAAGCAGAGTGTGTTTCATGGATGAGAACTGTGCTGTGTGTTTCCCTTCAGAAACGGAGTTAAATGCCAGGCACTGTGTCTTCCTACACGCAAGACTTCGTTTCAGGCAAACGCAGTCACTTTTCAATCAAACGAATCTCCCTCGTTCACGAAGCACACACGTTTCTAGCTCTTAACTGAAAAGCATTGGATGTTAGAGGACCTGTGGTTTGTATCAGTTTCAGAAGCAGAGTTGAACTAGATATGGTCCGTGTGTGTAGGAAACACGGTTCTTCTGTTCTGAGCACACTCACGTTTCCTGCCTTATTAGAGACTCTAGAAAGCAAGAGCGTGCTTCTTGCTCTAAAGCAGAGTGTGTTTCATGGATGAGAACTGTGCTGTGTGTTTCCCTTCAGAAACGGAGTTAAATGCCAGGCACTGTGTCTTCCTACACGCAAGACTTCGTTTCAGGCAAACGCAGTCACTTTTCAATCAAACGAATCTCCCTCGTTCACGAAGCACACACGTTTCTAGCTCTTAACTGAAAAGCATTGGATGTTAGAGGACCTGTGGTTTGTATCAGTTTCAGAAGCAGAGTTGAACTAGATATGGTCCGTGTGTGTAGGAAACACGGTTCTTCTGTTCTGAGCACACTCACGTTTCCTGCCTTATTAGAGACTCTAGAAAGCAAGAGCGTGCTTCTTGCTCTAAAGCAGAGTGTGTTTCATGGATGAGAACTGTGCTGTGTGTTTCCCTTCCGAAACGGAGTTAATTGCCATTCTCTGTGTCTTCCTACAAGCAAGACTTCGTTTCAGGTAAACGCACTCACTTTTCAGCTCAAAGGAAGCTCCCTCGTTCACGAAGCTCACACGTTTCTCGCTCTTAACTAAAAAGCATTGGATGTTAGAGGACCTGTGGTTTGTATCAGTTTCAGAAGCAGAGTTGAACTAGGTATGGTCCGTGTGTGCAGGAAACAAGATTGTTTTGTTCGGAGCACAGTCACGTTTCCCGCCTTATTAGAGACTCTAGAAAGCAAGAGCGTGCTTCTTGCTCTAAAGCAGAGTGTGTTTCATGGATGAGAACTTTGCTGTGTGTTTCCCTTTCAGAAACGGAGTTAAATGCCAGGCCCTGTGTCTTCCTACAAGCGAGACTTCGTTTCAGGTAAACGCAGTCACTTTTCAGCTCAAACGAAGCTATATTGTACACGAAGCTCACACGTTTCTCGCTCTTAACTGAAACGCATTGGATGTTAGAGGGCCTGTGGTTTGTATCAGTTTCAGAAGCAGAGTTGAACTAGATATGGTCCGTGTGTGTAGGAAACACAGTTCTTTTGTTCTGAGCACTCTCACGTTTCCCGCCTTATTAGAGACTCTAGAAAGCAAGAGCGTGCTTCTTGCTCTAAAGCAGAGTGTGTTTCATGGATGAGAAGTGTGCTGTGTGTTTCCCTTCAGAAACGGAGTTAAATGCCAGGCCCTGTGTCTTCCTACAAGCGAGACTTCGTTTCAGGTAAACGCAGTCACTTTTCAGCTCAAACGAAGCTATATTGTACACGAAGCTCACACGTTTCTCGCTCTTAACTGAAACGCATTGGATGTTAGAGGGCCTGTGGTTTGTATCAGTTTCAGAAGCAGAGTTGAACTAGATATGGTCCGTGTGTGTAGGAAACACAGTTCTTTTGTTCTGAGCACTCTCACGTTTCCCGCCTTATTCGAGACTCTAGAAAGCAAGAGCGTGCTTCTTGCTCTAAAGCAGAGTGTGTTTCATGGATGAGAAGTGTGCTGTGTGTTTCCCTTCAGAAACGGAGTTAAATGCCAGGCCCTGTGTCTTCCTACAAGCGAGACTTCGTTTAAGGTAAACGCAGTCACTTTTCAGCTCAAACGAAGCTATATTGTACACGAAGCTCACACGTTTCTCGCTCTTAACTGAAACGCATTGGATGTTAGAGGGCCTGTGGTTTGTATCAGTTTCAGAAGCAGAGTTGAACTAGATATGGTCCGTGTGTGTAGGAAACACAGTTCTTTTGTTCTGAGCACTCTCACGTTTCCCGCCTTAGTCGAGACTCTAGAAAGCAAGAGCGTGCTTCTTGCTCTAAAGCAGAGTGTGTTTCATGGATGAGAAGTGTGCTGTGTGTTTCCCTTCAGAAACGGAGTGAAATGCCAGGCTCTGTGTCTTCCTACAAGCGAGACTTCGTTTCAGGTAAACGCAGTCACTTTTCAGCTCAAACGAAGCTATATTGTACACGAAGCTCACACGTTTCTCGCTCTTAAATGAAACGCATTGGATGTTAGAGGGCCTGTGGTTTGTATCAGTTTCAGAAGCAGAGTTGAACTAGATATGGTCCGTGTGTGTAGGAAACACAGTTCTTTTGTTCTGAGCACTCTCACGTTTCCCGCCTTAGTCGAGACTCTAGAAAGCAAGAGCGTGCTTCTTGCTCTAAAGCAGAGTGTGTTTCATGGATGAGAAGTGTGCTGTGTGTTTCCCTTCAGAAACGGAGTTAAATGCCAGGCCCTGTGTCTTCCTACAAGCGAGACTTCGTTTCAGGTAAACGCAGTCACTTTTCAGCTCAAACGAAGCTATATTGTACACGAAGCTCACACGTTTCTCGCTCTTAACTGAAACGCATTGGATGTTAGAGGGCCTGTGGTTTGTATCAGTTTCAGAAGCAGAGTTGAACTAGATATGGTCCGTGTGTGTAGGAAACACAGTTCTTTTGTTCTGAGCACTCTCACGTTTCCCGCCTTATTAGAGACTCTAGAAAGCAAGAGCGTGCTTCTTGCTCTAAAGCAGAGTGTGTTTCATGGATGAGAAGTGTGCTGTGTGTTTCCCTTCAGAAACGGAGTTAAATGCCAGGCCCTGTGTCTTCCTACAAGCGAGACTTCGTTTCAGGTAAACGCAGTCACTTTTCAGCTCAAACGAAGCTATATTGTACACGAAGCTCACACGTTTCTCGCTCTTAACTGAAACGCATTGGATGTTAGAGGGCCTGTGGTTTGTATCAGTTTCAGAAGCAGAGTTGAACTAGATATGGTCCGTGTGTGTAGGAAACACAGTTCTTTTGTTCTGAGCACTCTCACGTTTCCCGCCTTAGTCGAGACTCTAGAAAGCAAGAGCGTGCTTCTTGCTCTAAAGCAGAGTGTGTTTCATGGATGAGAAGTGTGCTGTGTGTTTCCCTTCAGAAACGGAGTTAAATGCCAGGCTCTGTGTCTTCCTACAAGCGAGACTTCGTTTCAGGTAAACGCAGTCACTTTTCAGCTCAAACGAAGCTATATTGTACACGAAGCTCACACGTTTCTCGCTCTTAACTGAAACGCATTGGATGTTAGAGGGCCTGTGGTTTGTATCAGTTTCAGAAGCAGAGTTGAACTAGATATGGTCCGTGTGTGTAGGAAACACAGTTATTTTGTTCTGAGCACTCTCACGTTTCCCGCCTTATTCGAGACTCTAGAAAGCAAGAGCGTGCTTCTTGCTCTAAAGCAGAGTGTGTTTCATGGATGAGAAGTGTGCTGTGTGTTTCCCTTCAGAAACGGAGTTAAATGCCAGGCTCTGTGTCTTCCTACAAGCGAGACTTCGTTTCAGGTAAACGCAGTCACTTTTCAGCTCAAACGAAGCTATATTGTACACGAAGCTCACACGTTTCTCGCTCTTAACTGAAACGCATTGGATGTTAGAGGGCCTGTGGTTTGTATCAGTTTCAGAAGCAGAGTTGAACTAGATATGGTCCGTGTGTGTAGGAAACACAGTTCTTTTGTTCTGAGCACTCTCACGTTTCCCGCCTTATTCGAGACTCTAGAAAGCAAGAGCGTGCTTCTTGCTCTAAAGCAGAGTGTGTTTCATGGATGAGAAGTGTGCTGTGTGTTTCCCTTCAGAAACGGAGTTAAATGCCAGGCCCTGAGTCTTCCTACAAGCGAGACTTCGTTTCAGGTAAACGCAGTCACTTTTCAGCTCAAACGAAGCTATATTGTACACGAAGCTCACACGTTTCTCGCTCTTAACTGAAACGAATTGGATGTTAGAGGGCCTGTGGTTTGTATCAGTTTCAGAAGCAGAGTTGAACTAGATATGGTCCGTGTGTGTAGGAAACACAGTTCTTTTGTTCTGAGCACTCTCACGTTTCCCGCCTTATTCGAGACTCTAGAAAGCAAGAGCGTGCTTCTTGCTCTAAAGCAGAGTGTGTTTCATGGATGAGAAGTGTGCTGTGTGTTTCCCTTCAGAAACGGAGTTAAATGCCAGGCTCTGTGTCTTCCTACAAGCGAGACTTCGTTTCAGGTAAACGCAGTCACTTTTCAGCTCAAACGAAGCTATATTGTACACGAAGCTCACACGTTTCTCGCTCTTAACTGAAACGCATTGGATGTTAGAGGGCCTGTGGTTTGTATCAGTTTCAGAAGCAGAGTTGAACTAGATATGGTCCGTGTGTGTAGGAAACACAGTTCTTTTGTTCTGAGCACTCTCACGTTTCCCGCCTTAGTCGAGACTCTAGAAAGCAAGAGCGTGCTTCTTGCTCTAAAGCAGAGTGTGTTTCATGGATGAGAAGTGTGCTGTGTGTTTCCCTTCAGAAACGGAGTTAAATGCCAGGCCCTGTGTCTTCCTACAAGCGAGACTTCGTTTCAGGTAAACGCAGTCACTTTTCAGCTCAAACGAAGCTATATTGTACACGAAGCTCACACGTTTCTCGCTCTTAACTGAAACGCATTGGATGTTAGAGGGCCTGTGGTTTGTATCAGTTTCAGAAGCAGAGTTGAACTAGATATGGTCCGTGTGTGTAGGAAACACAGTTCTTTTGTTCTGAGCACTCTCACGTTTCCCGCCTTATTCGAGACTCTAGAAAGCAAGAGCGTGCTTCTTGCTCTAAAGCAGAGTGTGTTTCATGGATGAGAAGTGTGCTGTGTGTTTCCCTTCAGAAACTGGGTTAAATGCCAGGCTCTGTGTCTTCCTACAAGCAAGACTTCGTTTCAGGTAAACGAAGACACTTTTCAGCTTAAACGAAGCTCCATCATTCATGAAGCTCAAACGTTTCTAGCTCTTAACTGAAAAGCATTGGATGTTAGAGGACCTGTGGTTTGTATCAGTTTCAGAAGCAGAGTTGAACTAGATATGGTCCGTGTGTGTAGGAAACACGATTCTTCTGTTCTGAGCACACTCACGTTTCCTGCCTTATTAGAGACTCTAGAAAGCAAGAGCGTGCTTCTTGCTCTAAAGCAGAGTGTGTTTCATGGATGAGAACTGTGCTGTGTGTTTCCCTTCCGAAACGGAGTTAATTGCCATGCTCTGTGTCTTCCTACAAGCAAGACTTCGTTTCAGGTAAACGCACTCACTTTTCAGCTCAAAGGAAGCTCCCTCGTTCACGAAGCTCACACGTTTCTCGCTCTTAACTAAAAAGCATTGGATGTTAGAGGACCTGTGGTTTGTATCAGTTTCAGAAGCAGAGTTGAACTAGGTATGGTCCGTGTGTGCAGGAAACAAGATTGTTTTGTTCGGAGCACAGTCACGTTTCCCGCCTTATTAGAGACTCTACAAAGCAAGAGCGTGATTCTTGCTCTAAAGCAGAGTGTGTTTCATGGATGAGAACTGTGCTGTGTGTTTCCCTTCCGAAACGGAGTTAATTGCCAGGCTCTGTGTCTTCCTACAAGCAAGACTTCGTTTCAGGTAAACGCACTCACTTTTCAGCTCAAAGGAAGCTCCCTCCTTCACGAAGCTCACACGTTTCTCGCTCTTAACTGAAAAGCATTGGATGTTAGAGGACCTGTGGTTTGTATGAGTTTCAGAAGCAGAGTTGAACTAGATATGGTCCATGTGTGTTGGAAACACGGTCCTTTTTTCTGAGCACACTCACGTTTCCCGCCTTATTAGAGACTCTAGAAAGCAAGAGTGTGCTTCTTGCTCTAAAGCAGAGTGTGTTTCATGGATGAGAACTTTGCTGTGTGTTTCCCTTCAGAAACTGGGTTAAATGCCAGGCTCTGTGTCTTCCTACAAGCAAGACTTCGTTTCAGGTAAACGAAGACACTTTTCAGCTTAAACGAAGCTCCATCATTCACGAAGCTCAAAAGTTTCTAGCTCTTAACTGAAAAACCTTGGATGTTAGAGGGCCTGTGGTTTGTTTGAGTTTCAGAAGCAGAGTTGAACTAGGTATGGTCCGTGTGTGTAGGAAACACGGTTCTTCTGTTCTATGCACACTCACGTTTCCCGCCTTATTAGAGACTCTAGAAAGCAAGAGCGTGCTTCTTTCTCTAAAGCAGAGTGTGTTTCATGGATGAGAACTGTGCTGTGTGTTTCCCTTCAGAAACGGAGTTAAATGCCAGGCTCTGTGTCTTCCTACAAGCAAGACTTCATTTCAGGCAAACGCAGTCACTTTTCCCTCAAAGGAAGCTCCCTCGTTCACGAAGCACACACGTTTAGCGCTCTTAACTGAAAATCATTGGATGATAGAGGACCTGTGGTTTGCATCAGTTTCAGAAGCAGAGTTCAACTAGGTATGGTCCGTGTGTGTAGGAAACATGGTTGTTTTGTTCTGAGCACACTCACGTTTCCCGCCTTATTAGAGACTCTAGAAAGCAAGTGCGTGCTTCTTGCTCTAAAACAGAGTGTGTTTCATGGATGAGAACTGTGCTGTGTGTTTCCCTTCAGAAACGGAATTAAATGCCAGGCTCTGTGTCTTCCTACAAGCAAGACTTCGTTTCAGGTAAACGCACTCACTTTTCAGCTCAAAGGAAGCTCCCTCGTTCACGAAGCTCACACGTTTCTCGCTCTTAACTGAAAAGCATTGGATGTTAGAGGGCCCGTGGTTTGTATGAGTTTCAGAAGCAGAGTTGAACTAGGTATGGTCCGTGTGTGTAGGAAGCACGGTTGTTTTGTTCTGAGCACACTCACGTTTCCCGCCTTATTAGAGACTCTAGAAAGCAAGAGCGTGCTTCTTGCTCTAAAGCAGAGTGTGTTTCATGGATGAGAACTGTGCTGTGTGTTTCCCTTCAGAAACGGAGTTAAATGCCAGGCACTGTGTCTTCCTACACGCAAGACTTCGTTTCAGGCAAACGCAGTCACTTTTCAATCAAACGAATCTCCCTCGTTCACGAAGCACACACGTTTCTTGCTCTTAATTGAAAAGCATTGGATGTTAGAGGACCTGTGGTTTGTATCAGTTTCAGATGCAGAGTTGAACTAGATATGGTCCATGTGTGTAGGAAACACGGTTCTTTGTTCTGAGCACACTCACGTTTCCCACCTTATTAGAGACTCTAGAAAGCAAGAGCGTGCTTCTTGCTCTATACCAGAGTGTGTTTCATGGATGAGAACTGTGCTGTGTGTTTCCCTTCAGAATCGGAGTTAAATGTCAGGCTCTGTGTCTTCCTACAAGCAAGACTTCGTTTCAGGTAAACGCAGTTACTTTTCAGCTTAAACGAAGCTCCATCATTCACGAAGCTCAAACGTTTCTAGCTCTTAACTGAAAAGCATTGGACGTTAGAGGGCCTGTGGTTTGTATCAGTTTCAGAAGCAGAGTTGAACTAGATATTGTCCGTGTGTGTAGGAAACACGGTTCTTTGTTCTGAGCACACTCACCTTTCCCGCTTTATTAGAGACTCTAGAAAGCAAGAGCGTGCTTCTTGCTCTAAAACAGAGTGTGTTTCATGGATGAGAACTGTGCTGTGTGTTTCCCTTCCGAAACGGAGTTAATTGCCAGGCTCTGTGTCTTCCTACAAGCAAGATTTCGTTTCAGGTAAACGCACTCACTTTTCAGCTCAAAGGAAGCTTCCTCGTTCACGAAGCTCACACGTTTCCCGCTCTTAACTGAAAAGCATTGGATGTTAGAGGACCTGTGGTTTGTATGAGTTTCAGAAGCAGAGTTGAACTAGATATGGTCCGTGTGTGTAGGAAACACGGTTCTTCTGTTCTGAGCACACTCACGTTTCCTGCCTTATTAGAGACTCTAGAAAGCAAGAGCGTGCTTCTTGCTCTAAAGCAGAGTGTGTTTCATGGATGAGAACTGTGCTGTGTGTTTCCCTTCCGAAACGGAGTTAATTGCCATTCTCTGTGTCTTCCTACAAGCAAGACTTCGTTTCAGGTAAACGCACTCACTTTTCAGCTCAAAGGAAGCTCCCTCGTTCACGAAGCTCACATGTTTCTCGCTCTTAACTAAAAAGCATTGGATGTTAGAGGACCTGTGGTTTGTATCAGTTTCAGAAGCAGAGTTGAACTAGGTATGGTCCGTGTGTGAAGGAAACAAGATTGTTTTGTTCGGAGCACAGTCACGTTTCCCGCCTTATTAGAGACTCTAGAAAGCAAGAGCGTGCTTCTTGCTCTAAAGCAGAGTGTGTTTCATGGATGAGAACTTTGCTGTGTGTTTCCCTTTCAGAAACGGAGTTAAATGCCAGGCCCTGTGTCTTCCTACAAGCGAGACTTCGTTTCAGGTAAACGCAGTCACTTTTCAGCTCAAACGAAGCTATATTGTACACGAAGCTCACACGTTTCTCGCTCTTAACTGAAACGCATTGGATGTTAGAGGGCCTGTGGTTTGTATCAGTTTCAGAAGCAGAGTTGAACTAGATATGGTCCGTGTGTGTAGGAAACACAGTTCTTTTGTTCTGAGCACTCTCACGTTTCCCGCCTTATTAGAGACTCTAGAAAGCAAGAGCGTGCTTCTTGCTCTAAAGCAGAGTGTGTTTCATGGATGAGAAGTGTGCTGTGTGTTTCCCTTCAGAAACGGAGTTAAATGCCAGGCCCTGTGTCTTCCTACAAGCGAGACTTCGTTTCAGGTAAACGCAGTCACTTTTCAGCTCAAACGAAGCTATATTGTACACGAAGCTCACACGTTTCTCGCTCTTAACTGAAACGCATTGGATGTTAGAGGGCCTGTGGTTTGTATCAGTTTCAGAAGCAGAGTTGAACTAGATATGGTCCGTGTGTGTAGGAAACACAGTTCTTTTGTTCTGAGCACTCTCACGTTTCCCGCCTTAGTCGAGACTCTAGAAAGCAAGAGCGTGCTTCTTGCTCTAAAGCAGAGTGTGTTTCATGGATGAGAAGTGTGCTGTGTGTTTCCCTTCAGAAACGGAGTTAAATGCCAGGCCCTGTGTCTTCCTACAAGCGAGACTTCGTTTCAGGTAAACGCAGTCACTTTTCAGCTCAAACGAAGCTATATTGTACACGAAGCTCACACGTTTCTCGCTCTTAACTGAAACGCATTGGATGTTAGAGGGCCTGTGGTTTGTATCAGTTTCAGAAGCAGAGTTGAACTAGATATGGTCCGTGTGTGTAGGAAACACAGTTCTTTTGTTCTGAGCACTCTCACGTTTCCCGCCTTAGTCGAGACTCTAGAAAGCAAGAGCGTGCTTCTTGCTCTAAAGCAGAGTGTGTTTCATGGATGAGAAGTGTGCTGTGTGTTTCCCTTCAGAAACGGAGTGAAATGCCAGGCTCTGTGTCTTCCTACAAGCGAGACTTCGTTTCAGGTAAACGCAGTCACTTTTCAGCTCAAACGAAGCTATATTGTACACGAAGCTCACACGTTTCTCGCTCTTAACTGAAACGCATTGGATGTTAGAGGGCCTGTGGTTTGTATCAGTTTCAGAAGCAGAGTTGAACTAGATATGGTCCGTGTGTGTAGGAAACACAGTTCTTTTGTTCTGAGCACTCTCACGTTTCCCGCCTTATTAGAGACTCTAGAAAGCAAGAGCGTGCTTCTTGCTCTAAAGCAGAGTGTGTTTCATGGATGAGAAGTGTGCTGTGTGTTTCCCTTCAGAAACGGAGTTAAATGCCAGGCCCTGTGTCTTCCTACAAGCGAGACTTCGTTTCAGGTAAACGCAGTCACTTTTCAGCTCAAACGAAGCTATATTGTACACGAAGCTCACACGTTTCTCGCTCTTAACTGAAACGCATTGGATGTTAGAGGGCCTGTGGTTTGTATCAGTTTCAGAAGCAGAGTTGAACTAGATATGGTCCGTGTGTGTAGGAAACACAGTTCTTTTGTTCTGAGCACTCTCACGTTTCCCGCCTTATTCGAGACTCTAGAAAGCAAGAGCGTGCTTCTTGCTCTAAAGCAGAGTGTGTTTCATGGATGAGAAGTGTGCTGTGTGTTTCCCTTCAGAAACGGAGTTAAATGCCAGGCCCTGTGTCTTCCTACAAGCGAGACTTCGTTTCAGGTAAACGCAGTCACTTTTCAGCTCAAACGAAGCTATATTGTACACGAAGCTCACACGTTTCTCGCTCTTAACTGAAACGCATTGGATGTTAGAGGGCCTGTGGTTTGTATCAGTTTCAGAAGCAGAGTTGAACTAGATATGGTCCGTGTGTGTAGGAAACACAGTTCTTTTGTTCTGAGCACTCTCACGTTTCCCGCCTTAGTCGAGACTCTAGAAAGCAAGAGCGTGCTTCTTGCTCTAAAGCAGAGTGTGTTTCATGGATGAGAAGTGTGCTGTGTGTTTCCCTTCAGAAACGGAGTGAAATGCCAGGCCCTGTGTCTTCCTACAAGCGAGACTTCGTTTCAGGTAAACGCAGTCACTTTTCAGCTCAAACGAAGCTATATTGTACACGAAGCTCACACGTTTCTCGCTCTTAACTGAAACGCATTGGATGTTAGAGGGCCTGTGGTTTGTATCAGTTTCAGAAGCAGAGTTGAACTAGATATGGTCCGTGTGTGTAGGAAACACAGTTCTTTTGTTCTGAGCACTCTCACGTTTCCCGCCTTATTAGAGACTCTAGAAAGCAAGAGCGTGCTTCTTGCTCTAAAGCAGAGTGTGTTTCATGGATGAGAAGTGTGCTGTGTGTTTCCCTTCAGAAACGGAGTTAAATGCCAGGCCCTGTGTCTTCCTACAAGCGAGACTTCGTTTCAGGTAAACGCAGTCACTTTTCAGCTCAAACGAAGCTATATTGTACACGAAGCTCACACGTTTCTCGCTCTTAACTGAAACGCATTGGATGTTAGAGGGCCTGTGGTTTGTATCAGTTTCAGAAGCAGAGTTGAACTAGATATGGTCCGTGTGTGTAGGAAACACAGTTCTTTTGTTCTGAGCACTCTCACGTTTCCCGCCTTATTCGAGACTCTAGAAAGCAAGAGCGTGCTTCTTGCTCTAAAGCAGAGTGTGTTTCATGGATGAGAAGTGTGCTGTGTGTTTCCCTTCAGAAACGGAGTTAAATGCCAGGCTCTGTGTCTTCCTACAAGCGAGACTTCGTTTCAGGTAAACGCAGTCACTTTTCAGCTCAAACGAAGCTATATTGTACACGAAGCTCACACGTTTCTCGCTCTTAACTGAAACGCATTGGATGTTAGAGGGCCTGTGGTTTGTATCAGTTTCAGAAGCAGAGTTGAACTAGATATGGTCCGTGTGTGTAGGAAACACAGTTCTTTTGTTCTGAGCACTCTCACGTTTCCCGCCTTATTCGAGACTCTAGAAAGCAAGAGCGTGCTTCTTGCTCTAAAGCAGAGTGTGTTTCATGGATGAGAAGTGTGCTGTGTGTTTCCCTTCAGAAACGGAGTTAAATGCCAGGCTCTGTGTCTTCCTACAAGCGAGACTTCGTTTCAGGTAAACGCAGTCACTTTTCAGCTCAAACGAAGCTATATTGTACACGAAGCTCACACGTTTCTCGCTCTTAACTGAAACGCATTGGATGTTAGAGGGCCTGTGGTTTGTATCAGTTTCAGAAGCAGAGTTGAACTAGATATGGTCCGTGTGTGTAGGAAACACAGTTCTTTTGTTCTGAGCACTCTCACGTTTCCCGCCTTATTCGAGACTCTAGAAAGCAAGAGCGTGCTTCTTGCTCTAAAGCAGAGTGTGTTTCATGGATGAGAAGTGTGCTGTGTGTTTCCCTTCAGAAACGGAGTTAAATGCCAGGCCCTGAGTCTTCCTACAAGCGAGACTTCGTTTCAGGTAAACGCAGTCACTTTTCAGCTCAAACGAAGCTATATTGTACACGAAGCTCACACGTTTCTCGCTCTTAACTGAAACGAATTGGATGTTAGAGGGCCTGTGGTTTGTATCAGTTTCAGAAGCAGAGTTGAACTAGATATGGTCCGTGTGTGTAGGAAACACAGTTCTTTTGTTCTGAGCACTCTCACGTTTCCCGCCTTATTCGAGACTCTAGAAAGCAAGAGCGTGCTTCTTGCTCTAAAGCAGAGTGTGTTTCATGGATGAGAAGTGTGCTGTGTGTTTCCCTTCAGAAACGGAGTTAAATGCCAGGCTCTGTGTCTTCCTACAAGCGAGACTTCGTTTCAGGTAAACGCAGTCACTTTTCAGCTCAAACGAAGCTATATTGTACACGAAGCTCACACGTTTCTCGCTCTTAACTGAAACGCATTGGATGTTAGAGGGCCTGTGGTTTGTATCAGTTTCAGAAGCAGAGTTGAACTAGATATGGTCCGTGTGTGTAGGAAACACAGTTCTTTTGTTCTGAGCACTCTCACGTTTCCCGCCTTAGTCGAGACTCTAGAAAGCAAGAGCGTGCTTCTTGCTCTAAAGCAGAGTGTGTTTCATGGATGAGAAGTGTGCTGTGTGTTTCCCTTCAGAAACGGAGTTAAATGCCAGGCCCTGTGTCTTCCTACAAGCGAGACTTCGTTTCAGGTAAACGCAGTCACTTTTCAGCTCAAACGAAGCTATATTGTACACGAAGCTCACACGTTTCTCGCTCTTAACTGAAACGCATTGGATGTTAGAGGGCCTGTGGTTTGTATCAGTTTCAGAAGCAGAGTTGAACTAGATATGGTCCTTGTGTGTAGGAAACACAGTTCTTTTGTTCTGAGCACTCTCACGTTTCCCGCCTTATTCGAGACTCTAGAAAGCAAGAGCGTGCTTCTTGCTCTAAAGCAGAGTGTGTTTCATGGATGAGAAGTGTGCTGTGTGTTTCCCTTCAGAAACGGAGTTAAATGCCAGGCCCTGTGTCTTCCTACAAGCGAGACTTCGTTTCAGGTAAACGCAGTCACTTTTCAGCTCAAACGAAGCTATATTGTACACGAAGCTCACACGTTTCTCGCTCTTAACTGAAACGCATTGGATGTTAGAGGGCCTGTGGTTTGTATCAGTTTCAGAAGCAGAGTTGAACTAGATATGGTCCGTGTGTGTAGGAAACACAGTTCTTTTGTTCTGAGCACTCTCACGTTTCCCGCCTTAGTCGAGACTCTAGAAAGCAAGAGCGTGCTTCTTGCTCTAAAGCAGAGTGTGTTTCATCGATGAGAAGTGTGCTGTGTGTTTCCCTTCAGAAACGGAGTTAAATGCCAGGCTCTGTGTCTTCCTACAAGCGAGACTTCGTTTCAGGTAAACGCAGTCACTTTTCAGTTCAAACGAAGCTATATTGTACACGAAGCTCACACGTTTCTCGCTCGTAACTGAAACGCATTGGATGTTAGAGGGCCTGTGGTTTGTATCAGTTTCAGAAGCAGAGTTGAACTAGATATGGTCCGTGTGTGTAGGAAACACAGTTCTTTTGTTCTGAGCACTCTCACGTTTCCCGCCTTATTAGAGACTCTAGAAAGCAAGAGCGTGCTTCTTGCTCTAAAGCAGAGTGTGTTTCATGGATGAGAAGTGTGCTGTGTGTTTCCCTTCAGAAACGGAGTTAAATGCCAGGCTCTGTGTCTTCCTACAAGCGAGACTTCGTTTCAGGTAAATGCAGTCACTTTTCAGCTCAAACGAAGCTATATTGTACACGAAGCTCACACGTTTCTCGCTCTTAACTGAAACGCATTGGATGTTAGAGGGCCTGTGGTTTGTATCAGTTTCAGAAGCAGAGTTGAACTAGATATGGTCCGTGTGTGTAGGAAACACAGTTCTTTTGTTCTGAGCACTCTCACGTTTCCCGCCTTATTAGAGACTCTAGAAAGCAAGAGCGTGCTTCTTGCTCTAAAGCAGAGTGTGTTTCATGGATGAGAAGTGTGCTGTGTGTTTCCCTTCAGAAACGGAGTTAAATGCCAGGCTCTGTGTCTTCCTACAAGCGAGACTTCGTTTCAGGTAAACGCAGTCACTTTTCAGCTCAAACGAAGCTATATTGTACACGAAGCTCACACGTTTCTCGCTCTTAACTGAAACGCATTGGATGTTAGAGGGCCTGTGGTTTGTATCAGTTTCAGAAGCAGAGTTGAACTAGATATGGTCCGTGTGTGTAGGAAACACAGTTCTTTTGTTCTGAGCACTCTCACGTTTCCCGCCTTATTCGAGACTCTAGAAAGCAAGAGCGTGCTTCTTGCTCTAAAGCAGAGTGTGTTTCATGGATGAGAAGTGTGCTGTGTGTTTCCCTTCAGAAACGGAGTTAAATGCCAGGCCCTGTGTCTTCGTACAAGCGAGACTTCGTTTCAGGTAAACGCAGTCACTTTTCAGCTCAAACGAAGCTATATTGTACACGAAGCTCACACGTTTCTCGCTCTTAACTGAAACGAATTGGATATTAGAGGGCCTGTGGTTTGTATCAGTTTCAGAAGCAGAGTTGAACTAGATATGGTCCGTGTGTGTAGGAAACACAGTTCTTTTGTTCTGAGCACTCTCACGTTTCCCGCCTTATTCGAGACTCTAGAAAGCAAGAGCGTGCTTCTTGCTCTAAAGCAGAGTGTGTTTCATGGATGAGAAGTGTGCTGTGTGTTTCCCTTCAGAAACGGAGTTAAATGCCAGGCTCTGTGTCTTCCTACAAGCGAGACTTCGTTTCAGGTAAACGCAGTCACTTTTCAGCTCAAACGAAGCTATATTGTACACGAAGCTCACACGTTTCTCGCTCTTAACTGAAACGCATTGGATGTTAGAGGGCCTGTGGTTTGTATCAGTTTCAGAAGCAGAGTTGAACTAGATATGGTCCGTGTGTGTAGGAAACACAGTTCTTTTGTTCTGAGCACTCTCACGTTTCCCGCCTTATTCGAGACTCTAGAAAGCAAGAGCGTGCTTCTTGCTCTAAAGCAGAGTGTGTTTCATGGATGAGAAGTGTGCTGTGTGTTTCCCTTCAGAAACGGAGTTAAATGCCAGGCTCTGTGTCTTCCTACAAGCGAGACTTCGTTTCAGGTAAACGCAGTCACTTTTCAGCTCAAACGAAGCTATATTGTACACGAAGCTCACACGTTTCTCGCTCTTAACTGAAACGCATTGGATGTTAGAGGGCCTGTGGTTTGTATCAGTTTCAGAAGCAGAGTTGAACTAGATATGGTCCGTGTGTGTAGGAAACACAGTTCTTTTGTTCTGAGCACTCTCACGTTTCCCGCCTTAGTCGAGACTCTAGAAAGCAAGAGCGTGCTTCTTGCTCTAAAGCAGAGTGTGTTTCATGGATGAGAAGTGTGCTGTGTGTTTCCCTTCAGAAACGGAGTTAAATGCCAGGCTCTGTGTCTTCCTACAAGCGAGACTTCGTTTCAGGTAAACGCAGTCACTTTTCAGCTCAAACGAAGCTATATTGTACACGAAGCTCACACGTTTCTCGCTCTTAACTGAAACGCATTGGATGTTAGAGGGCCTGTGGTTTGTATCAGTTTCAGAAGCAGAGTTGAACTAGATATGGTCCATGTGTGTAGGAAACACAGTTCTTTTGTTCTGAGCACTCTCACGTTTCCCGCCTTAGTCGAGACTCTAGAAAGCAAGAGCGTGCTTCTTGCTCTAAAGCAGAGTGTGTTTCATGGATGAGAAGTGTGCTGTGTGTTTCCCTTCAGAAACGGAGTTAAATGCCAGGCTCTGTGTCTTCCTACAAGCGAGACTTCGTTTCAGGTAAACGCAGTCACTTTTCAGCTCAAACGAAGCTATATTGTACACGAAGCTCACACGTTTCTCGCTCTTAACTGAAACGCATTGGATGTTAGAGGGCCTGTGGTTTGTATCAGTTTCAGAAGCAGAGTTGAACTAGATATGGTCCGTGTGTGTAGGAAACACAGTTCTTTTGTTCTGAGCACTCTCACGTTTCCCGCCTTATTCGAGACTCTAGAAAGCAAGAGCGTGCTTCTTGCTCTAAAGCAGAGTGTGTTTCATGGATGAGAAGTGTGCTGTGTGTTTCCCTTCAGAAACGGAGTTAAATGCCAGGCCCTGAGTCTTCCTACAAGCGAGACTTCGTTTCAGGTAAACGCAGTCACTTTTCAGCTCAAACGAAGCTATATTGTACACGAAGCTCACACGTTTCTCGCTCTTAACTGAAACGAATTGGATGTTAGAGGGCCTGTGGTTTGTATCAGTTTCAGAAGCAGAGTTGAACTAGATATGGTCCGTGTGTGTAGGAAACACAGTTCTTTTGTTCTGAGCACTCTCACGTTTCCCGCCTTATTCGAGACTCTAGAAAGCAAGAGCGTGCTTCTTGCTCTAAAGCAGAGTGTGTTTCATGGATGAGAAGTGTGCTGTGTGTTTCCCTTCAGAAACGGAGTTAAATGCCAGGCTCTGTGTCTTCCTACAAGCGAGACTTCGTTTCAGGTAAACGCAGTCACTTTTCAGCTCAAACGAAGCTATATTGTACACGAAGCTCACACGTTTCTCGCTCTTAACTGAAACGCATTGGATGTTAGAGGGCCTGTGGTTTGTATCAGTTTCAGAAGCAGAGTTGAACTAGATATGGTCCGTGTGTGTAGGAAACACAGTTCTTTTGTTCTGAGCACTCTCACGTTTCCCGCCTTATTCGAGACTCTAGAAAGCAAGAGCGTGCTTCTTGCTCTAAAGCAGAGTGTGTTTCATGGATGAGAAGTGTGCTGTGTGTTTCCCTTCAGAAACGGAGTTAAATGCCAGGCTCTGTGTCTTCCTACAAGCGAGACTTCGTTTCAGGTAAACGCAGTCACTTTTCAGCTCAAACGAAGCTATATTGTACACGAAGCTCACACGTTTCTCGCTCTTAACTGAAACGCATTGGATGTTAGAGGGCCTGTGGTTTGTATCAGTTTCAGAAGCAGAGTTGAACTAGATATGGTCCGTGTGTGTAGGAAACACAGTTCTTTTGTTCTGAGCACTCTCACGTTTCCCGCCTTATTCGAGACTCTAGAAAGCAAGAGCGTGCTTCTTGCTCTAAAGCAGAGTGTGTTTCATGGATGAGAAGTGTGCTGTGTGTTTCCCTTCAGAAACGGAGTTAAATGCCAGGCCCTGTGTCTTCCTACAAGCGAGACTTCGTTTCAGGTAAACGCAGTCACTTTTCAGCTCAAACGAAGCTATATTGTACACGAAGCTCACACGTTTCTCGCTCTTAACTGAAACGCATTGGATGTTAGAGGGCCTGTGGTTTGTATCAGTTTCAGAAGCAGAGTTGAACTAGATATGGTCCGTGTGTGTAGGAAACACAGTTCTTTTGTTCTGAGCACTCTCACGTTTCCCGCCTTAGTCGAGACTCTAGAAAGCAAGAGCGTGCTTCTTGCTCTAAAGCAGAGTGTGTTTCATGGATGAGAAGTGTGCTGTGTGTTTCCCTTCAGAAACGGAGTTAAATGCCAGGCTCTGTGTCTTCCTACAAGCGAGACTTCGTTTCAGGTAAACGCAGTCACTTTTCAGCTCAAACGAAGCTATATTGTACACGAAGCTCACACGTTTCTCGCTCTTAACTGAAACGCATTGGATGTTAGAGGGCCTGTGGTTTGTATCAGTTTCAGAAGCAGAGTTGAACTAGATATGGTCCGTGTGTGTAGGAAACACAGTTCTTTTGTTCTGAGCACTCTCACGTTTCCCGCCTTATTAGAGACTCTAGAAAGCAAGAGCGTGCTTCTTGCTCTAAAGCAGAGTGTGTTTCATGGATGAGAAGTGTGCTGTGTGTTTCCCTTCAGAAACGGAGTTAAATGCCAGGCTCTGTGTCTTCCTACAAGCGAGACTTCGTTTCAGGTAAACGCAGTCACTTTTCAGCTCAAACGAAGCTATATTGTACACGAAGCTCACACGTTTCTCGCTCTTAACTGAAACGCATTGGATGTTAGAGGGCCTGTGGTTTGTATCAGTTTCAGAAGCAGAGTTGAACTAGATATGGTCCGTGTGTGTAGGAAACACAGTTCTTTTGTTCTGAGCACTCTCACGTTTCCCGCCTTAGTCGAGACTCTAGAAAGCAAGAGCGTGCTTCTTGCTCTAAAGCAGAGTGTGTTTCATGGATGAGAAGTGTGCTGTGTGTTTCCCTTCAGAAACGGAGTTAAATGCCAGGCTCTGTGTCTTCCTACAAGCGAGACTTCGTTTCAGGTAAACGCAGTCACTTTTCAGCTCAAACGAAGCTATATTGTACACGAAGCTCACACGTTTCTCGCTCTTAACTGAAACGCATTGGATGTTAGAGGGCCTGTGGTTTGTATCAGTTTCAGAAGCAGAGTTGAACTAGATATGGTCCATGTGTGTAGGAAACACAGTTCTTTTGTTCTGAGCACTCTCACGTTTCCCGCCTTAGTCGAGACTCTAGAAAGCAAGAGCGTGCTTCTTGCTCTAAAGCAGAGTGTGTTTCATGGATGAGAAGTGTGCTGTGTGTTTCCCTTCAGAAACGGAGTTAAATGCCAGGCTCTGTGTCTTCCTACAAGCGAGACTTCGTTTCAGGTAAACGCAGTCACTTTTCAGCTCAAACGAAGCTATATTGTACACGAAGCTCACACGTTTCTCGCTCTTAACTGAAACGCATTGGATGTTAGAGGGCCTGTGGTTTGTATCAGTTTCAGAAGCAGAGTTGAACTAGATATGGTCCGTGTGTGTAGGAAACACAGTTCTTTTGTTCTGAGCACTCTCACGTTTCCCGCCTTATTCGAGACTCTAGAAAGCAAGAGCGTGCTTCTTGCTCTAAAGCAGAGTGTGTTTCATGGATGAGAAGTGTGCTGTGTGTTTCCCTTCAGAAACGGAGTTAAATGCCAGGCTCTGTGTCTTCCTACAAGCGAGACTTCGTTTCAGGTAAACGCAGTCACTTTTCAGCTCAAACGAAGCTATATTGTACACGAAGCTCACACGTTTCTCGCTCTTAACTGAAACGCATTGGATGTTAGAGGGCCTGTGGTTTGTATCAGTTTCAGAAGCAGAGTTGAACTAGATATGGTCCGTGTGTGTAGGAAACACAGTTCTTTTGTTCTGAGCACTCTCACGTTTCCCGCCTTATTAGAGACTCTAGAAAGCAAGAGCGTGCTTCTTGCTCTAAAGCAGAGTGTGTTTCATGGATGAGAAGTGTGCTGTGTGTTTCCCTTCAGAAACGGAGTTAAATGCCAGGCCCTGTGTCTTCCTACAAGCGAGACTTCGTTTCAGGTAAACGCAGTCACTTTTCAGCTCAAACGAAGCTATATTGTACACGAAGCTCACACGTTTCTCGCTCTTAACTGAAACGCATTGGATGTTAGAGGGCCTGTGGTTTGTATCAGTTTCAGAAGCAGAGTTGAACTAGATATGGTCCGTGTGTGTAGGAAACACAGTTCTTTTGTTCTGAGCACTCTCACGTTTCCCGCCTTATTAGAGACTCTAGAAAGCAAGAGCGTGCTTCTTGCTCTAAAGCAGAGTGTGTTTCATGGATGAGAAGTGTGCTGTGTGTTTCCCTTCAGAAACGGAGTTAAATGCCAGGCTCTGTGTCTTCCTACAAGCGAGACTTCGTTTCAGGTAAACGCAGTCACTTTTCAGCTCAAACGAAGCTATATTGTACACGAAGCTCACACGTTTCTCGCTCTTAACTGAAACGCATTGGATGTTAGAGGGCCTGTGGTTTGTATCAGTTTCAGAAGCAGAGTTGAACTAGATATGGTCCGTGTGTGTAGGAAACACAGTTCTTTTGTTCTGAGCACTCTCACGTTTCCCGCCTTATTAGAGACTCTAGAAAGCAAGAGCGTGCTTCTTGCTCTAAAGCAGAGTGTGTTTCATGGATGAGAAGTGTGCTGTGTGTTTCCCTTCAGAAACGGAGTTAAATGCCAGGCTCTGTGTCTTCCTACAAGCGAGACTTCGTTTCAGGTAAACGCAGTCACTTTTCAGCTCAAACGAAGCTATATTGTACACGAAGCTCACACGTTTCTCGCTCTTAACTGAAACGCATTGGATGTTAGAGGGCCTGTGGTTTGTATCAGTTTCAGAAGCAGAGTTGAACTAGATATGGTCCGTGTGTGTAGGAAACACAGTTCTTTTGTTCTGAGCACTCTCACGTTTCCCGCCTTAGTCGAGACTCTAGAAAGCAAGAGCGTGCTTCTTGCTCTAAAGCAGAGTGTGTTTCATGGATGAGAAGTGTGCTGTGTGTTTCCCTTCAGAAACGGAGTTAAATGCCAGGCTCTGTGTCTTCCTACAAGCGAGACTTCGTTTCAGGTAAACGCAGTCACTTTTCAGCTCAAACGAAGCTATATTGTACACGAAGCTCACACGTTTCTCGCTCTTAACTGAAACGCATTGGATGTTAGAGGGCCTGTGGTTTGTATCAGTTTCAGAAGCAGAGTTGAACTAGATATGGTCCGTGTGTGTAGGAAACACAGTTCTTTTGTTCTGAGCACTCTCACGTTTCCCGCCTTATTAGAGACTCTAGAAAGCAAGAGCGTGCTTCTTGCTCTAAAGCAGAGTGTGTTTCATGGATGAGAAGTGTGCTGTGTGTTTCCCTTCAGAAACGGAGTTAAATGCCAGGCCCTGTGTCTTCCTACAAGCGAGATTTCGTTTCAGGTAAACGCAGTCACTTTTCAGCTCAAACGAAGCTATATTGTACACGAAGCTCACACGTTTCTCGCTCTTAACTGAAACGCATTGGATGTTAGAGGGCCTGTGGTTTGTATCAGTTTCAGAAGCAGAGTTGAACTAGATATGGTCCGTGTGTGTAGGAAACACAGTTCTTTTGTTCTGAGCACTCTCACGTTTCCCGCCTTATTCGAGACTCTAGAAAGCAAGAGCGTGCTTCTTGCTCTAAAGCAGAGTGTGTTTCATGGATGAGAAGTGTGCTGTGTGTTTCCCTTCAGAAACGGAGTTAAATGCCAGGCTCTGTGTCTTCCTACAAGCGAGACTTCGTTTCAGGTAAACGCAGTCACTTTTCAGCTCAAACGAAGCTATATTGTACACGAAGCTCACACGTTTCTCGCTCTTAACTGAAATGCATTGGATGTTAGAGGGCCTGTGGTTTGTATCAGTTTCAGAAGCAGAGTTGAACTAGATATGGTCCGTGTGTGTAGGAAACACAGTTCTTTTGTTCTGAGCACTCTCACGTTTCCCGCCTTATTAGAGACTCTAGAAAGCAAGAGCGTGCTTCTTGCTCTAAAGCAGAGTGTGTTTCATGGATGAGAAGTGTGCTGTGTGTTTCCCTTCAGAAACGGAGTTAAATGCCAGGCCCTGTGTCTTCCTACAAGCGAGACTTCGTTTCAGGTAAACGCAGTCACTTTTCAGCTCAAACGAAGCTATATTGTACACGAAGCTCACACGTTTCTCGCTCTTAACTGAAACGCATTGGATGTTAGAGGGCCTGTGGTTTGTATCAGTTTCAGAAGCAGAGTTGAACTAGATATGGTCCGTGTGTGTAGGAAACACAGTTCTTTTGTTCTGAGCACTCTCACGTTTCCCGCCTTAGTCGAGACTCTAGAAAGCAAGAGCGTGCTTCTTGCTCTAAAGCAGAGTGTGTTTCATGGATGAGAAGTGTGCTGTGTGTTTCCCTTCAGAAACGGAGTTAAATGCCAGGCTCTGTGTCTTCCTACAAGCGAGACTTCGTTTCAGGTAAACGCAGTCACTTTTCAGCTCAAACGAAGCTATATTGTACACGAAGCTCACACGTTTCTCGCTCTTAACTGAAACGCATTGGATGTTAGAGGGCCTGTGGTTTGTATCAGTTTCAGAAGCAGAGTTGAACTAGATATGGTCCGTGTGTGTAGGAAACACAGTTCTTTTGTTCTGAGCACTCTCACGTTTCCCGCCTTATTAGAGACTCTAGAAAGCAAGAGCGTGCTTCTTGCTCTAAAGCAGAGTGTGTTTCATGGATGAGAAGTGTGCTGTGTGTTTCCCTTCAGAAACGGAGTTAAATGCCAGGCCCTGTGTCTTCCTACAAGCGAGACTTCGTTTCAGGTAAACGCAGTCACTTTTCAGCTCAAACGAAGCTATATTGTACACGAAGCTCACACGTTTCTCGCTCTTAACTGAAACGCATTGGATGTTAGAGGGCCTGTGGTTTGTATCAGTTTCAGAAGCAGAGTTGAACTAGATATGGTCCGTGTGTGTAGGAAACACAGTTCTTTTGTTCTGAGCACTCTCACGTTTCCCGCCTTATTAGAGACTCTAGAAAGCAAGAGCGTGCTTCTTGCTCTAAAGCAGAGTGTGTTTCATGGATGAGAAGTGTGCTGTGTGTTTCCCTTCAGAAACGGAGTTAAATGCCAGGCTCTGTGTCTTCCTACAAGCGAGACTTCGTTTCAGGTAAACGCAGTCACTTTTCAGCTCAAACGAAGCTATATTGTACACGAAGCTCACACGTTTCTCGCTCTTAACTGAAACGCATTGGATGTTAGAGGGCCTGTGGTTTGTATCAGTTTCAGAAGCACAGTTGAACTAGATATGGTCCGTGTGTGTAGGAAACACAGTTCTTTTGTTCTGAGCACTCTCACGTTTCCCGCCTTATTAGAGACTCTAGAAAGCAAGAGCGTGCTTCTTGCTCTAAAGCAGAGTGTGTTTCATGGATGAGAAGTGTGCTGTGTGTTTCCCTTCAGAAACGGAGTTAAATGCCAGGCTCTGTGTCTTCCTACAAGCGAGACTTCGTTTCAGGTAAACGCAGTCACTTTTCAGCTCAAACGAAGCTATATTGTACACGAAGCTCACACGTTTCTCGCTCTTAACTGAAACGCATTGGATGTTAGAGGGCCTGTGGTTTGTATCAGTTTCAGAAGCAGAGTTGAACTAGATATGGTCCGTGTGTGTAGGAAACACAGTTCTTTTGTTCTGAGCACTCTCACGTTTCCCGCCTTATTAGAGACTCTAGAAAGCAAGAGCGTGCTTCTTGCTCTAAAGCAGAGTGTGTTTCATGGATGAGAAGTGTGCTGTGTGTTTCCCTTCAGAAACGGAGTTAAATGCCAGGCCCTGTGTCTTCCTACAAGCGAGACTTCGTTTCAGGTAAACGCAGTCACTTTTCAGCTCAAACGAAGCTATATTGTACACGAAGCTCACACGTTTCTCGCTCTTAACTGAAACGCATTGGATGTTAGAGGGCCTGTGGTTTGTATCAGTTTCAGAAGCAGAGTTGAACTAGATATGGTCCGTGTGTGTAGGAAACACAGTTCTTTTGTTCTGAGCACTCTCACGTTTCCCGCCTTATTCGAGACTCTAGAAAGCAAGAGCGTGCTTCTTGCTCTAAAGCAGAGTGTGTTTCATGGATGAGAAGTGTGCTGTGTGTTTCCCTTCAGAAACGGAGTTAAATGCCAGGCTCTGTGTCTTCCTACAAGCGAGACTTCGTTTCAGGTAAACGCAGTCACTTTTCAGCTCAAACGAAGCTATATTGTACACGAAGCTCACACGTTTCTCGCTCTTAACTGAAACGCATTGGATGTTAGAGGGCCTGTGGTTTGTATCAGTTTCAGAAGCAGAGTTGAACTAGATATGGTCCGTGTGTGTAGGAAACACAGTTCTTTTGTTCTGAGCACTCTCACGTTTCCCGCCTTATTCGAGACTCTAGAAAGCAAGAGCGTGCTTCTTGCTCTAAAGCAGAGTGTGTTTCATGGATGAGAAGTGTGCTGTGTGTTTCCCTTCAGAAACGGAGTTAAATGCCAGGCCCTGTGTCTTCCTACAAGCGAGACTTCGTTTCAGGTAAACGCAGTCACTTTTCAGCTCAAACGAAGCTATATTGTACACGAAGCTCACACGTTTCTCGCTCTTAACTGAAACGCATTGGATGTTAGAGGGCCTGTGGTTTGTATCAGTTTCAGAAGCAGAGTTGAACTAGATATGGTCCGTGTGTGTAGGAAACACAGTTCTTTTGTTCTGAGCACTCTCACGTTTCCCGCCTTATTAGAGACTCTAGAAAGCAAGAGCGTGCTTCTTGCTCTAAAGCAGAGTGTGTTTCATGGATGAGAAGTGTGCTGTGTGTTTCCCTTCAGAAACGGAGTTAAATGCCAGGCTCTGTGTCTTCCTACAAGCGAGACTTCGTTTCAGGTAAACGCAGTCACTTTTCAGCTCAAACGAAGCTATATTGTACACGAAGCTCACACGTTTCTCGCTCTTAACTGAAACGCATTGGATGTTAGAGGGCCTGTGGTTTGTATCAGTTTCAGAAGCAGAGTTGAACTAGATATGGTCCGTGTGTGTAGGAAACACAGTTCTTTTGTTCTGAGCACTCTCACGTTTCCCGCCTTATTCGAGACTCTAGAAAGCAAGAGCGTGCTTCTTGCTCTAAAGCAGAGTGTGTTTCATGGATGAGAAGTGTGCTGTGTGTTTCCCTTCAGAAACGGAGTTAAATGCCAGGCCCTGTGTCTTCCTACAAGCGAGACTTCGTTTCAGGTAAACGCAGTCACTTTTCAGCTCAAACGAAGCTATATTGTACACGAAGCTCACACGTTTCTCGCTCTTAACTGAAACGCATTGGATGTTAGAGGGCCTGTGGTTTGTATCAGTTTCAGAAGCTGAGTTGAACTAGATATGGTCCGTGTGTGTAGGAAACACAGTTCTTTTGTTCTGAGCACTCTCACGTTTCCCGCCTTATTAGAGACTCTAGAAAGCAAGAGCGTGCTTCTTGCTCTAAAGCAGAGTGTGTTTCATGGATGAGAAGTGTGCTGTGTGTTTCCCTTCAGAAACGGAGTTAAATGCCAGGCTCTGTGTCTTCCTACAAGCGAGACTTCGTTTCAGGTAAACGCAGTCACTTTTCAGCTCAAACGAAGCTATATTGTACACGAAGCTCACACGTTTCTCGCTCTTAACTGAAACGCATTGGATGTTAGAGGGCCTGTGGTTTGTATCAGTTTCAGAAGCAGAGTTGAACTAGATATGGTCCGTGTGTGTAGGAAACACAGTTCTTTTGTTCTGAGCACTCTCACGTTTCCCGCCTTATTAGAGACTCTAGAAAGCAAGAGCGTGCTTCTTGCTCTAAAGCAGAGTGTGTTTCATGGATGAGAAGTGTGCTGTGTGTTTCCCTTCAGAAACGGAGTTAAATGCCAGGCCCTGTGTCTTCCTACAAGCGAGACTTCGTTTCAGGTAAACGCAGTCACTTTTCAGCTCAAACGAAGCTATATTGTACACGAAGCTCACACGTTTCTCGCTCTTAACTGAAACGCATTGGATGTTAGAGGGCCTGTGGTTTGTATCAGTTTCAGAAGCAGAGTTGAACTAGATATGGTCCGTGTGTGTAGGAAACACAGTTCTTTTGTTCTGAGCACTCTCACGTTTCCCGCCTTATTCGAGACTCTAGAAAGCAAGAGCGTGCTTCTTGCTCTAAAGCAGAGTGTGTTTCATGGATGAGAAGTGTGCTGTGTGTTTCCCTTCAGAAACGGAGTTAAATGCCAGGCTCTGTGTCTTCCTACAATCGAGACTTCGTTTCAGGTAAACGCAGTCACTTTTCAGCTCAAACGAAGCTATATTGTACACGAAGCTCACACGTTTCTCGCTCTTAACTGAAACGCATTGGATGTTAGAGGGCCTGTGGTTTGTATCAGTTTCAGAAGCAGAGTTGAACTAGATATGGTCCGTGTGTGTAGGAAACACAGTTCTTTTGTTCTGAGCACTCTCACGTTTCCCGCCTTATTCGAGACTCTAGAAAGCAAGAGCGTGCTTCTTGCTCTAAAGCAGAGTGTGTTTCATGGATGAGAAGTGTGCTGTGTGTTTCCCTTCAGAAACGGAGTTAAATGCCAGGCCCTGTGTCTTCCTACAAGCGAGACTTCGTTTCAGGTAAACGCAGTCACTTTTCAGCTCAAACGAAGCTATATTGTACACGAAGCTCACACGTTTCTCGCTCTTAACTGAAACGCATTGGATGTTAGAGGGCCTGTGGTTTGTATCAGTTTCAGAAGCAGAGTTGAACTAGATATGGTCCGTGTGTGTAGGAAACACAGTTCTTTTGTTCTGAGCACTCTCACGTTTCCCGCCTTATTAGAGACTCTAGAAAGCAAGAGCGTGCTTCTTGCTCTAAAGCAGAGTGTGTTTCATGGATGAGAAGTGTGCTGTGTGTTTCCCGTCAGAAACGGAGTTAAATGCCAGGCCCTGTGTCTTCCTACAAGCGAGACTTCGTTTCAGGTAAACGCAGTCACTTTTCAGCTCAAACGAAGCTATATTGTACACGAAGCTCACACGTTTCTCGCTCTTAACTGAAACGCATTGGATGTTAGAGGGCCTGTGGTTTGTATCAGTTTCAGAAGCAGAGTTGAACTAGATATGGTCCGTGTGTGTAGGAAACACAGTTCTTTTGTTCTGAGCACTCTCACGTTTCCCGCCTTATTAGAGACTCTAGAAAGCTAGAGCGTGCTTCTTGCTCTAAAGCAGAGTGTGTTTCATGGATGAGAAGTGTGCTGTGTGTTTCCCTTCAGAAACGGAGTTAAATGCCAGGCCCTGTGTCTTCCTACAAGCGAGACTTCGTTTCAGGTAAACGCAGTCACTTTTCAGCTCAAACGAAGCTATATTGTACACGAAGCTCACACGTTTCTCGCTCTTAACTGAAACGCATTGGATGTTAGAGGGCCTGTGGTTTGTATCAGTTTCAGAAGCAGAGTTGAACTAGATATGGTCCGTGTGTGTAGGAAACACAGTTCTTTTGTTCTGAGCACTCTCACGTTTCCCGCCTTATTAGAGACTCTAGAAAGCAAGAGCGTGCTTCTTGCTCTAAAGCAGAGTGTGTTTCATGGATGAGAAGTGTGCTGTGTGTTTCCCTTCAGAAACGGAGTTAAATGCCAGGCCCTGTGTCTTCCTACAAGCGAGACTTTGTTTCAGGTAAACGCAGTCACTTTTCAGCTCAAACGAAGCTATATTGTACACGAAGCTCACACGTTTCTCGCTCTTAACTGAAACGCATTGGATGTTAGAGGGCCTGTGGTTTGTATCAGTTTCAGAAGCAGAGTTGAACTAGATATGGTCCGTGTGTGTAGGAAACACAGTTCTTTTGTTCTGAGCACTCTCACGTTTCCCGCCTTAGTCGAGACTCTAGAAAGCAAGAGCGTGCTTCTTGCTCTAAAGCAGAGTGTGTTTCATGGATGAGAAGTGTGCTGTGTGTTTCCCTTCAGAAACGGAGTTAAATGCCAGGCTCTGTGTCTTCCTACAAGCGAGACTTCGTTTCAGGTAAACGCAGTCACTTTTCAGCTCAAACGAAGCTATATTGTACACGAAGCTCACACGTTTCTCGCTCTTAACTGAAACGCATTGGATGTTAGAGGGCCTGTGGTTTGTATCAGTTTCAGAAGCAGAGTTGAACTAGATATGGTCCGTGTGTGTAGGAAACACAGTTCTTTTGTTCTGAGCACTCTCACGTTTCCCGCCTTATTCGAGACTCTAGAAAGCAAGAGCGTGCTTCTTGCTCTAAAGCAGAGTGTGTTTCATGGATGAGAAGTGTGCTGTGTGTTTCCCTTCAGAAACGGAGTTAAATGCCAGGCTCTGTGTCTTCCTACAAGCGAGACTTCGTTTCAGGTAAACGCAGTCACTTTTCAGCTCAAACGAAGCTATATTGTACACGAAGCTCACACGTTTCTCGCTCTTAACTGAAACGCATTGGATGTTAGAGGGCCTGTGGTTTGTATCAGTTTCAGAAGCAGAGTTGAACTAGATATGGTCCGTGTGTGTAGGAAACACAGTTCTTTTGTTCTGAGCACTCTCACGTTTCCCGCCTTATTCGAGACTCTAGAAAGCAAGAGCGTGCTTCTTGCTCTAAAGCAGAGTGTGTTTCATGGATGAGAAGTGTGCTGTGTGTTTCCCTTCAGAAACGGAGTTAAATGCCAGGCTCTGTGTCTTCCTACAAGCGAGACTTCGTTTCAGGTAAACGCAGTCACTTTTCAGCTCAAACGAAGCTATATTGTACACGAAGCTCACACGTTTCTCGCTCTTAACTGAAACGCATTGGATGTTAGAGGGCCTGTGGTTTGTATCAGTTTCAGAAGCAGAGTTGAACTAGATATGGTCCGTGTGTGTAGGAAACACAGTTCTTTTGTTCTGAGCACTCTCACGTTTCCCGCCTTATTAGAGACTCTAGAAAGCAAGAGCGTGCTTCTTGCTCTAAAGCAGAGTGTGTTTCATGGATTAGAAGTGTGCTGTGTGTTTCCCTTCAGAAACGGAGTTAAATGCCAGGCCCTGTGTCTTCCTACAAGCGAGACTTCGTTTCAGGTAAACGCAGTCACTTTTCAGCTCAAACGAAGCTATATTGTACACGAAGCTCACACGTTTCTCGCTCTTAACTGAAACGCATTGGATGTTAGAGGGCCTGTGGTTTGTATCAGTTTCAGAAGCAGAGTTGAACTAGATATGGTCCGTGTGTGTAGGAAACACAGTTCTTTTGTTCTGAGCACTCTCACGTTTCCCGCCTTATTAGAGACTCTAGAAAGCAAGAGCGTGCTTCTTGCTCTAAAGCAGAGTGTGTTTCATGGATGAGAAGTGTGCTGTGTGTTTCCCTTCAGAAACGGAGTTAAATGCCAGGCCCTGTGTCTTCCTACAAGCGAGACTTCGTTTCAGGTAAACGCAGTCACTTTTCAGCTCAAACGAAGCTATATTGTACACGAAGCTCACACGTTTCTCGCTCTTAACTGAAACGCATTGGATGTTAGAGGGCCTGTGGTTTGTATCAGTTTCAGAAGCAGAGTTGAACTAGATATGGTCCGTGTGTGTAGGAAACACAGTTCTTTTGTTCTGAGCACTCTCACGTTTCCCGCCTTAGTCGAGACTCTAGAAAGCAAGAGCGTGCTTCTTGCTCTAAAGCAGAGTGTGTTTCATGGATGAGAAGTGTGCTGTGTGTTTCCCTTCAGAAACGGAGTTAAATGCCAGGCTCTGTGTCTTCCTACAAGCGAGACTTCGTTTCAGGTAAACGCAGTCACTTTTCAGCTCAAACGAAGCTATATTGTACACGAAGCTCACACGTTTCTCGCTCTTAACTGAAACACATTGGATGTTAGAGGGCCTGTGGTTTGTATCAGTTTCAGAAGCAGAGTTGAACTAGATATGGTCCGTGTGTGTAGGAAACACAGTTCTTTTGTTCTGAGCACTCTCACGTTTCCCGCCTTATTAGAGACTCTAGAAAGCAAGAGCGTGCTTCTTGCTCTAAAGCAGAGTGTGTTTCATGGATGAGAAGTGTGCTGTGTGTTTCCCTTCAGAAACGGAGTTAAATGCCAGGCCCTGTGTCTTCCTACAAGCGAGACTTCGTTTCAGGTAAACGCAGTCACTTTTCAGCTCAAACGAAGCTATATTGTACACGAAGCTCACACGTTTCTCGCTCTTAACTGAAACGCATTGGATGTTAGAGGGCCTGTGGTTTGTATCAGTTTCAGAAGCAGAGTTGAACTAGATATGGTCCGTGTGTGTAGGAAACACAGTTCTTTTGTTCTGAGCACTCTCACGTTTCCCGCCTTATTAGAGACTCTAGAAAGCAAGAGCGTGCTTCTTGCTCTAAAGCAGAGTGTGTTTCATGGATGAGAAGTGTGCTGTGTGTTTCCCTTCAGAAACGGAGTTAAATGCCAGGCCCTGTGTCTTCCTACAAGCGAGACTTCGTTTCAGGTAAACGCAGTCACTTTTCAGCTCAAACGAAGCTATATTGTACACGAAGCTCACACGTTTCTCGCTCTTAACTGAAACGCATTGGATGTTAGAGGGCCTGTGGTTTGTATCAGTTTCAGAAGCAGAGTTGAACTAGATATGGTCCGTGTGTGTAGGAAACACAGTTCTTTTGTTCTGAGCACTCTCACGTTTCCCGCCTTCGTCGAGACTCTAGAAAGCAAGAGCGTGCTTCTTGCTCTAAAGCAGAGTGTGTTTCATGGATGAGAAGTGTGCTGTGTGTTTCCCTTCAGAAACGGAGTTAAATGCCAGGCTCTGTGTCTTCCTACAAGCGAGACTTCGTTTCAGGTAAACGCAGTCACTTTTCAGCTCAAACGAAGCTATATTGTACACGAAGCTCACACGTTTCTCGCTCTTAACTGAAACGCATTGGATGTTAGAGGGCCTGTGGTTTGTATCAGTTTCAGAAGCAGAGTTGAACTAGATATGGTCCGTGTGTGTAGGAAACACAGTTCTTTTGTTCTGAGCACTCTCACGTTTCCCGCCTTATTAGAGACTCTAGAAAGCAAGAGCGTGCTTCTTGCTCTAAAGCAGAGTGTGTTTCATGGATGAGAAGTGTGCTGTGTGTTTCCCTTCAGAAACGGAGTTAAATGCCAGGCCCTGTGTCTTCCTACAAGCGAGACTTCGTTTCAGGTAAACGCAGTCACTTTTCAGCTCAAACGAAGCTATATTGTACACGAAGCTCACACGTTTCTCGCTCTTAACTGAAACGCATTGGATGTTAGAGGGCCTGTGGTTTGTATCAGTTTCAGAAGCAGAGTTGAACTAGATATGGTCCGTGTGTGTAGGAAACACAGTTCTTTTGTTCTGAGCACTCTCACGTTTCCCGCCTTATTCGAGACTCTAGAAAGCAAGAGCGTGCTTCTTGCTCTAAAGCAGAGTGTGTTTCATGGATGAGAAGTGTGCTGTGTGTTTCCCTTCAGAAACGGAGTGAAATGCCAGGCTCTGTGTCTTCCTACAAGCGAGACTTCGTTTCAGGTAAACGCAGTCACTTTTCAGCTCAAACGAAGCTATATTGTACACGAAGCTCACACGTTTCTCGCTCTTAACTGAAACGCATTGGATGTTAGAGGGCCTGTGGTTTGTATCAGTTTCAGAAGCAGAGTTGAACTAGATATGGTCCGTGTGTGTAGGAAACACAGTTCTTTTGTTCTGAGCACTCTCACGTTTCCCGCCTTATTAGAGACTCTAGAAAGCAAGAGCGTGCTTCTTGCTCTAAAGCAGAGTGTGTTTCATGGATGAGAAGTGTGCTGTGTGTTTCCCTTCAGAAACGGAGTTAAATGCCAGGCTCTGTGTCTTCCTACAAGCGAGACTTCGTTTCAGGTAAACGCAGTCACTTTTCAGCTCAAACGAAGCTATATTGTACACGAAGCTCACACGTTTCTCGCTCTTAACTGAAACGCATTGGATGTTAGAGGGCCTGTGGTTTGTATCAGTTTCAGAAGCAGAGTTGAACTAGATATGGTCCGTGTGTGTAGGAAACACAGTTCTTTTGTTCTGAGCACTCTCACGTTTCCCGCCTTATTCGAGACTCTAGAAAGCAAGAGCGTGCTTTTTGCTCTAAAGCAGAGTGTGTTTCATGGATGAGAAGTGTGCTGTGTGTTTCCCTTCAGAAACGGAGTTAAATGCCAGGCCCTGAGTCTTCCTACAAGCGAGACTTCGTTTCAGGTAAACGCAGTCACTTTTCAGCTCAAACGAAGCTATATTGTACACGAAGCTCACACGTTTCTCGCTCTTAACTGAAACGAATTGGATGTTAGAGGGCCTGTGGTTTGTATCAGTTTCAGAAGCAGAGTTGAACTAGATATGGTCCGTGTGTGTAGGAAACACAGTTCTTTTGTTCTGAGCACTCTCACGTTTCCCGCCTTAGTCGAGACTCTAGAAAGCAAGAGCGTGCTTCTTGCTCTAAAGCAGAGTGTGTTTCATGGATGAGAAGTGTGCTGTGTGTTTCCCTTCAGAAACGGAGTTAAATGCCAGGCTCTGTGTCTTCCTACAAGCGAGACTTCGTTTCAGGTAAACGCAGTCACTTTTCAGCTCAAACGAAGCTATATTGTACACGAAGCTCACACGTTTCTCGCTCTTAACTGAAACACATTGGATGTTAGAGGGCCTGTGGTTTGTATCAGTTTCAGAAGCAGAGTTGAACTAGATATGGTCCGTGTGTGTAGGAAACACAGTTCTTTTGTTCTGAGCACTCTCACGTTTCCCGCCTTATTCGAGACTCTAGAAAGCAAGAGCGTGCTTCTTGCTCTAAAGCAGAGTGTGTTTCATGGATGAGAAGTGTGCTGTGTGTTTCCCTTCAGAAACGGAGTTAAATGCCAGGCCCTGTGTCTTCCTACAAGCGAGACTTCGTTTCAGGTAAACGCAGTCACTTTTCAGCTCAAACGAAGCTATATTGTACACGAAGCTCACACGTTTCTCGCTCTTAACTGAAACGCATTGGATGTTAGAGGGCCTGTGGTTTGTATCAGTTTCAGAAGCAGAGTTGAACTAGATATGGTCCGTGTGTGTAGGAAACACAGTTCTTTTGTTCTGAGCACTCTCACGTTTCCCGCCTTATTAGAGACTCTAGAAAGCAAGAGCGTGCTTCTTGCTCTAAAGCAGAGTGTGTTTCATGGATGAGAAGTGTGCTGTGTGTTTCCCTTCAGAAACGGAGTTAAATGCCAGGCCCTGTGTCTTCCTACAAGCGAGACTTCGTTTCAGGTAAACGCAGTCACTTTTCAGCTCAAACGAAGCTATATTGTACACGAAGCTCACACGTTTCTCGCTCTTAACTGAAACGCATTGGATGTTAGAGGGCCTGTGGTTTGTATCAGTTTCAGAAGCAGAGTTGAACTAGATATGGTCCGTGTGTGTAGGAAACACAGTTCTTTTGTTCTGAGCACTCTCACGTTTCCCGCCTTATTAGAGACTCTAGAAAGCAAGAGCGTGCTTCTTGCTCTAAAGCAGAGTGTGTTTCATGGATGAGAAGTGTGCTGTGTGTTTCCCTTCAGAAACGGAGTTAAATGCCAGGCTCTGTGTCTTCCTACAAGCGAGACTTCGTTTCAGGTAAACGCAGTCACTTTTCAGCTCAAACGAAGCTATATTGTATACGAAGCTCACACGTTTCTCGCTCTTAACTGAAACGCATTGGATGTTAGAGGGCCTGTGGTTTGTATCAGTTTCAGAAGCAGAGTTGAACTAGATATGGTCCGTGTGTGTAGGAAACACAGTTCTTTTGTTCTGAGCACTCTCACGTTTCCCGCCTTATTCGAGACTCTAGAAAGCAAGAGCGTGCTTTTTGCTCTAAAGCAGAGTGTGTTTCATGGATGAGAAGTGTGCTGTGTGTTTCCCTTCAGAAACGGAGTTAAATGCCAGGCCCTGAGTCTTCCTACAAGCGAGACTTCGTTTCAGGTAAACGCAGTCACTTTTCAGCTCAAACGAAGCTATATTGTACACGAAGCTCACACGTTTCTCGCTCTTAACTGAAACGAATTGGATGTTAGAGGGCCTGTGGTTTGTATCAGTTTCAGAAGCAGAGTTGAACTAGATATGGTCCGTGTGTGTAGGAAACACAGTTCTTTTGTTCTGAGCACTCTCACGTTTCCCGCCTTATTCGAGACTCTAGAAAGCAAGAGCGTGCTTCTTGCTCTAAAGCAGAGTGTGTTTCATGGATGAGAAGTGTGCTGTGTGTTTCCCTTCAGAAACGGAGTTAAATGCCAGGCTCTGTGTCTTCCTACAAGCGAGACTTCGTTTCAGGTAAACGCAGTCACTTTTCAGCTCAAACGAAGCTATATTGTACACGAAGCTCACACGTTTCTCGCTCTTAACTGAAACGCATTGGATGTTAGAGGGCCTGTGGTTTGTATCAGTTTCAGAAGCAGAGTTGAACTAGATATGGTCCGTGTGTGTAGGAAACACAGTTCTTTTGTTCTGAGCACTCTCACGTTTCCCGCCTTATTCGAGACTCTAGAAAGCAAGAGCGTGCTTCTTGCTCTAAAGCAGAGTGTGTTTCATGGATGAGAAGTGTGCTGTGTGTTTCCCTTCAGAAACGGAGTTAAATGCCAGGCTCTGTGTCTTCCTACAAGCGAGACTTCGTTTCAGGTAAACGCAGTCACTTTTCAGCTCAAACGAAGCTATATTGTACACGAAGCTCACACGTTTCTCGCTCTTAACTGAAACGCATTGGATGTTAGAGGGCCTGTGGTTTGTATCAGTTTCAGAAGCAGAGTTGAACTAGATATGGTCCGTGTGTGTAGGAAACACAGTTCTTTTGTTCTGAGCACTCTCACGTTTCCCGCCTTATTCGAGACTCTAGAAAGCAAGAGCGTGCTTCTTGCTCTAAAGCAGAGTGTGTTTCATGGATGAGAAGTGTGCTGTGTGTTTCCCTTCAGAAACGGAGTTAAATGCCAGGCCCTGTGTCTTCCTACAAGCGAGACTTCGTTTCAGGTAAACGCAGTCACTTTTCAGCTCAAACGAAGCTATATTGTACACGAAGCTCACACGTTTCTCGCTCTTAACTGAAACGCATTGGATGTTAGAGGGCCTGTGGTTTGTATCAGTTTCAGAAGCAGAGTTGAACTAGATATGGTCCGTGTGTGTAGGAAACACAGTTCTTTTGTTCTGAGCACTCTCACGTTTCCCGCCTTATTAGAGACTCTAGAAAGCAAGAGCGTGCTTCTTGCTCTAAAGCAGAGTGTGTTTCATGGATGAGAAGTGTGCTGTGTGTTTCCCTTCAGAAACGGAGTTAAATGCCAGGCCCTGTGTCTTCCTACAAGCGAGACTTCGTTTCAGGTAAACGCAGTCACTTTTCAGCTCAAACGAAGCTATATTGTACACGAAACTCACACGTTTCTCGCTCTTAACTGAAACGCATTGGATGTTAGAGGGCCTGTGGTTTGTATCAGTTTCAGAAGCAGAGTTGAACTAGATATGGTCCGTGTGTGTAGGAAACACAGTTCTTTTGTTCTGAGCACTCTCACGTTTCCCGCCTTCGTCGAGACTCTAGAAAGCAAGAGCGTGCTTCTTGCTCTAAAGCAGAGTGTGTTTCATGGATGAGAAGTGTGCTGTGTGTTTCCCTTCAGAAACGGAGTTAAATGCCAGGCTCTGTGTCTTCCTACAAGCGAGACTTCGTTTCAGGTAAACGCAGTCACTTTTCAGCTCAAACGAAGCTATATTGTACACGAGGCTCACACGTTTCTCGCTCTTAACTGAAACGCATTGGATGTTAGAGGGCCTGTGGTTTGTATCAGTTTCAGAAGCAGAGTTGAACTAGATATGGTCCGTGTGTGTAGGAAACACAGTTCTTTTGTTCTGAGCACTCTCACGTTTCCCGCCTTATTAGAGACTCTAGAAAGCAAGAGCGTGCTTCTTGCTCTAAAGCAGAGTGTGTTTCATGGATGAGAAGTGTGCTGTGTGTTTCCCTTCAGAAACGGAGTTAAATGCCAGGCCCTGTGTCTTCCTACAAGCGAGACTTCGTTTCAGGTAAACGCAGTCACTTTTCAGCTCAAACGAAGCTATATTGTACACGAAGCTCACACGTTTCTCGCTCTTAACTGAAACGCATTGGATGTTAGAGGGCCTGTGGTTTGTATCAGTTTCAGAAGCAGAGTTGAACTAGATATGGTCCGTGTGTGTAGGAAACACAGTTCTTTTGTTCTGAGCACTCTCACGTTTCCCGCCTTATTCGAGACTCTAGAAAGCAAGAGCGTGCTTCTTGCTCTAAAGCAGAGTGTGTTTCATGGATGAGAAGTGTGCTGTGTGTTTCCCTTCAGAAACGGAGTTAAATGCCAGGCTCTGTGTCTTCCTACAAGCGAGACTTCGTTTCAGGTAAACGCAGTCACTTTTCAGCTCAAACGAAGCTATATTGTACACGAAGCTCACACGTTTCTCGCTCTTAACTGAAACGCATTGGATGTTAGAGGGCCTGTGGTTTGTATCAGTTTCAGAAGCAGAGTTGAACTAGATATGGTCCGTGTGTGTAGGAAACACAGTTCTTTTGTTCTGAGCACTCTCACGTTTCCCGCCTTATTAGAGACTCTAGAAAGCAAGAGCGTGCTTCTTGCTCTAAAGCAGAGTGTGTTTCATGGATGAGAAGTGTGCTGTGTGTTTCCCTTCAGAAACGGAGTTAAATGCCAGGCTCTGTGTCTTCCTACAAGCGAGACTTCGTTTCAGGTAAACGCAGTCACTTTTCAGCTCAAACGAAGCTATATTGTACACGAAGCTCACACGTTTCTCGCTCTTAACTGAAACGCATTGGATGTTAGAGGGCCTGTGGTTTGTATCAGTTTCAGAAGCAGAGTTGAACTAGATATGGTCCGTGTGTGTAGGAAACACAGTTCTTTTGTTCTGAGCACTCTCACGTTTCCCGCCTTATTCGAGACTCTAGAAAGCAAGAGCGTGCTTTTTGCTCTAAAGCAGAGTGTGTTTCATGGATGAGAAGTGTGCTGTGTGTTTCCCTTCAGAAACGGAGTTAAATGCCAGGCCCTGAGTCTTCCTACAAGCGAGACTTCGTTTCAGGTAAACGCAGTCACTTTTCAGCTCAAACGAAGCTATATTGTACACGAAGCTCACACGTTTCTCGCTCTTAACTGAAACGAATTGGATGTTAGAGGGCCTGTGGTTTGTATCAGTTTCAGAAGCAGAGTTGAACTAGATATGGTCCGTGTGTGTAGGAAACACAGTTCTTTTGTTCTGAGCACTCTCACGTTTCCCGCCTTATTCGAGACTCTAGAAAGCAAGAGCGTGCTTCTTGCTCTAAAGCAGAGTGTGTTTCATGGATGAGAAGTGTGCTGTGTGTTTCCCTTCAGAAACGGAGTTAAATGCCAGGCTCTGTGTCTTCCTACAAGCGAGACTTCGTTTCAGGTAAACGCAGTCACTTTTCAGCTCAAACGAAGCTATATTGTACACGAAGCTCACACGTTTCTCGCTCTTAACTGAAACGCATTGGATGTTAGAGGGCCTGTGGTTTGTATCAGTTTCAGAAGCAGAGTTGAACTAGATATTGTCCGTGTGTGTAGGAAACACAGTTCTTTTGTTCTGAGCACTCTCACGTTTCCCGCCTTATTCGAGACTCTAGAAAGCAAGAGCGTGCTTCTTGCTCTAAAGCAGAGTGTGTTTCATGGATGAGAAGTGTGCTGTGTGTTTCCCTTCAGAAACGGAGTTAAATGCCAGGCTCTGTGTCTTCCTACAAGCGAGATTTCGTTTCAGGTAAACGCAGTCACTTTTCAGCTCAAACGAAGCTATATTGTACACGAAGCTCACACGTTTCTCGCTCTTAACTGAAACGCATTGGATGTTAGAGGGCCTGTGGTTTGTATCAGTTTCAGAAGCAGAGTTGAACTAGATATGGTCCGTGTGTGTAGGAAACACAGTTCTTTTGTTCTGAGCACTCTCACGTTTCCCGCCTTATTCGAGACTCTAGAAAGCAAGAGCGTGCTTCTTGCTCTAAAGCAGAGTGTGTTTCATGGATGAGAAGTGTGCTGTGTGTTTCCCTTCAGAAACGGAGTTAAATGCCAGGCCCTGTGTCTTCCTACAAGCGAGACTTCGTTTCAGGTAAACGCAGTCACTTTTCAGCTCAAACGAAGCTATATTGTACACGAAGCTCACACGTTTCTCGCTCTTAACTGAAACGCATTGGATGTTAGAGGGCCTGTGGTTTGTATCAGTTTCAGAAGCAGAGTTGAACTAGATATGGTCCGTGTGTGTAGGAAACACAGTTCTTTTGTTCTGAGCACTCTCACGTTACCCGCCTTATTAGAGACTCTAGAAAGCAAGAGCGTGCTTCTTGCTCTAAAGCAGAGTGTGTTTCATGGATGAGAAGTGTGCTGTGTGTTTCCCTTCAGAAACGGAGTGAAATGCCAGGCTCTGTGTCTTCCTACAAGCGAGACTTCGTTTCAGGTAAACGCAGTCACTTTTCAGCTCAAACGAAGCTATATTGTACACGAAGCTCACACGTTTCTCGCTCTTAACTGAAACGCATTGGATGTTAGAGGGCCTGTGGTTTGTATCAGTTTCAGAAGCAGAGTTGAACTAGATATGGTCCGTGTGTGTAGGAAACACAGTTCTTTTGTTCTGAGCACTCTCACGTTTCCCGCCTTATTAGAGACTCTAGAAAGCAAGAGCGTGCTTCTTGCTCTAAAGCAGAGTGTGTTTCATGGATGAGAAGTGTGCTGTGTGTTTCCCTTCAGAAACGGAGTTAAATGCCAGGCTCTGTGTCTTCCTACAAGCGAGACTTCGTTTCAGGTAAACGCAGTCACTTTTCAGCTCAAACGAAGCTATATTGTACACGAAGCTCACACGTTTCTCGCTCTTAACTGAAACGCATTGGATGTTAGAGGGCCTGTGGTTTGTATCAGTTTCAGAAGCAGAGTTGAACTAGATATGGTCCGTGTGTGTAGGAAACACAGTTCTTTTGTTCTGAGCACTCTCACGTTTCCCGCCTTATTCGAGACTCTAGAAAGCAAGAGCGTGCTTCTTGCTCTAAAGCAGAGTGTGTTTCATGGATGAGAAGTGTGCTGTGTGTTTCCCTTCAGAAACGGAGTTAAATGCCAGGCTCTGTGTCTTCCTACAAGCGAGACTTCGTTTCAGGTAAACGCAGTCACTTTTCAGCTCAAACGAAGCTATATTGTACACGAAGCTCACACGTTTCTCGCTCTTAACTGAAACGCATTGGATGTTAGAGGGCCTGTGGTTTGTATCAGTTTCAGAAGCAGAGTTGAACTAGATATGGTCCGTGTGTGTAGGAAACACAGTTCTTTTGTTCTGAGCACTCTCACGTTTCCCGCCTTATTCGAGACTCTAGAAAGCAAGAGCGTGCTTCTTGCTCTAAAGCAGAGTGTGTTTCATGGATGAGAAGTGTGCTGTGTGTTTCCCTTCAGAAACGGAGTTAAATGCCAGGCTCTGTGTCTTCCTACAAGCGAGACTTCGTTTCAGGTAAACGCAGTCACTTTTCAGCTCAAACGAAGCTATATTGTACACGAAGCTCACACGTTTCTCGCTCTTAACTGAAACGCATTGGATGTTAGAGGGCCTGTGGTTTGTATCAGTTTCAGAAGCAGAGTTGAACTAGATATGGTCCGTGTGTGTAGGAAACACAGTTCTTTTGTTCTGAGCACTCTCACGTTTCCCGCCTTATTAGAGACTCTAGAAAGCAAGAGCGTGCTTCTTGCTCTAAAGCAGAGTGTGTTTCATGGATGAGAAGTGTGCTGTGTGTTTCCCTTCAGAAACGGAGTTAAATGCCAGGCTCTGTGTCTTCCTACAAGCGAGACTTCGTTTCAGGTAAACGCAGTCACTTTTCAGCTCAAACGAAGCTATATTGTACACGAAGCTCACACGTTTCTCGCTCTTAACTGAAACGCATTGGATGTTAGAGGGCCTGTGGTTTGTATCAGTTTCAGAAGCAGAGTTGAACTAGATATGGTCCGTGTGTGTAGGAAACACAGTTCTTTTGTTCTGAGCACTCTCACGTTTCCCGCCTTATTCGAGACTCTAGAAAGCAAGAGCGTGCTTCTTGCTCTAAAGCAGAGTGTGTTTCATGGATGAGAAGTGTGCTGTGTGTTTCCCTTCAGAAACGGAGTTAAATGCCAGGCCCTCTGTCTTCCTACAAGCGAGACTTCGTTTCAGGTAAACGCAGTCACTTTTCAGCTCAAACGAAGCTATATTGTACACGAAGCTCACACGTTTCTCGCTCTTAACTGAAACGCATTGGATGTTAGAGGGCCTGTGGTTTGTATCAGTTTCAGAAGCAGAGTTGAACTAGATATGGTCCGTGTGTGTAGGAAACACAGTTCTTTTGTTCTGAGCACTCTCACGTTTCCCGCCTTATTAGAGACTCTAGAAAGCAAGAGCGTGCTTCTTGCTCTAAAGCAGAGTGTGTTTCATGGATGAGAAGTGTGCTGTGTGTTTCCCTTCAGAAACGGAGTTAAATGCCAGGCTCTGTGTCTTCCTACAAGCGAGACTTCGTTTCAGGTAAACGCAGTCACTTTTCAGCTCAAACGAAGCTATATTGTACACGAAGCTCACACGTTTCTCGCTCTTAACTGAAACGCATTGGATGTTAGAGGGCCTGTGGTTTGTATCAGTTTCAGAAGCAGAGTTGAACTAGATATGGTCCGTGTGTGTAGGAAACACAGTTCTTTTGTTCTGAGCACTCTCACGTTTCCCGCCTTATTCGAGACTCTAGAAAGCAAGAGCGTGCTTCTTGCTCTAAAGCAGAGTGTGTTTCATGGATGAGAAGTGTGCTGTGTGTTTCCCTTCAGAAACGGAGTTAAATGCCAGGCTCTGTGTCTTCCTACAAGCGAGACTTCGTTTCAGGTAAACGCAGTCACTTTTCAGCTCAAACGAAGCTATATTGTACACGAAGCTCACACGTTTCTCGCTCTTAACTGAAACGCATTGGATGTTAGGGGGCCTGTGGTTTGTATCAGTTTCAGAAGCAGAGTTGAACTAGATATGGTCCGTGTGTGTAGGAAACACAGTTCTTTTGTTCTGAGCACTCTCACGTTTCCCGCCTTATTCGAGACTCTAGAAAGCAAGAGCGTGCTTCTTGCTCTAAAGCAGAGTGTGTTTCATGGATGAGAAGTGTGCTGTGTGTTTCCCTTCAGAAACGGAGTTAAATGCCAGGCTCTGTGTCTTCCTACAAGCGAGACTTCGTTTCAGGTAAACGCAGTCACTTTTCAGCTCAAACGAAGCTATATTGTACACGAAGCTCACACGTTTCTCGCTCTTAACTGAAACGCATTGGATGTTAGAGGGCCTGTGGTTTGTATCAGTTTCAGAAGCAGAGTTGAACTAGATATGGTCCGTGTGTGTAGGAAACACAGTTCTTTTGTTCTGAGCACTCTCACGTTTCCCGCCTTATTCGAGACTCTAGAAAGCAAGAGCGTGCTTCTTGCTCTAAAGCAGAGTGTGTTTCATGGATGAGAAGTGTGCTGTGTGTTTCCCTTCAGAAACGGAGTTAAATGCCAGGCTCTGTGTCTTCCTACAAGCGAGACTTCGTTTCAGGTAAACGCAGTCACTTTTCAGCTCAAACGAAGCTATATTGTACACGAAGCTCACACGTTTCTCGCTCTTAACTGAAACGCATTGGATGTTAGAGGGCCTGTGGTTTGTATCAGTTTCAGAAGCAGAGTTGAACTAGATATGGTCCGTGTGTGTAGGAAACACAGTTCTTTTGTTCTGAGCACTCTCACGTTTCCCGCCTTATTAGAGACTCTAGAAAGCAAGAGCGTGCTTCTTGCTCTAAAGCAGAGTGTGTTTCATGGATGAGAAGTGTGCTGTGTGTTTCCCTTCAGAAACGGAGTTAAATGCCAGGCTCTGTGTCTTCCTACAAGCGAGACTTCGTTTCAGGTAAACGCAGTCACTTTTCAGCTCAAACGAAGCTATATTGTACACGAAGCTCACACGTTTCTCGCTCTTAACTGAAACGCATTGGATGTTAGAGGGCCTGTGGTTTGTATCAGTTTCAGAAGCAGAGTTGAACTAGATATGGTCCGTGTGTGTAGGAAACACAGTTCTTTTGTTCTGAGCACTCTCACGTTTCCCGCCTTATTCGAGACTCTAGAAAGCAAGAGCGTGCTTCTTGCTCTAAAGCAGAGTGTGTTTCATGGATGAGAAGTGTGCTGTGTGTTTCCCTTCAGAAACGGAGTTAAATGCCAGGCCCTCTGTCTTCCTACAAGCGAGACTTCGTTTCAGTTAAACGCAGTCACTTTTCAGCTCAAACGAAGCTATATTGTACACGAAGCTCACACGTTTCTCGCTCTTAACTGAAACGCATTGGATGTTAGAGGGCCTGTGGTTTGTATCAGTTTCAGAAGCAGAGTTGAACTAGATATGGTCCGTGTGTGTAGGAAACACAGTTCTTTTGTTCTGAGCACTCTCACGTTTCCAGCCTTATTAGAGACTCTAGAAAGCAAGAGCGTGCTTCTTGCTCTAAAGCAGAGTGTGTTTCATGGATGAGAAGTGTGCTGTGTGTTTCCCTTCAGAAACGGAGTTAAATGCCAGGCTCTGTGTCTTCCTACAAGCGAGACTTCGTTTCAGGTAAACGCAGTCACTTTTCAGCTCAAACGAAGCTATATTGTACACGAAGCTCACACGTTTCTCGCTCTTAACTGAAACGCATTGGATGTTAGAGGGCCTGTGGTTTGTATCAGTTTCAGAAGCAGAGTTGAACTAGATATGGTCCGTGTGTGTAGGAAACACAGTTCTTTTGTTCTGAGCACTCTCACGTTTCCCGCCTTATTCGAGACTCTAGAAAGCAAGAGCGTGCTTCTTGCTCTAAAGCAGAGTGTGTTTCATGGATGAGAAGTGTGCTGTGTGTTTCCCTTCAGAAACGGAGTTAAATGCCAGGCTCTGTGTCTTCCTACAAGCGAGACTTCGTTTCAGGTAAACGCAGTCACTTTTCAGCTCAAACGAAGCTATATTGTACACGAAGCTCACACGTTTCTCGCTCTTAACTGAAACGCATTGGATGTTAGGGGGCCTGTGGTTTGTATCAGTTTCAGAAGCAGAGTTGAACTAGATATGGTCCGTGTGTGTAGGAAACACAGTTCTTTTGTTCTGAGCACTCTCACGTTTCCCGCCTTATTCGAGACTCTAGAAAGCAAGAGCGTGCTTCTTGCTCTAAAGCAGAGTGTGTTTCATGGATGAGAAGTGTGCTGTGTGTTTCCCTTCAGAAACGGAGTGAAATGCCAGGCTCTGTGTCTTCCTACAAGCGAGACTTCGTTTCAGGTAAACGCAGTCACTTTTCAGCTCAAACGAAGCTATATTGTACACGAAGCTCACACGTTTCTCGCTCTTAACTGAAACGCATTGGATGTTAGAGGGCCTGTGGTTTGTATCAGTTTCAGAAGCAGAGTTGAACTAGATATGGTCCGTGTGTGTAGGAAACACAGTTCTTTTGTTCTGAGCACTCTCACGTTTCCCGCCTTATTAGAGACTCTAGAAAGCAAGAGCGTGCTTCTTGCTCTAAAGCAGAGTGTGTTTCATGGATGAGAAGTGTGCTGTGTGTTTCCCTTCAGAAACGGAGTTAAATGCCAGGCTCTGTGTCTTCCTACAAGCGAGACTTCGTTTCAGGTAAACGCAGTCACTTTTCAGCTCAAACGAAGCTATATTGTACACGAAGCTCACACGTTTCTCGCTCTTAACTGAAACGCATTGGATGTTAGAGGGCCTGTGGTTTGTATCAGTTTCAGAAGCAGAGTTGAACTAGATATGGTCCATGTGTGTAGGAAACACAGTTCTTTTGTTCTGAGCACTCTCACGTTTCCCGCCTTATTCGAGACTCTAGAAAGCAAGAGCGTGCTTCTTGCTCTAAAGCAGAGTGTGTTTCATGGATGAGAAGTGTGCTGTGTGTTTCCCTTCAGAAACGGAGTTAAATGCCAGGCCCTGTGTCTTCCTACAAGCGAGACTTCGTTTCAGGTAAACGCAGTCACTTTTCAGCTCAAACGAAGCTATATTGTACACGAAGCTCACACGTTTCTCGCTCTTAACTGAAACGCATTGGATGTTAGAGGGCCTGTGGTTTGTATCAGTTTCAGAAGCAGAGTTGAACTAGATATGGTCCGTGTGTGTAGGAAACACAGTTCTTTTGTTCTGAGCACTCTCACGTTTCCCGCCTTATTCGAGACTCTAGAAAGCAAGAGCGTGCTTCTTGCTCTAAAGCAGAGTGTGTTTCATGGATGAGAAGTGTGCTGTGTGTTTCCCTTCAGAAACGGAGTTAAATGCCAGGCTCTGTGTCTTCCTACAAGCGAGACTTCGTTTCAGGTAAACGCAGTCACTTTTCAGCTCAAACGAAGCTATATTGTACACGAAGCTCACACGTTTCTCGCTCTTAACTGAAACGCATTGGATGTTAGAGGGCCTGTGGTTTGTATCAGTTTCAGAAGCAGAGTTGAACTAGATATGGTCCGTGTGTGTAGGAAACACAGTTCTTTTGTTCTGAGCACTCTCACGTTTCCCGCCTTATTAGAGACTCTAGAAAGCAAGAGCGTGCTTCTTGCTCTAAAGCAGAGTGTGTTTCATGGATGAGAAGTGTGCTGTGTGTTTCCCTTCAGAAACGGAGTTAAATGCCAGGCTCTGTGTCTTCCTACAAGCGAGACTTCGTTTCAGGTAAACGCAGTCACTTTTCAGCTCAAACGAAGCTATATTGTACACGAAGCTCACACGTTTCTCGCTCTTAACTGAAACGCATTGGATGTTAGAGGGCCTGTGGTTTGTATCAGTTTCAGAAGCAGAGTTGAACTAGATATGGTCCGTGTGTGTAGGAAACACAGTTCTTTTGTTCTGAGCACTCTCACGTTTCCCGCCTTATTAGAGACTCTAGAAAGCAAGAGCGTGCTTCTTGCTCTAAAGCAGAGTGTGTTTCATGGATGAGAAGTGTGCTGTGTGTTTCCCTTCAGAAACGGAGTTAAATGCCAGGCCCTGTGTCTTCCTACAAGCGAGACTTCGTTTCAGGTAAACGCAGTCACTTTTCAGCTCAAACGAAGCTATATTGTACACGAAGCTCACACGTTTCTCGCTCTTAACTGAAACGCATTGGATGTTAGAGGGCCTGTGGTTTGTATCAGTTTCAGAAGCAGAGTTGAACTAGATATGGTCCGTGTGTGTAGGAAACACAGTTCTTTTGTTCTGAGCACTCTCACGTTTCCCGCCTTATTCGAGACTCTAGAAAGCAAGAGCGTGCTTCTTGCTCTAAAGCAGAGTGTGTTTCATGGATGAGAAGTGTGCTGTGTGTTTCCCTTCAGAAACGGAGTTAAATGCCAGGCTCTGTGTCTTCCTACAAGCGAGACTTCGTTTCAGGTAAACGCAGTCACTTTTCAGCTCAAACGAAGCTATATTGTACACGAAGCTCACACGTTTCTCGCTCTTAACTGAAACGCATTGGATGTTAGAGGGCCTGTGGTTTGTATCAGTTTCAGAAGCAGAGTTGAACTAGATATGGTCCGTGTGTGTAGGAAACACAGTTCTTTTGTTCTGAGCACTCTCACGTTTCCCGCCTTATTCGAGACTCTAGAAAGCAAGAGCGTGCTTCTTGCTCTAAAGCAGAGTGTGTTTCATGGATGAGAAGTGTGCTGTGTGTTTCCCTTCAGAAACGGAGTTAAATGCCAGGCTCTGTGTCTTCCTACAAGCGAGACTTCGTTTCAGGTAAACGCAGTCACTTTTCAGCTCAAACGAAGCTATATTGTACACGAAGCTCACACGTTTCTCGCTCTTAACTGAAACGCATTGGATGTTAGAGGGCCTGTGGTTTGTATCAGTTTCAGAAGCAGAGTTGAACTAGATATGGTCCGTGTGTGTAGGAAACACAGTTCTTTTGTTCTGAGCACTCTCACGTTTCCCGCCTTATTCGAGACTCTAGAAAGCAAGAGCGTGCTTCTTGCTCTAAAGCAGAGTGTGTTTCATGGATGAGAAGTGTGCTGTGTGTTTCCCTTCAGAAACGGAGTTAAATGCCAGGCTCTGTGTCTTCCTACAAGCGAGACTTCGTTTCAGGTAAACGCAGTCACTTTTCAGCTCAAACGTAGCTATATTGTACACGAAGCTCACACGTTTCTCGCTCTTAACTGAAACGCATTGGATGTTAGAGGGCCTGTGGTTTGTATCAGTTTCAGAAGCAGAGTTGAACTAGATATGGTCCGTGTGTGTAGGAAACACAGTTCTTTTGTTCTGAGCACTCTCACGTTTCCCGCCTTATTCGAGACTCTAGAAAGCAAGAGCGTGCTTCTTGCTCTAAAGCAGAGTGTGTTTCATGGATGAGAAGTGTGCTGTGTGTTTCCCTTCAGAAACGGAGTTAAATGCCAGGCTCTGTGTCTTCCTACAAGCGAGACTTCGTTTCAGGTAAACGCAGTCACTTTTCAGCTCAAACGAAGCTATATTGTACACGAAGCTCACACGTTTCTCGCTCTTAACTGAAACGCATTGGATGTTAGAGGGCCTGTGGTTTGTATCAGTTTCAGAAGCAGAGTTGAACTAGATATGGTCCGTGTGTGTAGGAAACACAGTTCTTTTGTTCTGAGCACTCTCACGTTTCCCGCCTTATTAGAGACTCTAGAAAGCAAGAGCGTGCTTCTTGCTCTAAAGCAGAGTGTGTTTCATGGATGAGAAGTGTGCTGTGTGTTTCCCTTCAGAAACGGAGTTAAATGCCAGGCTCTGTGTCTTCCTACAAGCGAGACTTCGTTTCAGGTAAACACAGTCACTTTTCAGCTCAAACGAAGCTATATTGTACACGAAGCTCACACGTTTCTCGCTCTTAACTGAAACGCATTGGATGTTAGAGGGCCTGTGGTTTGTATCAGTTTCAGAAGCAGAGTTGAACTAGATATGGTCCGTGTGTGTAGGAAACACAGTTCTTTTGTTCTGAGCACTCTCACGTTTCCCGCCTTATTAGAGACTCTAGAAAGCAAGAGCGTGCTTCTTGCTCTAAAGCAGAGTGTGTTTCATGGATGAGAAGTGTGCTGTGTGTTTCCCTTCAGAAACGGAGTTAAATGCCAGGCTCTGTGTCTTCCTACAAGCGAGACTTCGTTTCAGGTAAACGCAGTCACTTTTCAGCTCAAACGAAGCTATATTGTACACGAAGCTCACACGTTTCTCGCTCTTAACTGAAACGCATTGGATGTTAGAGGGCCTGTGGTTTGTATCAGTTTCAGAAGCAGAGTTGAACTAGATATGGTCCGTGTGTGTAGGAAACACAGTTCTTTTGTTCTGAGCACTCTCACGTTTCCCGCCTTATTCGAGACTCTAGAAAGCAAGAGCGTGCTTCTTGCTCTAAAGCAGAGTGTGTTTCATGGATGAGAAGTGTGCTGTGTGTTTCCCTTCAGAAACGGAGTTAAATGCCAGGCCCTGTGTCTTCCTACAAGCGAGACTTCGTTTCAGGTAAACGCAGTCACTTTTCAGCTCAAACGAAGCTATATTGTACACGAAGCTCACACGTTTCTCGCTCTTAACTGAAACGCATTGGATGTTAGAGGGCCTGTGGTTTGTATCAGTTTCAGAAGCAGAGTTGAACTAGATATGGTCCGTGTGTGTAGGAAACACAGTTCTTTTGTTCTGAGCACTCTCACGTTTCCCGCCTTATTAGAGACTCTAGAAAGCAAGAGCGTGCTTCTTGCTCTAAAGCAGAGTGTGTTTCATGGATGAGAAGTGTGCTGTGTGTTTCCCTTCAGAAACGGAGTTAAATGCCAGGCCCTGTGTCTTCCTACAATCGAGACTTCGTTTCAGGTAAACGCAGTCACTTTTCAGCTCAAACGAAGCTATATTGTACACGAAGCTCACACGTTTCTCGCTCTTAACTGAAACGCATTGGATGTTAGAGGGCCTGTGGTTTGTATCAGTTTCAGAAGCAGAGTTGAACTAGATATGGTCCGTGTGTGTAGGAAACACAGTTCTTTTGTTCTGAGCACTCTCACGTTTCCCGCCTTATTAGAGACTCTAGAAAGCAAGAGCGTGCTTCTTGCTCTAAAGCAGAGTGTGTTTCATGGATGAGAAGTGTGCTGTGTGTTTCCCTTCAGAAACGGAGTTAAATGCCAGGCTCTGTGTCTTCCTACAAGCGAGACTTCGTTTCAGGTAAACGCAGTCACTTTTCAGCTCAAACGAAGCTATATTGTACACGAAGCTCACACGTTTCTCGCTCTTAACTGAAACGCATTGGATGTTAGAGGGCCTGTGGTTTGTATCAGTTTCAGAAGCAGAGTTGAACTAGATATGGTCCGTGTGTGTAGGAAACACAGTTCTTTTGTTCTGAGCACTCTCACGTTTCCCGCCTTATTCGAGACTCTAGAAAGCAAGAGCGTGCTTCTTGCTCTAAAGCAGAGTGTGTTTCATGGATGAGAAGTGTGCTGTGTGTTTCCCTTCAGAAACGGAGTTAAATGCCAGGCCCTGTGTCTTCCTACAAGCGAGACTTCGTTTCAGGTAAACGCAGTCACTTTTCAGCTCAAACGAAGCTATATTGTACACGAAGCTCACACGTTTCTCGCTCTTAACTGAAACGCATTGGATGTTAGAGGGCCTGTGGTTTGTATCAGTTTCAGAAGCAGAGTTGAACTAGATATGGTCCGTGTGTGTAGGAAACACAGTTCTTTTGTTCTGAGCACTCTCACGTTTCCCGCCTTATTAGAGACTCTAGAAAGCAAGAGCGTGCTTCTTGCTCTAAAGCAGAGTGTGTTTCATGGATGAGAAGTGTGCTGTGTGTTTCCCTTCAGAAACGGAGTTAAATGCCAGGCCCTGTGTCTTCCTACAAGCGAGACTTCGTTTCAGGTAAACGCAGTCACTTTTCAGCTCAAACGAAGCTATATTGTACACGAAGCTCACACGTTTCTCGCTCTTAACTGAAACGCATTGGATGTTAGAGGGCCTGTGGTTTGTATCAGTTTCAGAAGCAGAGTTGAACTAGATATGGTCCGTGTGTGTAGGAAACACAGTTCTTTTGTTCTGAGCACTCTCACGTTTCCCGCCTTATTCGAGACTCTAGAAAGCAAGAGCGTGCTTCTTGCTCTAAAGCAGAGTGTGTTTCATGGATGAGAAGTGTGCTGTGTGTTTCCCTTCAGAAACGGAGTTAAATGCCAGGCCCTGTGTCTTCCTACAAGCGAGACTTCGTTTCAGGTAAACGCAGTCACTTTTCAGCTCAAACGAAGCTATATTGTACACGAAGCTCACACGTTTCTCGCTCTTAACTGAAACGCATTGGATGTTAGAGGGCCTGTGGTTTGTATCAGTTTCAGAAGCAGAGTTGAACTAGATATGGTCCGTGTGTGTAGGAAACACAGTTCTTTTGTTCTGAGCACTCTCACGTTTCCCGCCTTAGTCGAGACTCTAGAAAGCAAGAGCGTGCTTCTTGCTCTAAAGCAGAGTGTGTTTCATGGATGAGAAGTGTGCTGTGTGTTTCCCTTCAGAAACGGAGTGAAATGCCAGGCTCTGTGTCTTCCTACAAGCGAGACTTCGTTTCAGGTAAACGCAGTCACTTTTCAGCTCAAACGAAGCTATATTGTACACGAAGCTCACACGTTTCTCGCTCTTAACTGAAACGCATTGGATGTTAGAGGGCCTGTGGTTTGTATCAGTTTCAGAAGCAGAGTTGAACTAGATATGGTCCGTGTGTGTAGGAAACACAGTTCTTTTGTTCTGAGCACTCTCACGTTTCCCGCCTTATTAGAGACTCTAGAAAGCAAGAGCGTGCTTCTTGCTCTAAAGCAGAGTGTGTTTCATGGATGAGAAGTGTGCTGTGTGTTTCCCTTCAGAAACGGAGTTAAATGCCAGGCCCTGTGTCTTCCTACAAGCGAGACTTCGTTTCAGGTAAACGCAGTCACTTTTCAGCTCAAACGAAGCTATATTGTACACGAAGCTCACACGTTTCTCGCTCTTAACTGAAACGCATTGGATGTTAGAGGGCCTGTGGTTTGTATCAGTTTCAGAAGCAGAGTTGAACTAGATATGGTCCGTGTGTGTAGGAAACACAGTTCTTTTGTTCTGAGCACTCTCACGTTTCCCGCCTTATTCGAGACTCTAGAAAGCAAGAGCGTGCTTCTTGCTCTAAAGCAGAGTGTGTTTCATGGATGAGAAGTGTGCTGTGTGTTTCCCTTCAGAAACGGAGTTAAATGCCAGGCCCTGTGTCTTCCTACAAGCGAGACTTCGTTTCAGGTAAACGCAGTCACTTTTCAGCTCAAACGAAGCTATATTGTACACGAAGCTCACACGTTTCTCGCTCTTAACTGAAACGCATTGGATGTTAGAGGGCCTGTGGTTTGTATCAGTTTCAGAAGCAGAGTTGAACTAGATATGGTCCGTGTGTGTAGGAAACACAGTTCTTTTGTTCTGAGCACTCTCACGTTTCCCGCCTTAGTCGAGACTCTAGAAAGCAAGAGCGTGCTTCTTGCTCTAAAGCAGAGTGTGTTTCATGGATGAGAAGTGTGCTGTGTGTTTCCCTTCAGAAACGGAGTTAAATGCCAGGCTCTGTGTCTTCCTACAAGCGAGACTTCGTTTCAGGTAAACGCAGTCACTTTTCAGCTCAAACGAAGCTATATTGTACACGAAGCTCACACGTTTCTCGCTCTTAACTGAAACGCATTGGATGTTAGAGGGCCTGTGGTTTGTATCAGTTTCAGAAGCAGAGTTGAACTAGATATGGTCCGTGTGTGTAGGAAACACAGTTCTTTTGTTCTGAGCACTCTCACGTTTCCCGCCTTATTCGAGACTCTAGAAAGCAAGAGCGTGCTTCTTGCTCTAAAGCAGAGTGTGTTTCATGGATGAGAAGTGTGCTGTGTGTTTCCCTTCAGAAACGGAGTTAAATGCCAGGCTCTGTGTCTTCCTACAAGCGAGACTTCGTTTCAGGTAAACGCAGTCACTTTTCAGCTCAAACGAAGCTATATTGTACACGAAGCTCACACGTTTCTCGCTCTTAACTGAAACGCATTGGATGTTAGAGGGCCTGTGGTTTGTATCAGTTTCAGAAGCAGAGTTGAACTAGATATGGTCCGTGTGTGTAGGAAACACAGTTCTTTTGTTCTGAGCACTCTCACGTTTCCCGCCTTATTCGAGACTCTAGAAAGCAAGAGCGTGCTTCTTGCTCTAAAGCAGAGTGTGTTTCATGGATGAGAAGTGTGCTGTGTGTTTCCCTTCAGAAACGGAGTTAAATGCCAGGCCCTGAGTCTTCCTACAAGCGAGACTTCGTTTCAGGTAAACGCAGTCACTTTTCAGCTCAAACGAAGCTATATTGTACACGAAGCTCACACGTTTCTCGCTCTTAACTGAAACGAATTGGATGTTAGAGGGCCTGTGGTTTGTATCAGTTTCAGAAGCAGAGTTGAACTAGATATGGTCCGTGTGTGTAGGAAACACAGTTCTTTTGTTCTGAGCACTCTCACGTTTCCCGCCTTATTCGAGACTCTAGAAAGCAAGAGCGTGCTTCTTGCTCTAAAGCAGAGTGTGTTTCATGGATGAGAAGTGTGCTGTGTGTTTCCCTTCAGAAACGGAGTTAAATGCCAGGCTCTGTGTCTTCCTACAAGCGAGACTTCGTTTCAGGTAAACGCAGTCACTTTTCAGCTCAAACGAAGCTATATTGTACACGAAGCTCACACGTTTCTCGCTCTTAACTGAAACGCATTGGATGTTAGAGGGCCTGTGGTTTGTATCAGTTTCAGAAGCAGAGTTGAACTAGATATGGTCCGTGTGTGTAGGAAACACAGTTCTTTTGTTCTGAGCACTCTCACGTTTCCCGCCTTATTAGAGACTCTAGAAAGCAAGAGCGTGCTTCTTGCTCTAAAGCAGAGTGTGTTTCATGGATGAGAAGTGTGCTGTGTGTTTCCCTTCAGAAACGGAGTTAAATGCCAGGCCCTGTGTCTTCCTACAAGCGAGACTTCGTTTCAGGTAAACACAGTCACTTTTCAGCTCAAACGAAGCTATATTGTACACGAAGCTCACACGTTTCTCGCTCTTAACTGAAACGCATTGGATGTTAGAGGGCCTGTGGTTTGTATCAGTTTCAGAAGCAGAGTTGAACTAGATATGGTCCGTGTGTGTAGGAAACACAGTTCTTTTGTTCTGAGCACTCTCACGTTTCCCGCCTTATTCGAGACTCTAGAAAGCAAGAGCGTGCTTCTTGCTCTAAAGCAGAGTGTGTTTCATGGATGAGAAGTGTGCTGTGTGTTTCCCTTCAGAAACGGAGTTAAATGCCAGGCTCTGTGTCTTCCTACAAGCGAGACTTCGTTTCAGGTAAACGCAGTCACTTTTCAGCTCAAACGAAGCTATATTGTACACGAAGCTCACACGTTTCTCGCTCTTAACTGAAACGCATTGGATGTTAGAGGGCCTGTGGTTTGTATCAGTTTCAGAAGCAGAGTTGAACTAGATATGGTCCGTGTGTGTAGGAAACACAGTTCTTTTGTTCTGAGCACTCTCACGTTTCCCGCCTTATTCGAGACTCTAGAAAGCAAGAGCGTGCTTCTTGCTCTAAAGCAGAGTGTGTTTCATGGATGAGAAGTGTGCTGTGTGTTTCCCTTCAGAAACGGAGTTAAATGCCAGGCCCTGAGTCTTCCTACAAGCGAGACTTCGTTTCAGGTAAACGCAGTCACTTTTCAGCTCAAACGAAGCTATATTGTACACGAAGCTCACACGTTTCTCGCTCTTAACTGAAACGAATTGGATGTTAGAGGGCCTGTGGTTTGTATCAGTTTCAGAAGCAGAGTTGAACTAGATATGGTCCGTGTGTGTAGGAAACACAGTTCTTTTGTTCTGAGCACTCTCACGTTTCCCGCCTTATTCGAGACTCTAGAAAGCAAGAGCGTGCTTCTTGCTCTAAAGCAGAGTGTGTTTCATGGATGAGAAGTGTGCTGTGTGTTTCCCTTCAGAAACGGAGTTAAATGCCAGGCTCTGTGTCTTCCTACAAGCGAGACTTCGTTTCAGGTAAACGCAGTCACTTTTCAGCTCAAACGAAGCTATATTGTACACGAAGCTCACACGTTTCTCGCTCTTAACTGAAACGCATTGGATGTTAGAGGGCCTGTGGTTTGTATCAGTTTCAGAAGCAGAGTTGAACTAGATATGGTCCGTGTGTGTAGGAAACACAGTTCTTTTGTTCTGAGCACTCTCACGTTTCCCGCCTTATTCGAGACTCTAGAAAGCAAGAGCGTGCTTCTTGCTCTAAAGCAGAGTGTGTTTCATGGATGAGAAGTGTGCTGTGTGTTTCCCTTCAGAAACGGAGTTAAATGCCAGGCTCTGTGTCTTCCTACAAGCGAGACTTCGTTTCAGGTAAACGCAGTCACTTTTCAGCTCAAACGAAGCTATATTGTACACGAAGCTCACACGTTTCTCGCTCTTAACTGAAACGCATTGGATGTTAGAGGGCCTGTGGTTTGTATCAGTTTCAGAAGCAGAGTTGAACTAGATATGGTCCGTGTGTGTAGGAAACACAGTTCTTTTGTTCTGAGCACTCTCACGTTTCCCGCCTTATTCGAGACTCTAGAAAGCAAGAGCGTGCTTCTTGCTCTAAAGCAGAGTGTGTTTCATGGATGAGAAGTGTGCTGTGTGTTTCCCTTCAGAAACGGAGTTAAATGCCAGGCCCTGTGTCTTCCTACAAGCGAGACTTCGTTTCAGGTAAACACAGTCACTTTTCAGCTCAAACGAAGCTATATTGTACACGAAGCTCACACGTTTCTCGCTCTTAACTGAAACGCATTGGATGTTAGAGGGCCTGTGGTTTGTATCAGTTTCAGAAGCAGAGTTGAACTAGATATGGTCCGTGTGTGTAGGAAACACAGTTCTTTTGTTCTGAGCACTCTCACGTTTCCCGCCTTATTAGAGACTCTAGAAAGCAAGAGCGTGCTTCTTGCTCTAAAGCAGAGTGTGTTTCATGGATGAGAAGTGTGCTGTGTGTTTCCCTTCAGAAACGGAGTTAAATGCCAGGCTCTGTGTCTTCCTACAAGCGAGACTTCGTTTCAGGTAAACGCAGTCACTTTTCAGCTCAAACGAAGCTATATTGTACACGAAGCTCACACGTTTCTCGCTCTTAACTGAAACGCATTGGATGTTAGAGGGCCTGTGGTTTGTATCAGTTTCAGAAGCAGAGTTGAACTAGATATGGTCCGTGTGTGTAGGAAACACAGTTCTTTTGTTCTGAGCACTCTCACGTTTCCCGCCTTATTCGAGACTCTAGAAAGCAAGAGCGTGCTTCTTGCTCTAAAGCAGAGTGTGTTTCATGGATGAGAAGTGTGCTGTGTGTTTCCCTTCAGAAACGGAGTTAAATGCCAGGCCCTGTGTCTTCCTACAAGCGAGACTTCGTTTCAGGTAAACGCAGTCACTTTTCAGCTCAAACGAAGCTATATTGTACACGAAGCTCACACGTTTCTCGCTCTTAACTGAAACGCATTGGATGTTAGAGGGCCTGTGGTTTGTATCAGTTTCAGAAGCAGAGTTGAACTAGATATGGTCCGTGTGTGTAGGAAACACAGTTCTTTTGTTCTGAGCACTCTCACGTTTCCCGCCTTATTAGAGACTCTAGAAAGCAAGAGCGTGCTTCTTGCTCTAAAGCAGAGTGTGTTTCATGGATGAGAAGTGTGCTGTGTGTTTCCCTTCAGAAACGGAGTTAAATGCCAGGCCCTGTGTCTTCCTACAAGCGAGACTTCGTTTCAGGTAAACGCAGTCACTTTTCAGCTCAAACGAAGCTATATTGTACACGAAGCTCACACGTTTCTCGCTCTTAACTGAAACGCATTGGATGTTAGAGGGCCTGTGGTTTGTATCAGTTTCAGAAGCAGAGTTGAACTAGATATGGTCCGTGTGTGTAGGAAACACAGTTCTTTTGTTCTGAGCACTCTCACGTTTCCCGCCTTATTCGAGACTCTAGAAAGCAAGAGCGTGCTTCTTGCTCTAAAGCAGAGTGTGTTTCATGGATGAGAAGTGTGCTGTGTGTTTCCCTTCAGAAACGGAGTTAAATGCCAGGCCCTGTGTCTTCCTACAAGCGAGACTTCGTTTCAGGTAAACGCAGTCACTTTTCAGCTCAAACGAAGCTATATTGTACACGAAGCTCACACGTTTCTCGCTCTTAACTGAAACGCATTGGATGTTAGAGGGCCTGTGGTTTGTATCAGTTTCAGAAGCAGAGTTGAACTAGATATGGTCCGTGTGTGTAGGAAACACAGTTCTTTTGTTCTGAGCACTCTCACGTTTCCCGCCTTAGTCGAGACTCTAGAAAGCAAGAGCGTGCTTCTTGCTCTAAAGCAGAGTGTGTTTCATGGATGAGAAGTGTGCTGTGTGTTTCCCTTCAGAAACGGAGTGAAATGCCAGGCTCTGTGTCTTCCTACAAGCGAGACTTCGTTTCAGGTAAACGCAGTCACTTTTCAGCTCAAACGAAGCTATATTGTACACGAAGCTCACACGTTTCTCGCTCTTAACTGAAACGCATTGGATGTTAGAGGGCCTGTGGTTTGTATCAGTTTCAGAAGCAGAGTTGAACTAGATATGGTCCGTGTGTGTAGGAAACACAGTTCTTTTGTTCTGAGCACTCTCACGTTTCCCGCCTTATTAGAGACTCTAGAAAGCAAGAGCGTGCTTCTTGCTCTAAAGCAGAGTGTGTTTCATGGATGAGAAGTGTGCTGTGTGTTTCCCTTCAGAAACGGAGTTAAATGCCAGGCCCTGTGTCTTCCTACAAGCGAGACTTCGTTTCAGGTAAACGCAGTCACTTTTCAGCTCAAACGAAGCTATATTGTACACGAAGCTCACACGTTTCTCTCTCTTAACTGAAACGCATTGGATGCTAGAGGGCCTGTGGTTTGTATCAGTTTCAGAAGCAGAGTTGAACTAGATATGGTCCGTGTGTGTAGGAAACACAGTTCTTTTGTTCTGAGCACTCTCACGTTTCCCGCCTTATTAGAGACTCTAGAAAGCAAGAGCGTGCTTCTTGCTCTAAAGCAGAGTGTGTTTCATGGATGAGAAGTGTGCTGTGTGTTTCCCTTCAGAAACGGAGTTAAATGCCAGGCCCTGTGTCTTCCTACAAGCGAGACTTTGTTTCAGGTAAACGCAGTCACTTTTCAGCTCAAACGAAGCTATATTGTACACGAAGCTCACACGTTTCTCGCTCTTAACTGAAACGCATTGGATGTTAGAGGGCCTGTGGTTTGTATCAGTTTCAGAAGCAGAGTTGAACTAGATATGGTCCGTGTGTGTAGGAAACACAGTTCTTTTGTTCTGAGCACTCTCACGTTTCCCGCCTTATTCGAGACTCTAGAAAGCAAGAGCGTGCTTCTTGCTCTAAAGCAGAGTGTGTTTCATGGATGAGAAGTGTGCTGTGTGTTTCCCTTCAGAAACGGAGTTAAATGCCAGGCTCTGTGTCTTCCTACAAGCGAGACTTCGTTTCAGGTAAACGCAGTCACTTTTCAGCTCAAACGAAGCTATATTGTACACGAAGCTCACACGTTTCTCGCTCTTAACTGAAACGCATTGGATGTTAGAGGGCCTGTGGTTTGTATCAGTTTCAGAAGCAGAGTTGAACTAGATATGGTCCGTGTGTGTAGGAAACACAGTTCTTTTGTTCTGAGCACTCTCACGTTTCCCGCCTTATTCGAGACTCTAGAAAGCAAGAGCGTGCTTCTTGCTCTAAAGCAGAGTGTGTTTCATGGATGAGAAGTGTGCTGTGTGTTTCCCTTCAGAAACGGAGTTAAATGCCAGGCTCTGTGTCTTCCTACAAGCGAGACTTCGTTTCAGGTAAACGCAGTCACTTTTCAGCTCAAACGAAGCTATATTGTACACGAAGCTCACACGTTTCTCGCTCTTAACTGAAACGCATTGTATGTTAGAGGGCCTGTGGTTTGTATCAGTTTCAGAAGCAGAGTTGAACTAGATATGGTCCGTGTGTGTAGGAAACACAGTTCTTTTGTTCTGAGCACTCTCACGTTTCCCGCCTTATTCGAGACTCTAGAAAGCAAGAGCGTGCTTCTTGCTCTAAAGCAGAGTGTGTTTCATGGATGAGAAGTGTGCTGTGTGTTTCCCTTCAGAAACGGAGTTAAATGCCAGGCCCTGAGTCTTCCTACAAGCGAGACTTCGTTTCAGGTAAACGCAGTCACTTTTCAGCTCAAACGAAGCTATATTGTACACGAAGCTCACACGTTTCTCGCTCTTAACTGAAACGAATTGGATGTTAGAGGGCCTGTGGTTTGTATCAGTTTCAGAAGCAGAGTTGAACTAGATATGGTCCGTGTGTGTAGGAATCACAGTTCTTTTGTTCTGAGCACTCTCACGTTTCCCGCCTTATTCGAGACTCTAGAAAGCAAGAGCGTGCTTCTTGCTCTAAAGCAGAGTGTGTTTCATGGATGAGAAGTGTGCTGTGTGTTTCCCTTCAGAAACGGAGTTAAATGCCAGGCTCTGTGTCTTCCTACAAGCGAGACTTCGTTTCAGGTAAACGCAGTCACTTTTCAGCTCAAACGAAGCTATATTGTACACGAAGCTCACACGTTTCTCGCTCTTAACTGAAACGCATTGGATGTTAGAGGGCCTGTGGTTTGTATCAGTTTCAGAAGCAGAGTTGAACTAGATATGGTCCGTGTGTGTAGGAAACACAGTTCTTTTGTTCTGAGCACTCTCACGTTTCCCGCCTTATTAGAGACTCTAGAAAGCAAGAGCGTGCTTCTTGCTCTAAAGCAGAGTGTGTTTCATGGATGAGAAGTGTGCTGTGTGTTTCCCTTCAGAAACGGAGTTAAATGCCAGGCTCTGTGTCTTCCTACAAGCGAGACTTCGTTTCAGGTAAACGCAGTCACTTTTCAGCTCAAACGAAGCTATATTGTACACGAAGCTCACACGTTTCTCGCTCTTAACTGAAACGCATTGGATGTTAGAGGGCCTGTGGTTTGTATCAGTTTCAGAAGCAGAGTTGAACTAGATATGGTCCGTGTGTGTAGGAAACACAGTTCTTTTGTTCTGAGCACTCTCACGTTTCCCGCCTTATTCGAGACTCTAGAAAGCAAGAGCGTGCTTCTTGCTCTAAAGCAGAGTGTGTTTCATGGATGAGAAGTGTGCTGTGTGTTTCCCTTCAGAAACGGAGTTAAATGCCAGGCCCTGTGTCTTCCTACAAGCGAGACTTCGTTTCAGGTAAACGCAGTCACTTTTCAGCTCAAACGAAGCTATATTGTACACGAAGCTCACACGTTTCTCGCTCTTAACTGAAACGCATTGGATGTTAGAGGGCCTGTGGTTTGTATCAGTTTCAGAAGCAGAGTTGAACTAGATATGGTCCGTGTGTGTAGGAAACACAGTTCTTTTGTTCTGAGCACTCTCACGTTTCCCGCCTTATTCGAGACTCTAGAAAGCAAGAGCGTGCTTCTTGCTCTAAAGCAGAGTGTGTTTCATGGATGAGAAGTGTGCTGTGTGTTTCCCTTCAGAAACGGAGTTAAATGCCAGGCTCTGTGTCTTCCTACAAGCGAGACTTCGTTTCAGGTAAACGCAGTCACTTTTCAGCTCAAACGAAGCTATATTGTACACGAAGCTCACACGTTTCTCGCTCTTAACTGAAACGCATTGGATGTTAGAGGGCCTGTGGTTTGTATCAGTTTCAGAAGCAGAGTTGAACTAGATATGGTCCGTGTGTGTAGGAAACACAGTTCTTTTGTTCTGAGCACTCTCACGTTTCCCGCCTTATTCGAGACTCTAGAAAGCAAGAGCGTGCTTCTTGCTCTAAAGCAGAGTGTGTTTCATGGATGAGAAGTGTGCTGTGTGTTTCCCTTCAGAAACGGAGTTAAATGCCAGGCCCTGAGTCTTCCTACAAGCGAGACTTCGTTTCAGGTAAACGCAGTCACTTTTCAGCTCAAACGAAGCTATATTGTACACGAAGCTCACACGTTTCTCGCTCTTAACTGAAACGAATTGGATGTTAGAGGGCCTGTGGTTTGTATCAGTTTCAGAAGCAGAGTTGAACTAGATATGGTCCGTGTGTGTAGGAATCACAGTTCTTTTGTTCTGAGCACTCTCACGTTTCCCGCCTTATTCGAGACTCTAGAAAGCAAGAGCGTGCTTCTTGCTCTAAAGCAGAGTGTGTTTCATGGATGAGAAGTGTGCTGTGTGTTTCCCTTCAGAAACGGAGTTAAATGCCAGGCTCTGTGTCTTCCTACAAGCGAGACTTCGTTTCAGGTAAACGCAGTCACTTTTCAGCTCAAACGAAGCTATATTGTACACGAAGCTCACACGTTTCTCGCTCTTAACTGAAACGCATTGGATGTTAGAGGGCCTGTGGTTTGTATCAGTTTCAGAAGCAGAGTTGAACTAGATATGGTCCGTGTGTGTAGGAAACACAGTTCTTTTGTTCTGAGCACTCTCACGTTTCCCGCCTTATTCGAGACTCTAGAAAGCAAGAGCGTGCTTCTTGCTCTAAAGCAGAGTGTGTTTCATGGATGAGAAGTGTGCTGTGTGTTTCCCTTCAGAAACGGAGTTAAATGCCAGGCTCTGTGTCTTCCTACAAGCGAGACTTCGTTTCAGGTAAACGCAGTCACTTTTCAGCTCAAACGAAGCTATATTGTACACGAAGCTCACACGTTTCTCGCTCTTAACTGAAACGCATTGGATGTTAGAGGGCCTGTGGTTTGTATCAGTTTCAGAAGCAGAGTTGAACTAGATATGGTCCGTGTGTGTAGGAAACACAGTTCTTTTGTTCTGAGCACTCTCACGTTTCCCGCCTTATTCGAGACTCTAGAAAGCAAGAGCGTGCTTCTTGCTCTAAAGCAGAGTGTGTTTCATGGATGAGAAGTGTGCTGTGTGTTTCCCTTCAGAAACGGAGTTAAATGCCAGGCCCTGTGTCTTCCTACAAGCGAGACTTCGTTTCAGGTAAACGCAGTCACTTTTCAGCTCAAACGAAGCTATATTGTACACGAAGCTCACACGTTTCTCGCTCTTAACTGAAACGCATTGGATGTTAGAGGGCCTGTGGTTTGTATCAGTTTCAGAAGCAGAGTTGAACTAGATATGGTCCGTGTGTGTAGGAAACACAGTTCTTTTGTTCTGAGCACTCTCACGTTTCCCGCCTTATTAGAGACTCTAGAAAGCAAGAGCGTGCTTCTTGCTCTAAAGCAGAGTGTGTTTCATGGATGAGAAGTGTGCTGTGTGTTTCCCTTCAGAAACGGAGTTAAATGCCAGGCCCTGTGTCTTCCTACAAGCGAGACTTCGTTTCAGGTAAACGCAGTCACTTTTCAGCTCAAACGAAGCTATATTGTACACGAAGCTCACACGTTTCTCGCTCTTAACTGAAACGCATTGGATGTTAGAGGGCCTGTGGTTTGTATCAGTTTCAGAAGCAGAGTTGAACTAGATATGGTCCGTGTGTGTAGGAAACACAGTTCTTTTGTTCTGAGCACTCTCACGTTTCCCGCCTTATTCGAGACTCTAGAAAGCAAGAGCGTGCTTCTTGCTCTAAAGCAGAGTGTGTTTCATGGATGAGAAGTGTGCTGTGTGTTTCCCTTCAGAAACGGAGTTAAATGCCAGGCCCTGTGTCTTCCTACAAGCGAGACTTCGTTTCAGGTAAACGCAGTCACTTTTCAGCTCAAACGAAGCTATATTGTACACGAAGCTCACACGTTTCTCGCTCTTAACTGAAACGCATTGGATGTTAGAGGGCCTGTGGTTTGTATCAGTTTCAGAAGCAGAGTTGAACTAGATATGGTCCGTGTGTGTAGGAAACACAGTTCTTTTGTTCTGAGCACTCTCACGTTTCCCGCCTTAGTCGAGACTCTAGAAAGCAAGAGCGTGCTTCTTGCTCTAAAGCAGAGTGTGTTTCATGGATGAGAAGTGTGCTGTGTGTTTCCCTTCAGAAACGGAGTGAAATGCCAGGCTCTGTGTCTTCCTACAAGCGAGACTTCGTTTCAGGTAAACGCAGTCACTTTTCAGCTCAAACGAAGCTATATTGTACACGAAGCTCACACGTTTCTCGCTCTTAACTGAAACACATTGGATGTTAGAGGGCCTGTGGTTTGTATCAGTTTCAGAAGCAGAGTTGAACTAGATATGGTCCGTGTGTGTAGGAAACACAGTTCTTTTGTTCTGAGCACTCTCACGTTTCCCGCCTTATTAGAGACTCTAGAAAGCAAGAGCGTGCTTCTTGCTCTAAAGCAGAGTGTGTTTCATGGATGAGAAGTGTGCTGTGTGTTTCCCTTCAGAAACGGAGTTAAATGCCAGGCCCTGTGTCTTCCTACAAGCGAGACTTCGTTTCAGGTAAACGCAGTCACTTTTCAGCTCAAACGAAGCTATATTGTACACGAAGCTCACACGTTTCTCGCTCTTAACTGAAACGCATTGGATGTTAGAGGGCCTGTGGTTTGTATCAGTTTCAGAAGCAGAGTTGAACTAGATATGGTCCGTGTGTGTAGGAAACACAGTTCTTTTGTTCTGAGCACTCTCACGTTTCCCGCCTTATTAGAGACTCTAGAAAGCAAGAGCGTGCTTCTTGCTCTAAAGCAGAGTGTGTTTCATGGATGAGAAGTGTGCTGTGTGTTTCCCTTCAGAAACGGAGTTAAATGCCAGGCCCTGTGTCTTCCTACAAGCGAGACTTCGTTTCAGGTAAACGCAGTCACTTTTCAGCTCAAACGAAGCTATATTGTACACGAAGCTCACACGTTTCTCGCTCTTAACTGAAACGCATTGGATGTTAGAGGGCCTGTGGTTTGTATCAGTTTCAGAAGCAGAGTTGAACTAGATATGGTCCGTGTGTGTAGGAAACACAGTTCTTTTGTTCTGAGCACTCTCACGTTTCCCGCCTTCGTCGAGACTCTAGAAAGCAAGAGCGTGCTTCTTGCTCTAAAGCAGAGTGTGTTTCATGGATGAGAAGTGTGCTGTGTGTTTCCCTTCAGAAACGGAGTTAAATGCCAGGCTCTGTGTCTTCCTACAAGCGAGACTTCGTTTCAGGTAAACGCAGTCACTTTTCAGCTCAAACGAAGCTATATTGTACACGAGGCTCACACGTTTCTCGCTCTTAACTGAAACGCATTGGATGTTAGAGGGCCTGTGGTTTGTATCAGTTTCAGAAGCAGAGTTGAACTAGATATGGTCCGTGTGTGTAGGAAACACAGTTCTTTTGTTCTGAGCACTCTCACGTTTCCCGCCTTATTAGAGACTCTAGAAAGCAAGAGCGTGCTTCTTGCTCTAAAGCAGAGTGTGTTTCATGGATGAGAAGTGTGCTGTGTGTTTCCCTTCAGAAACGGAGTTAAATGCCAGGCTCTGTGTCTTCCTACAAGCGAGACTTCGTTTCAGGTAAACGCAGTCACTTTTCAGCTCAAACGAAGCTATATTGTACACGAAGCTCACACGTTTCTCGCTCTTAACTGAAACGCATTGGATGTTAGAGGGCCTGTGGTTTGTATCAGTTTCAGAAGCAGAGTTGAACTAGATATGGTCCGTGTGTGTAGGAAACACAGTTCTTTTGTTCTGAGCACTCTCACGTTTCCCGCCTTATTCGAGACTCTAGAAAGCAAGAGCGTGCTTCTTGCTCTAAAGCAGAGTGTGTTTCATGGATGAGAAGTGTGCTGTGTGTTTCCCTTCAGAAACGGAGTTAAATGCCAGGCCCTGAGTCTTCCTACAAGCGAGACTTCGTTTCAGGTAAACGCAGTCACTTTTCAGCTCAAACGAAGCTATATTGTACACGAAGCTCACACGTTTCTCGCTCTTAACTGAAACGAATTGCATGTTAGAGGGCCTGTGGTTTGTATCAGTTTCAGAAGCAGAGTTGAACTAGATATGGTCCGTGTGTGTAGGAAACACAGTTCTTTTGTTCTGAGCACTCTCACGTTTCCCGCCTTATTCGAGACTCTAGAAAGCAAGAGCGTGCTTCTTGCTCTAAAGCAGAGTGTGTTTCATGGATGAGTAGTGTGCTGTGTGTTTCCCTTCAGAAACGGAGTTAAATGCCAGGCTCTGTGTCTTCCTACAAGCGAGACTTCGTTTCAGGTAAACGCAGTCACTTTTCAGCTCAAACGAAGCTATATTGTACACGAAGCTCACACGTTTCTCGCTCTTAACTGAAACGCATTGGATGTTAGAGGGCCTGTGGTTTGTATCAGTTTCAGAAGCAGAGTTGAACTAGATATGGTCCGTGTGTGTAGGAAACACAGTTCTTTTGTTCTGAGCACTCTCACGTTTCCCGCCTTAGTCGAGACTCTAGAAAGCAAGAGCGTGCTTCTTGCTCTAAAGCAGAGTGTGTTTCATGGATGAGAAGTGTGCTGTGTGTTTCCCTTCAGAAACGGAGTTAAATGCCAGGCCCTGTGTCTTCCTACAAGCGAGACTTCGTTTCAGGTAAACGCAGTCACTTTTCAGCTCAAACGAAGCTATATTGTACACGAAGCTCACACGTTTCTCGCTCTTAACTGAAACGCATTGGATGTTAGAGGGCCTGTGGTTTGTATCAGTTTCAGAAGCAGAGTTGAACTAGATATGGTCCGTGTGTGTAGGAAACACAGTTCTTTTGTTCTGAGCACTCTCACGTTTCCCGCCTTATTCGAGACTCTAGAAAGCAAGAGCGTGCTTCTTGCTCTAAAGCAGAGTGTGTTTCATGGATGAGAAGTGTGCTGTGTGTTTCCCTTCAGAAACGGAGTTAAATGCCAGGCCCTGTGTCTTCGTACAAGCGAGACTTCGTTTCAGGTAAACGCAGTCACTTTTCAGCTCAAACGAAGCTATATTGTACACGAAGCTCACACGTTTCTCGCTCTTAACTGAAACGCATTGGATGTTAGAGGGCCTGTGGTTTGTATCAGTTTCAGAAGCAGAGTTGAACTAGATATGGTCCGTGTGTGTAGGAAACACAGTTCTTTTGTTCTGAGCACTCTCACGTTTCCCGCCTTATTCGAGACTCTAGAAAGCAAGAGCGTGCTTCTTGCTCTAAAGCAGAGTGTGTTTCATGGATGAGAAGTGTGCTGTGTGTTTCCCTTCAGAAACGGAGTTAAATGCCAGGCTCTGTGTCTTCCTACAAGCGAGACTTCGTTTCAGGTAAACGCAGTCACTTTTCAGCTCAAACGAAGCTATATTGTACACGAAGCTCACACGTTTCTCGCTCGTAACTGAAACGCATTGGATGTTAGAGGGCCTGTGGTTTGTATCAGTTTCAGAAGCAGAGTTGAACTAGATATGGTCCGTGTGTGTAGGAAACACAGTTCTTTTGTTCTGAGCACTCTCACGTTTCCCGCCTTAGTCGAGACTCTAGAAAGCAAGAGCGTGCTTCTTGCTCTAAAGCAGAGTGTGTTTCATGGATGAGAAGTGTGCTGTGTGTTTCCCTTCAGAAACGGAGTTAAATGCCAGGCTCTGTGTCTTCCTACAAGCGAGACTTCGTTTCAGGTAAACGCAGTCACTTTTCAGCTCAAACGAAGCTATATTGTACACGAAGCTCACACGTTTCTCGCTCTTAACTGAAACGCATTGGATGTTAGAGGGCCTGTGGTTTGTATCAGTTTCAGAAGCAGAGTTGAACTAGATATGGTCCGTGTGTGTAGGAAACACAGTTCTTTTGTTCTGAGCACTCTCACATTTCCCGCCTTATTAGAGACTCTAGAAAGCAAGAGCGTGCTTCTTGCTCTAAAGCAGAGTGTGTTTCATGGATGAGAAGTGTGCTGTGTGTTTCCCTTCAGAAACGGAGTTAAATGCCAGGCTCTGTGTCTTCCTACAAGCGAGACTTCGTTTCAGGTAAACGCAGTCACTTTTCAGCTCAAACGAAGCTATATTGTACACGAAGCTCACACGTTTCTCGCTCTTAACTGAAACGCATTGGATGTTAGAGGGCCTGTGGTTTGTATCAGTTTCAGAAGCAGAGTTGAACTAGATATGGTCCGTGTGTGTAGGAAACACAGTTCTTTTGTTCTGAGCACTCTCACGTTTCCCGCCTTATTCGAGACTCTAGAAAGCAAGAGCGTGCTTCTTGCTCTAAAGCAGAGTGTGTTTCATGGATGAGAAGTGTGCTGTGTGTTTCCCTTCAGAAACGGAGTTACATGCCAGGCCCTGAGTCTTCCTACAAGCGAGACTTCGTTTCAGGTAAACGCAGTCACTTTTCAGCTCAAACGAAGCTATATTGTACACGAAGCTCACACGTTTCTCGCTCTTAACTGAAACGAATTGGATGTTAGAGGGCCTGTGGTTTGTATCAGTTTCAGAAGCAGAGTTGAACTAGATATGGTCCGTGTGTGTAGGAAACACAGTTCTTTTGTTCTGAGCACTCTCACGTTTCCCGCCTTATTCGAGACTCTAGAAAGCAAGAGCGTGCTTCTTGCTCTAAAGCAGAGTGTGTTTCATGGATGAGAAGTGTGCTGTGTGTTTCCCTTCAGAAACGGAGTTAAATGCCAGGCCCTGTGTCTTCCTACAAGCGAGACTTCGTTTCAGGTAAACGCAGTCACTTTTCAGCTCAAACGAAGCTATATTGTACACGAAGCTCACACGTTTCTCGCTCTTAACTGAAACGCATTGGATGTTAGAGGGCCTGTGGTTTGTATCAGTTTCAGAAGCAGAGTTGAACTAGATATGGTCCGTGTGTGTAGGAAACACAGTTCTTTTGTTCTGAGCACTCTCACGTTTCCCGCCTTATTAGAGACTCTAGAAAGCAAGAGCGTGCTTCTTGCTCTAAAGCAGAGTGTGTTTCATGGATGAGAAGTGTGCTGTGTGTTTCCCTTCAGAAACGGAGTTAAATGCCAGGCCCTGTGTCTTCCTACAAGCGAGACTTCGTTTCAGGTAAACGCAGTCACTTTTCAGCTCAAACGAAGCTATATTGTACACGAAGCTCACACGTTTCTCGCTCTTAACTGAAACGCATTGGATGTTAGAGGGCCTGTGGTTTGTATCAGTTTCAGAAGCAGAGTTGAACTAGATATGGTCCGTGTGTGTAGGAAACACAGTTCTTTTGTTCTGAGCACTCTCACGTTTCCCGCCTTAGTCGAGACTCTAGAAAGCAAGAGCGTGCTTCTTGCTCTAAAGCAGAGTGTGTTTCATGGATGAGAAGTGTGCTGTGTGTTTCCCTTCAGAAACGGAGTTAAATGCCAGGCTCTGTGTCTTCCTACAAGCGAGACTTCGTTTCAGGTAAACGCAGTCACTTTTCAGCTCAAACGAAGCTATATTGTACACGAAGCTCACACGTTTCTCGCTCTTAACTGAAACGCATTGGATGTTAGAGGGCCTGTGGTTTGTATCAGTTTCAGAAGCAGAGTTGAACTAGATATGGTCCGTGTGTGTAGGAAACACAGTTCTTTTGTTCTGAGCACTCTCACGTTTCCCGCCTTATTCGAGACTCTAGAAAGCAAGAGCGTGCTTCTTGCTCTAAAGCAGAGTGTGTTTCATGGATGAGAAGTGTGCTGTGTGTTTCCCTTCAGAAACGGAGTTAAATGCCAGGCCCTGAGTCTTCCTACAAGCGAGACTTCGTTTCAGGTAAACGCAGTCACTTTTCAGCTCAAACGAAGCTATATTGTACACGAAGCTCACACGTTTCTCGCTCTTAACTGAAACGAATTGCATGTTAGAGGGCCTGTGGTTTGTATCAGTTTCAGAAGCAGAGTTGAACTAGATATGGTCCGTGTGTGTAGGAAACACAGTTCTTTTGTTCTGAGCACTCTCACGTTTCCCGCCTTATTCGAGACTCTAGAAAGCAAGAGCGTGCTTCTTGCTCTAAAGCAGAGTGTGTTTCATGGATGAGAAGTGTGCTGTGTGTTTCCCTTCAGAAACGGAGTTAAATGCCAGGCTCTGTGTCTTCCTACAAGCGAGACTTCGTTTCAGGTAAACGCAGTCACTTTTCAGCTCAAACGAAGCTATATTGTACACGAAGCTCACACGTTTCTCGCTCTTAACTGAAACGCATTGGATGTTAGAGGGCCTGTGGTTTGTATCAGTTTCAGAAGCAGAGTTGAACTAGATATGGTCCGTGTGTGTAGGAAACACAGTTCTTTTGTTCTGAGCACTCTCACGTTTCCCGCCTTAGTCGAGACTCTAGAAAGCAAGAGCGTGCTTCTTGCTCTAAAGCAGAGTGTGTTTCATGGATGAGAAGTGTGCTGTGTGTTTCCCTTCAGAAACGGAGTTAAATGCCAGGCCCTGTGTCTTCCTACAAGCGAGACTTCGTTTCAGGTAAACGCAGTCACTTTTCAGCTCAAACGAAGCTATATTGTACACGAAGCTCACACGTTTCTCGCTCTTAACTGAAACGCATTGGATGTTAGAGGGCCTGTGGTTTGTATCAGTTTCAGAAGCAGAGTTGAACTAGATATGGTCCGTGTGTGTAGGAAACACAGTTCTTTTGTTCTGAGCACTCTCACGTTTCCCGCCTTATTCGAGACTCTAGAAAGCAAGAGCGTGCTTCTTGCTCTAAAGCAGAGTGTGTTTCATGGATGAGAAGTGTGCTGTGTGTTTCCCTTCAGAAACGGAGTTAAATGCCAGGCCCTGTGTCTTCGTACAAGCGAGACTTCGTTTCAGGTAAACGCAGTCACTTTTCAGCTCAAACGAAGCTATATTGTACACGAAGCTCACACGTTTCTCGCTCTTAACTGAAACGCATTGGATGTTAGAGGGCCTGTGGTTTGTATCAGTTTCAGAAGCAGAGTTGAACTAGATATGGTCCGTGTGTGTAGGAAACACAGTTCTTTTGTTCTGAGCACTCTCACGTTTCCCGCCTTATTCGAGACTCTAGAAAGCAAGAGCGTGCTTCTTGCTCTAAAGCAGAGTGTGTTTCATGGATGAGAAGTGTGCTGTGTGTTTCCCTTCAGAAACGGAGTTAAATGCCAGGCTCTGTGTCTTCCTACAAGCGAGACTTCGTTTCAGGTAAACGCAGTCACTTTTCAGCTCAAACGAAGCTATATTGTACACGAAGCTCACACGTTTCTCGCTCGTAACTGAAACGCATTGGATGTTAGAGGGCCTGTGGTTTGTATCAGTTTCAGAAGCAGAGTTGAACTAGATATGGTCCGTGTGTGTAGGAAACACAGTTCTTTTGTTCTGAGCACTCTCACGTTTCCCGCCTTAGTCGAGACTCTAGAAAGCAAGAGCGTGCTTCTTGCTCTAAAGCAGAGTGTGTTTCATGGATGAGAAGTGTGCTGTGTGTTTCCCTTCAGAAACGGAGTTAAATGCCAGGCTCTGTGTCTTCCTACAAGCGAGACTTCGTTTCAGGTAAACGCAGTCACTTTTCAGCTCAAACGAAGCTATATTGTACACGAAGCTCACACGTTTCTCGCTCTTAACTGAAACGCATTGGATGTTAGAGGGCCTGTGGTTTGTATCAGTTTCAGAAGCAGAGTTGAACTAGATATGGTCCGTGTGTGTAGGAAACACAGTTCTTTTGTTCTGAGCACTCTCACGTTTCCCGCCTTAGTCGAGACTCTAGAAAGCAAGAGCGTGCTTCTTGCTCTAAAGCAGAGTGTGTTTCATGGATGAGAAGTGTGCTGTGTGTTTCCCTTCAGAAACGGAGTTAAATGCCAGGCTCTGTGTCTTCCTACAAGCGAGACTTCGTTTCAGTTAAACGCAGTCACTTTTCAGCTCAAACGAAGCTATATTGTACACGAAGCTCACACGTTTCTCGCTCTTAACTGAAACGCATTGGATGTTAGAGGGCCTGTGGTTTGTATCAGTTTCAGAAGCAGAGTTGAACTAGATATGGTCCATGTGTGTAGGAAACACAGTTCTTTTGTTCTGAGCACTCTCACGTTTCCCGCCTTAGTCGAGACTCTAGAAAGCAAGAGCGTGCTTCTTGCTCTAAAGCAGAGTGTGTTTCATGGATGAGAAGTGTGCTGTGTGTTTCCCTTCAGAAACGGAGTTAAATGCCAGGCTCTGTGTCTTCCTACAAGCGAGACTTCGTTTCAGGTAAACGCAGTCACTTTTCAGCTCAAACGAAGCTATATTGTACACGAAGCTCACACGTTTCTCGCTCTTAACTGAAACGCATTGGATGTTAGAGGGCCTGTGGTTTGTATCAGTTTCAGAAGCAGAGTTGAACTAGATATGGTCCGTGTGTGTAGGAAACACAGTTCTTTTGTTCTGAGCACTCTCACGTTTCCCGCCTTATTCGAGACTCTAGAAAGCAAGAGCGTGCTTCTTGCTCTAAAGCAGAGTGTGTTTCATGGATGAGAAGTGTGCTGTGTGTTTCCCTTCAGAAACGGAGTTAAATGCCAGGCCCTGAGTCTTCCTACAAGCGAGACTTCGTTTCAGGTAAACGCAGTCACTTTTCAGCTCAAACGAAGCTATATTGTACACGAAGCTCACACGTTTCTCGCTCTTAACTGAAACGAATTGGATGTTAGAGGGCCTGTGGTTTGTATCAGTTTCAGAAGCAGAGTTGAACTAGATATGGTCCGTGTGTGTAGGAAACACAGTTCTTTTGTTCTGAGCACTCTCACGTTTCCCGCCTTATTCGAGACTCTAGAAAGCAAGAGCGTGCTTCTTGCTCTAAAGCAGAGTGTGTTTCATGGATGAGAAGTGTGCTGTGTGTTTCCCTTCAGAAACGGAGTTAAATGCCAGGCTCTGTGTCTTCCTACAAGCGAGACTTCGTTTCAGGTAAACGCAGTCACTTTTCAGCTCAAACGAAGCTATATTGTACACGAAGCTCACACGTTTCTCGCTCTTAACTGAAACGCATTGGATGTTAGAGGGCCTGTGGTTTGTATCAGTTTCAGAAGCAGAGTTGAACTAGATATGGTCCGTGTGTGTAGGAAACACAGTTCTTTTGTTCTGAGCACTCTCACGTTTCCCGCCTTATTCGAGACTCTAGAAAGCAAGAGCGTGCTTCTTGCTCTAAAGCAGAGTGTGTTTCATGGATGAGAAGTGTGCTGTGTGTTTCCCTTCAGAAACGGAGTTAAATGCCAGGCTCTGTGTCTTCCTACAAGCGAGACTTCGTTTCAGGTAAACGCAGTCACTTTTCAGCTCAAACGAAGCTATATTGTACACGAAGCTCACACGTTTCTCGCTCTTAACTGAAACGCATTGGATGTTAGAGGGCCTGTGGTTTGTATCAGTTTCAGAAGCAGAGTTGAACTAGATATGGTCCGTGTGTGTAGGAAACACAGTTCTTTTGTTCTGAGCACTCTCACGTTTCCCGCCTTATTAGAGACTCTAGAAAGCAAGAGCGTGCTTCTTGCTCTAAAGCAGAGTGTGTTTCATGGATGAGAAGTGTGCTGTGTGTTTCCCTTCAGAAACGGAGTTAAATGCCAGGCCCTGTGTCTTCCTACAAGCGAGACTTCGTTTCAGGTAAACGCAGTCACTTTTCAGCTCAAACGAAGCTATATTGTACACGAAGCTCACACGTTTCTCGCTCTTAACTGAAACGCATTGGATGTTAGAGGGCCTGTGGTTTGTATCAGTTTCAGAAGCAGAGTTGAACTAGATATGGTCCGTGTGTGTAGGAAACACAGTTCTTTTGTTCTGAGCACTCTCACGTTTCCCGCCTTAGTCGAGACTCTAGAAAGCAAGAGCGTGCTTCTTGCTCTAAAGCAGAGTGTGTTTCATGGATGAGAAGTGTGCTGTGTGTTTCCCTTCAGAAACGGAGTTAAATGCCAGGCTCTGTGTCTTCCTACAAGCGAGACTTCGTTTCAGGTAAACGCAGTCACTTTTCAGCTCAAACGAAGCTATATTGTACACGAAGCTCACACGTTTCTCGCTCTTAACTGAAACGCATTGGATGTTAGAGGGCCTGTGGTTTGTATCAGTTTCAGAAGCAGAGTTGAACTAGATATGGTCCGAGTGTGTAGGAAACACAGTTCTTTTGTTCTGAGCACTCTCACGTTTCCCGCCTTATTAGAGACTCTAGAAAGCAAGAGCGTGCTTCTTGCTCTAAAGCAGAGTGTGTTTCATGGATGAGAAGTGTGCTGTGTGTTTCCCTTCAGAAACGGAGTTAAATGCCAGGCTCTGTGTCTTCCTACAAGCGAGACTTCGTTTCAGGTAAACGCAGTCACTTTTCAGCTCAAACGAAGCTATATTGTACACGAAGCTCACACGTTTCTCGCTCTTAACTGAAACGCATTGGATGTTAGAGGGCCTGTGGTTTGTATCAGTTTCAGAAGCAGAGTTGAACTAGATATGGTCCGTGTGTGTAGGAAACACAGTTCTTTTGTTCTGAGCACTCTCACGTTTCCCGCCTTATTAGAGACTCTAGAAAGCAAGAGCGTGCTTCTTGCTCTAAAGCAGAGTGTGTTTCATGGATGAGAAGTGTGCTGTGTGTTTCCCTTCAGAAACGGAGTTAAATGCCAGGCTCTGTGTCTTCCTACAAGCGAGACTTCGTTTCAGGTAAACGCAGTCACTTTTCAGCTCAAACGAAGCTATATTGTACACGAAGCTCACACGTTTCTCGCTCTTAACTGAAACGCATTGGATGTTAGAGGGCCTGTGGTTTGTATCAGTTTCAGAAGCAGAGTTGAACTAGATATGGTCCGTGTGTGTAGGAAACACAGTTCTTTTGTTCTGAGCACTCTCACGTTTCCCGCCTTATTAGAGACTCTAGAAAGCAAGAGCGTGCTTCTTGCTCTAAAGCAGAGTGTGTTTCATGGATGAGAAGTGTGCTGTGTGTTTCCCTTCAGAAACGGAGTTAAATGCCAGGCCCTGTGTCTTCCTACAAGCGAGACTTCGTTTCAGGTAAACGCAGTCACTTTTCAGCTCAAACGAAGCTATATTGTACACGAAGCTCACACGTTTCTCGCTCTTAACTGAAACGCATTGGATGTTAGAGGGCCTGTGGTTTGTATCAGTTTCAGAAGCAGAGTTGAACTAGATATGGTCCGTGTGTGTAGGAAACACAGTTCTTTTGTTCTGAGCACTCTCACGTTTCCCGCCTTATTCGAGACTCTAGAAAGCAAGAGCGTGCTTCTTGGTCTAAAGCAGAGTGTGTTTCATGGATGAGAAGTGTGCTGTGTGTTTCCCTTCAGAAACGGAGTTAAATGCCAGGCTCTGTGTCTTCCTACAAGCGAGACTACGTTTCAGGTAAACGCAGTCACTTTTCAGCTCAAACGAAGCTATATTGTACACGAAGCTCACACGTTTCTCGCTCTTAACTGAAACGCATTGGATGTTAGAGGGCCTGTGGTTTGTATCAGTTTCAGAAGCAGAGTTGAACTAGATATGGTCCGTGTGTGTAGGAAACACAGTTCTTTTGTTCTGAGCACTCTCACGTTTCCCGCCTTATTCGAGACTCTAGAAAGCAAGAGCGTGCTTCTTGCTCTAAAGCAGAGTGTGTTTCATGGATGAGAAGTGTGCTGTGTGTTTCCCTTCAGAAACGGAGTTAAATGCCAGGCTCTGTGTCTTCCTACAAGCGAGACTTCGTTTCAGGTAAACGCAGTCACTTTTCAGCTCAAACGAAGCTATATTGTACACGAAGCTCACACGTTTCTCGCTCTTAACTGAAACGCATTGGATGTTAGAGGGCCTGTGGTTTGTATCAGTTTCAGAAGCAGAGTTGAACTAGATATGGTCCGTGTGTGTAGGAAACACAGTTCTTTTGTTCTGAGCACTCTCACGTTTCCCGCCTTATTCGAGACTCTAGAAAGCAAGAGCGTGCTTCTTGCTCTAAAGCAGAGTGTGTTTCATGGATGAGAAGTGTGCTGTGTGTTTCCCTTCAGAAACGGAGTTAAATGCCAGGCTCTGTGTCTTCCTACAAGCGAGACTTCGTTTCAGGTAAACGCAGTCACTTTTCAGCTCAAACGAAGCTATATTGTACACGAAGCTCACACGTTTCTCGCTCTTAACTGAAACGCATTGGATGTTAGAGGGCCTGTGGTTTGTATCAGTTTCAGAAGCAGAGTTGAACTAGATATGGTCCGTGTGTGTAGGAAACACAGTTCTTTTGTTCTGAGCACTCTCACGTTTCCCGCCTTAGTCGAGACTCTAGAAAGCAAGAGCGTGCTTCTTGCTCTAAAGCAGAGTGTGTTTCATGGATGAGAAGTGTGCTGTGTGTTTCCCTTCAGAAACGGAGTTAAATGCCAGGCTCTGTGTCTTCCTACAAGCGAGACTTCGTTTCAGGTAAACGCAGTCACTTTTCAGCTCAAACGAAGCTATATTGTACACGAAGCTCACACGTTTCTCGCTCTTAACTGAAACGCATTGGATGTTAGAGGGCCTGTGGTTTGTATCAGTTTCAGAAGCAGAGTTGAACTAGATATGGTCCGTGTGTGTAGGAAACACAGTTCTTTTGTTCTGAGCACTCTCACGTTTCCCGCCTTATTCGAGACTCTAGAAAGCAAGAGCGTGCTTCTTGCTCTAAAGCAGAGTGTGTTTCATGGATGAGAAGTGTGCTGTGTGTTTCCCTTCAGAAACGGAGTTAAATGCCAGGCTCTGTGTCTTCCTACAAGCGAGACTTCGTTTCAGGTAAACGCAGTCACTTTTCAGCTCAAACGAAGCTATATTGTACACGAAGCTCACACGTTTCTCGCTCTTAACTGAAACGCATTGGATGTTAGAGGGCCTGTGGTTTGTATCAGTTTCAGAAGCAGAGTTGAACTAGATATGGTCCGTGTGTGTAGGAAACACAGTTCTTTTGTTCTGAGCACTCTCACGTTTCCCGCCTTATTCGAGACTCTAGAAAGCAAGAGCGTGCTTCTTGCTCTAAAGCAGAGTGTGTTTCATGGATGAGAAGTGTGCTGTGTGTTTCCCTTCAGAAACGGAGTTACATGCCAGGCCCTGAGTCTTCCTACAAGCGAGACTTCGTTTCAGGTAAACGCAGTCACTTTTCAGCTCAAACGAAGCTATATTGTACACGAAGCTCACACGTTTCTCGCTCTTAACTGAAACGAATTGGATGTTAGAGGGCCTGTGGTTTGTATCAGTTTCAGAAGCAGAGTTGAACTAGATATGGTCCGTGTGTAGGAAACACAGTTCTTTTGTTCTGAGCACTCTCACGTTTCCCGCCTTATTCGAGACTCTAGAAAGCAAGAGCGTGCTTCTTGCTCTAAAGCAGAGTGTGTTTCATGGATGAGAAGTGTGCTGTGTGTTTCCCTTCAGAAACGGAGTTAAATGCCAGGCTCTGTGTCTTCCTACAAGCGAGACTTCGTTTCAGGTAAACGCAGTCACTTTTCAGCTCAAACGAAGCTATATTGTACACGAAGCTCACACGTTTCTCGCTCTTAACTGAAACGCATTGGATGTTAGAGGGCCTGTGGTTTGTATCAGTTTCAGAAGCAGAGTTGAACTAGATATGGTCCGTGTGTGTAGGAAACACAGTTCTTTTGTTCTGAGCACTCTCACGTTTCCCGCCTTAGTCGAGACTCTAGAAAGCAAGAGCGTGCTTCTTGCTCTAAAGCAGAGTGTGTTTCATGGATGAGAAGTGTGCTGTGTGTTTCCCTTCAGAAACGGAGTTAAATGCCAGGCTCTGTGTCTTCCTACAAGCGAGACTTCGTTTCAGTTAAACGCAGTCACTTTTCAGCTCAAACGAAGCTATATTGTACACGAAGCTCACACGTTTCTCGCTCTTAACTGAAACGCATTGGATGTTAGAGGGCCTGTGGTTTGTATCAGTTTCAGAAGCAGAGTTGATCTAGATATGGTCCATGTGTGTAGGAAACACAGTTCTTTTGTTCTGAGCACTCTCACGTTTCCCGCCTTAGTCGAGACTCTAGAAAGCAAGAGCGTGCTTCTTGCTCTAAAGCAGAGTGTGTTTCATGGATGAGAAGTGTGCTGTGTGTTTCCCTTCAGAAACGGAGTTAAATGCCAGGCTCTGTGTCTTCCTACAAGCGAGACTTCGTTTCAGGTAAACGCAGTCACTTTTCAGCTCAAACGAAGCTATATTGTACACGAAGCTCACACGTTTCTCGCTCTTAACTGAAACGCATTGGATGTTAGAGGGCCTGTGGTTTGTATCAGTTTCAGAAGCAGAGTTGAACTAGATATGGTCCGTGTGTGTAGGAAACACAGTTCTTTTGTTCTGAGCACTCTCACGTTTCCCGCCTTATTCGAGACTCTAGAAAGCAAGAGCGTGCTTCTTGCTCTAAAGCAGAGTGTGTTTCATGGATGAGAAGTGTGCTGTGTGTTTCCCTTCAGAAACGGAGTTAAATGCCAGGCCCTGAGTCTTCCTACAAGCGAGACTTCGTTTCAGGTAAACGCAGTCACTTTTCAGCTCAAACGAAGCTATATTGTACACGAAGCTCACACGTTTCTCGCTCTTAACTGAAACGAATTGGATGTTAGAGGGCCTGTGGTTTGTATCAGTTTCAGAAGCAGAGTTGAACTAGATATGGTCCGTGTGTGTAGGAAACACAGTTCTTTTGTTCTGAGCACTCTCACGTTTCCCGCCTTATTCGAGACTCTAGAAAGCAAGAGCGTGCTTCTTGCTCTAAAGCAGAGTGTGTTTCATGGATGAGAAGTGTGCTGTGTGTTTCCCTTCAGAAACGGAGTTAAATGCCAGGCTCTGTGTCTTCCTACAAGCGAGACTTCGTTTCAGGTAAACGCAGTCACTTTTCAGCTCAAACGAAGCTATATTGTACACGAAGCTCACACGTTTCTCGCTCTTAACTGAAACGCATTGGATGTTAGAGGGCCTGTGGTTTGTATCAGTTTCAGAAGCAGAGTTGAACTAGATATGGTCCGTGTGTGTAGGAAACACAGTTCTTTTGTTCTGAGCACTCTCACGTTTCCCGCCTTATTCGAGACTCTAGAAAGCAAGAGCGTGCTTCTTGCTCTAAAGCAGAGTGTGTTTCATGGATGAGAAGTGTGCTGTGTGTTTCCCTTCAGAAACGGAGTTAAATGCCAGGCTCTGTGTCTTCCTACAAGCGAGACTTCGTTTCAGGTAAACGCAGTCACTTTTCAGCTCAAACGAAGCTATATTGTACACGAAGCTCACACGTTTCTCGCTCTTAACTGAAACGCATTGGATGTTAGAGGGCCTGTGGTTTGTATCAGTTTCAGAAGCAGAGTTGAACTAGATATGGTCCGTGTGTGTAGGAAACACAGTTCTTTTGTTCTGAGCACTCTCACGTTTCCCGCCTTATTAGAGACTCTAGAAAGCAAGAGCGTGCTTCTTGCTCTAAAGCAGAGTGTGTTTCATGGATGAGAAGTGTGCTGTGTGTTTCCCTTCAGAAACGGAGTTAAATGCCAGGCCCTGTGTCTTCCTACAAGCGAGACTTCGTTTCAGGTAAACGCAGTCACTTTTCAGCTCAAACGAAGCTATATTGTACACGAAGCTCACACGTTTCTCGCTCTTAACTGAAACGCATTGGATGTTAGAGGGCCTGTGGTTTGTATCAGTTTCAGAAGCAGAGTTGAACTAGATATGGTCCGTGTGTGTAGGAAACACAGTTCTTTTGTTCTGAGCACTCTCACGTTTCCCGCCTTAGTCGAGACTCTAGAAAGCAAGAGCGTGCTTCTTGCTCTAAAGCAGAGTGTGTTTCATGGATGAGAAGTGTGCTGTGTGTTTCCCTTCAGAAACGGAGTTAAATGCCAGGCTCTGTGTCTTCCTACAAGCGAGACTTCGTTTCAGGTAAACGCAGTCACTTTTCAGCTCAAACGAAGCTATATTGTACACGAAGCTCACACGTTTCTCGCTCTTAACTGAAACGCATTGGATGTTAGAGGGCCTGTGGTTTGTATCAGTTTCAGAAGCAGAGTTGAACTAGATATGGTCCGAGTGTGTAGGAAACACAGTTCTTTTGTTCTGAGCACTCTCACGTTTCCCGCCTTATTAGAGACTCTAGAAAGCAAGAGCGTGCTTCTTGCTCTAAAGCAGAGTGTGTTTCATGGATGAGAAGTGTGCTGTGTGTTTCCCTTCAGAAACGGAGTTAAATGCCAGGCTCTGTGTCTTCCTACAAGCGAGACTTCGTTTCAGGTAAACGCAGTCACTTTTCAGCTCAAACGAAGCTATATTGTACACGAAGCTCACACGTTTCTCGCTCTTAACTGAAACGCATTGGATGTTAGAGGGCCTGTGGTTTGTATCAGTTTCAGAAGCAGAGTTGAACTAGATATGGTCCGTGTGTGTAGGAAACACAGTTCTTTTGTTCTGAGCACTCTCACGTTTCCCGCCTTATTAGAGACTCTAGAAAGCAAGAGCGTGCTTCTTGCTCTAAAGCAGAGTGTGTTTCATGGATGAGAAGTGTGCTGTGTGTTTCCCTTCAGAAACGGAGTTAAATGCCAGGCTCTGTGTCTTCCTACAAGCGAGACTTCGTTTCAGGTAAACGCAGTCACTTTTCAGCTCAAACGAAGCTATATTGTACACGAAGCTCACACGTTTCTCGCTCTTAACTGAAACGCATTGGATGTTAGAGGGCCTGTGGTTTGTATCAGTTTCAGAAGCAGAGTTGAACTAGATATGGTCCGTGTGTGTAGGAAACACAGTTCTTTTGTTCTGAGCACTCTCACGTTTCCCGCCTTATTAGAGACTCTAGAAAGCAAGAGCGTGCTTCTTGCTCTAAAGCAGAGTGTGTTTCATGGATGAGAAGTGTGCTGTGTGTTTCCCTTCAGAAACGGAGTTAAATGCCAGGCCCTGTGTCTTCCTACAAGCGAGACTTCGTTTCAGGTAAACGCAGTCACTTTTCAGCTCAAACGAAGCTATATTGTACACGAAGCTCACACGTTTCTCGCTCTTAACTGAAACGCATTGGATGTTAGAGGGCCTGTGGTTTGTATCAGTTTCAGAAGCAGAGTTGAACTAGATATGGTCCGTGTGTGTAGGAAACACAGTTCTTTTGTTCTGAGCACTCTCACGTTTCCCGCCTTATTCGAGACTCTAGAAAGCAAGAGCGTGCTTCTTGGTCTAAAGCAGAGTGTGTTTCATGGATGAGAAGTGTGCTGTGTGTTTCCCTTCAGAAACGGAGTTAAATGCCAGGCTCTGTGTCTTCCTACAAGCGAGACTACGTTTCAGGTAAACGCAGTCACTTTTCAGCTCAAACGAAGCTATATTGTACACGAAGCTCACACGTTTCTCGCTCTTAACTGAAACGCATTGGATGTTAGAGGGCCTGTGGTTTGTATCAGTTTCAGAAGCAGAGTTGAACTAGATATGGTCCGTGTGTGTAGGAAACACAGTTCTTTTGTTCTGAGCACTCTCACGTTTCCCGCCTTATTCGAGACTCTAGAAAGCAAGAGCGTGCTTCTTGCTCTAAAGCAGAGTGTGTTTCATGGATGAGAAGTGTGCTGTGTGTTTCCCTTCAGAAACGGAGTTAAATGCCAGGCTCTGTGTCTTCCTACAAGCGAGACTTCGTTTCAGGTAAACGCAGTCACTTTTCAGCTCAAACGAAGCTATATTGTACACGAAGCTCACACGTTTCTCGCTCTTAACTGAAACGCATTGGATGTTAGAGGGCCTGTGGTTTGTATCAGTTTCAGAAGCAGAGTTGAACTAGATATGGTCCGTGTGTGTAGGAAACACAGTTCTTTTGTTCTGAGCACTCTCACGTTTCCCGCCTTATTCGAGACTCTAGAAAGCAAGAGCGTGCTTCTTGCTCTAAAGCAGAGTGTGTTTCATGGATGAGAAGTGTGCTGTGTGTTTCCCTTCAGAAACGGAGTTAAATGCCAGGCTCTGTGTCTTCCTACAAGCGAGACTTCGTTTCAGGTAAACGCAGTCACTTTTCAGCTCAAACGAAGCTATATTGTACACGAAGCTCACACGTTTCTCGCTCTTAACTGAAACGCATTGGATGTTAGAGGGCCTGTGGTTTGTATCAGTTTCAGAAGCAGAGTTGAACTAGATATGGTCCGTGTGTGTAGGAAACACAGTTCTTTTGTTCTGAGCACTCTCACGTTTCCCGCCTTAGTCGAGACTCTAGAAAGCAAGAGCGTGCTTCTTGCTCTAAAGCAGAGTGTGTTTCATGGATGAGAAGTGTGCTGTGTGTTTCCCTTCAGAAACGGAGTTAAATGCCAGGCTCTGTGTCTTCCTACAAGCGAGACTTCGTTTCAGGTAAACGCAGTCACTTTTCAGCTCAAACGAAGCTATATTGTACACGAAGCTCACACGTTTCTCGCTCTTAACTGAAACGCATTGGATGTTAGAGGGCCTGTGGTTTGTATCAGTTTCAGAAGCAGAGTTGAACTAGATATGGTCCGTGTGTGTAGGAAACACAGTTCTTTTGTTCTGAGCACTCTCACGTTTCCCGCCTTAGTCGAGACTCTAGAAAGCAAGAGCGTGCTTCTTGCTCTAAAGCAGAGTGTGTTTCATGGATGAGAAGTGTGCTGTGTGTTTCCCTTCAGAAACGGAGTTAAATGCCAGGCTCTGTGTCTTCCTACAAGCGAGACTTCGTTTCAGGTAAACGCAGTCACTTTTCAGCTCAAACGAAGCTATATTGTACACGAAGCTCACACGTTTCTCGCTCTTAACTGAAACGCATTGGATGTTAGAGGGCCTGTGGTTTGTATCAGTTTCAGAAGCAGAGTTGAACTAGATATGGTCCGTGTGTGTAGGAAACACAGTTCTTTTGTTCTGAGCACTCTCACGTTTCCCGCCTTATTCGAGACTCTAGAAAGCAAGAGCGTGCTTCTTGCTCTAAAGCAGAGTGTGTTTCATGGATGAGAAGTGTGCTGTGTGTTTCCCTTCAGAAACGGAGTTAAATGCCAGGCTCTGTGTCTTCCTACAAGCGAGACTTCGTTTCAGGTAAACGCAGTCACTTTTCAGCTCAAACGAAGCTATATTGTACACGAAGCTCACACGTTTCTCGCTCTTAACTGAAACGCATTGGATGTTAGAGGGCCTGTGGTTTGTATCAGTTTCAGAAGCAGAGTTGAACTAGATATGGTCCGTGTGTGTAGGAAACACAGTTCTTTTGTTCTGAGCACTCTCACGTTTCCCGCCTTATTCGAGACTCTAGAAAGCAAGAGCGTGCTTCTTGCTCTAAAGCAGAGTGTGTTTCATGGATGAGAAGTGTGCTGTGTGTTTCCCTTCAGAAACGGAGTTACATGCCAGGCCCTGAGTCTTCCTACAAGCGAGACTTCGTTTCAGGTAAACGCAGTCACTTTTCAGCTCAAACGAAGCTATATTGTACACGAAGCTCACACGTTTCTCGCTCTTAACTGAAACGAATTGGATGTTAGAGGGCCTGTGGTTTGTATCAGTTTCAGAAGCAGAGTTGAACTAGATATGGTCCGTGTGTGTAGGAAACACAGTTCTTTTGTTCTGAGCACTCTCACGTTTCCCGCCTTATTCGAGACTCTAGAAAGCAAGAGCGTGCTTCTTGCTCTAAAGCAGAGTGTGTTTCATGGATGAGAAGTGTGCTGTGTGTTTCCCTTCAGAAACGGAGTTAAATGCCAGGCTCTGTGTCTTCCTACAAGCGAGACTTCGTTTCAGGTAAACGCAGTCACTTTTCAGCTCAAACGAAGCTATATTGTACACGAAGCTCACACGTTTCTCGCTCTTAACTGAAACGCATTGGATGTTAGAGGGCCTGTGGTTTGTATCAGTTTCAGAAGCAGAGTTGAACTAGATATGGTCCGTGTGTGTAGGAAACACAGTTCTTTTGTTCTGAGCACTCTCACGTTTCCCGCCTTATTCGAGACTCTAGAAAGCAAGAGCGTGCTTCTTGCTCTAAAGCAGAGTGTGTTTCATGGATGAGAAGTGTGCTGTGTGTTTCCCTTCAGAAACGGAGTTAAATGCCAGGCTCTGTGTCTTCCTACAAGCGAGACTTCGTTTCAGGTAAACGCAGTCACTTTTCAGCTCAAACGAAGCTATATTGTACACGAAGCTCACACGTTTCTCGCTCTTAACTGAAACGCATTGGATGTTAGAGGGCCTGTGGTTTGTATCAGTTTCAGAAGCAGAGTTGAACTAGATATGGTCCGTGTGTGTAGGAAACACAGTTCTTTTGTTCTGAGCACTCTCACGTTTCCCGCCTTAGTCGAGACTCTAGAAAGCAAGAGCGTGCTTCTTGCTCTAAAGCAGAGTGTGTTTCATGGATGAGAAGTGTGCTGTGTGTTTCCCTTCAGAAACGGAGTTAAATGCCAGGCTCTGTGTCTTCCTACAAGCGAGACTTCGTTTCAGGTAAACGCAGTCACTTTTCAGCTCAAACGAAGCTATATTGTACACGAAGCTCACACGTTTCTCGCTCTTAACTGAAACGCATTGGATGTTAGAGGGCCTGTGGTTTGTATCAGTTTCAGAAGCAGAGTTGAACTAGATATGGTCCGTGTGTGTAGGAAACACAGTTCTTTTGTTCTGAGCACTCTCACGTTTCCCGCCTTAGTCGAGACTCTAGAAAGCAAGAGCGTGCTTCTTGCTCTAAAGCAGAGTGTGTTTCATGGATGAGAAGTGTGCTGTGTGTTTCCCTTCAGAAACGGAGTTAAATGCCAGGCTCTGTGTCTTCCTACAAGCGAGACTTCGTTTCAGGTAAACGCAGTCACTTTTCAGCTCAAACGAAGCTATATTGTACACGAAGCTCACACGTTTCTCGCTCTTAACTGAAACGCATTGGATGTTAGAGGGCCTGTGGTTTGTATCAGTTTCAGAAGCAGAGTTGAACTAGATATGGTCCATGTGTGTAGGAAACACAGTTCTTTTGTTCTGAGCACTCTCACGTTTCCCGCCTTAGTCGAGACTCTAGAAAGCAAGAGCGTGCTTCTTGCTCTAAAGCAGAGTGTGTTTCATGGATGAGAAGTGTGCTGTGTGTTTCCCTTCAGAAACGGAGTTAAATGCCAGGCTCTGTGTCTTCCTACAAGCGAGACTTCGTTTCAGGTAAACGCAGTCACTTTTCAGCTCAAACGAAGCTATATTGTACACGAAGCTCACACGTTTCTCGCTCTTAACTGAAACGCATTGGATGTTAGAGGGCCTGTGGTTTGTATCAGTTTCAGAAGCAGAGTTGAACTAGATATGGTCCGTGTGTGTAGGAAACACAGTTCTTTTGTTCTGAGCACTCTCACGTTTCCCGCCTTATTCGAGACTCTAGAAAGCAAGAGCGTGCTTCTTGCTCTAAAGCAGAGTGTGTTTCATGGATGAGAAGTGTGCTGTGTGTTTCCCTTCAGAAACGGAGTTAAATGCCAGGCCCTGAGTCTTCCTACAAGCGAGACTTCGTTTCAGGTAAACGCAGTCACTTTTCAGCTCAAACGAAGCTATATTGTACACGAAGCTCACACGTTTCTCGCTCTTAACTGAAACGAATTGGATGTTAGAGGGCCTGTGGTTTGTATCAGTTTCAGAAGCAGAGTTGAACTAGATATGGTCCGTGTGTGTAGGAAACACAGTTCTTTTGTTCTGAGCACTCTCACGTTTCCCGCCTTATTCGAGACTCTAGAAAGCAAGAGCGTGCTTCTTGCTCTAAAGCAGAGTGTGTTTCATGGATGAGAAGTGTGCTGTGTGTTTCCCTTCAGAAACGGAGTTAAATGCCAGGCTCTGTGTCTTCCTACAAGCGAGACTTCGTTTCAGGTAAACGCAGTCACTTTTCAGCTCAAACGAAGCTATATTGTACACGAAGCTCACACGTTTCTCGCTCTTAACTGAAACGCATTGGATGTTAGAGGGCCTGTGGTTTGTATCAGTTTCAGAAGCAGAGTTGAACTAGATATGGTCCGTGTGTGTAGGAAACACAGTTCTTTTGTTCTGAGCACTCTCACGTTTCCCGCCTTATTCGAGACTCTAGAAAGCAAGAGCGTGCTTCTTGCTCTAAAGCAGAGTGTGTTTCATGGATGAGAAGTGTGCTGTGTGTTTCCCTTCAGAAACGGAGTTAAATGCCAGGCTCTGTGTCTTCCTACAAGCGAGACTTCTTTTCAGGTAAACGCAGTCACTTTTCAGCTCAAACGAAGCTATATTGTACACGAAGCTCACACGTTTCTCGCTCTTAACTGAAACGCATTGGATGTTAGAGGGCCTGTGGTTTGTATCAGTTTCAGAAGCAGAGTTGAACTAGATATGGTCCGTGTGTGTAGGAAACACAGTTCTTTTGTTCTGAGCACTCTCACGTTTCCCGCCTTATTAGAGACTCTAGAAAGCAAGAGCGTGCTTCTTGCTCTAAAGCAGAGTGTGTTTCATGGATGAGAAGTGTGCTGTGTGTTTCCCTTCAGAAACGGAGTTAAATGCCAGGCCCTGTGTCTTCCTACAAGCGAGACTTCGTTTCAGGTAAACGCAGTCACTTTTCAGCTCAAACGAAGCTATATTGTACACGAAGCTCACACGTTTCTCGCTCTTAACTGAAACGCATTGGATGTTAGAGGGCCTGTGGTTTGTATCAGTTTCAGAAGCAGAGTTGAACTAGATATGGTCCGTGTGTGTAGGAAACACAGTTCTTTTGTTCTGAGCACTCTCACGTTTCCCGCCTTAGTCGAGACTCTAGAAAGCAAGAGCGTGCTTCTTGCTCTAAAGCAGAGTGTGTTTCATGGATGAGAAGTGTGCTGTGTGTTTCCCTTCAGAAACGGAGTTAAATGCCAGGCTCTGTGTCTTCCTACAAGCGAGACTTCGTTTCAGGTAAACGCAGTCACTTTTCAGCTCAAACGAAGCTATATTGTACACGAAGCTCACACGTTTCTCGCTCTTAACTGAAACGCATTGGATGTTAGAGGGCCTGTGGTTTGTATCAGTTTCAGAAGCAGAGTTGAACTAGATATGGTCCGTGTGTGTAGGAAACACAGTTCTTTTGTTCTGAGCACTCTCACGTTTCCCGCCTTATTCGAGACTCTAGAAAGCAAGAGCGTGCTTCTTGCTCTAAAGCAGAGTGTGTTTCATGGATGAGAAGTGTGCTGTGTGTTTCCCTTCAGAAACGGAGTTAAATGCCAGGCTCTGTGTCTTCCTACAAGCGAGACTTAGTTTCAGGTAAACGCAGTCACTTTTCAGCTCAAACGAAGCTATATTGTACACGAAGCTCACACGTTTCTCGCTCTTAACTGAAACGCATTGGATGTTAGAGGGCCTGTGGTTTGTATCAGTTTCAGAAGCAGAGTTGAACTAGATATGGTCCGTGTGTGTAGGAAACACAGTTCTTTTGTTCTGAGCACTCTCACGTTTCCCGCCTTATTCGAGACTCTAGAAAGCAAGAGCGTGCTTCTTGCTCTAAAGCAGAGTGTGTTTCATGGATGAGAAGTGTGCTGTGTGTTTCCCTTCAGAAACGGAGTTAAATGCCAGGCTCTGTGTCTTCCTACAAGCGAGACTTCGTTTCAGGTAAACGCAGTCACTTTTCAGCTCAAACGAAGCTATATTGTACACGAAGCTCACACGTTTCTCGCTCTTAACTGAAACGCATTGGATGTTAGAGGGCCTGTGGTTTGTATCAGTTTCAGAAGCAGAGTTGAACTAGATATGGTCCGTGTGTGTAGGAAACACAGTTCTTTTGTTCTGAGCACTCTCACGTTTCCCGCCTTATTAGAGACTCTAGAAAGCAAGAGCGTGCTTCTTGCTCTAAAGCAGAGTGTGTTTCATGGATGAGAAGTGTGCTGTGTGTTTCCCTTCAGAAACGGAGTTAAATGCCAGGCTCTGTGTCTTCCTACAAGCGAGACTTCGTTTCAGGTAAACGCAGTCACTTTTCAGCTCAAACGAAGCTATATTGTACACGAAGCTCACACGTTTCTCGCTCTTAACTGAAACGCATTGGATGTTAGAGGGCCTGTGGTTTGTATCAGTTTCAGAAGCAGAGTTGAACTAGATATGGTCCGTGTGTGTAGGAAACACAGTTCTTTTGTTCTGAGCACTCTCACGTTTCCCGCCTTATTCGAGACTCTAGAAAGCAAGAGCGTGCTTCTTGCTCTAAAGCAGAGTGTGTTTCATGGATGAGAAGTGTGCTGTGTGTTTCCCTTCAGAAACGGAGTTAAATGCCAGGCTCTGTGTCTTCCTACAAGCGAGACTTAGTTTCAGGTAAACGCAGTCACTTTTCAGCTCAAACGAAGCTATATTGTACACGAAGCTCACACGTTTCTCGCTCTTAACTGAAACGCATTGGATGTTAGAGGGCCTGTGGTTTGTATCAGTTTCAGAAGCAGAGTTGAACTAGATATGGTCCGTGTGTGTAGGAAACACAGTTCTTTTGTTCTGAGCACTCTCACGTTTCCCGCCTTATTAGAGACTCTAGAAAGCAAGAGCGTGCTTCTTGCTCTAAAGCAGAGTGTGTTTCATGGATGAGAAGTGTGCTGTGTGTTTCCCTTCAGAAACGGAGTTAAATGCCAGGCCCTGTGTCTTCCTACAAGCGAGACTTCGTTTCAGGTAAACGCAGTCACTTTTCAGCTCAAACGAAGCTATATTGTACACGAAGCTCACACGTTTCTCGCTCTTAACTGAAACGCATTGGATGTTAGAGGGCCTGTGGTTTGTATCAGTTTCAGAAGCAGAGTTGAACTAGATATGGTCCGTGTGTGTAGGAAACACAGTTCTTTTGTTCTGAGCACTCTCACGTTTCCCGCCTTATTAGAGACTCTAGAAAGCAAGAGCGTGCTTCTTGCTCTAAAGCAGAGTGTGTTTCATGGATGAGAAGTGTGCTGTGTGTTTCCCTTCAGAAACGGAGTTAAATGCCAGGCTCTGTGTCTTCCTACAAGCGAGACTTCGTTTCAGGTAAACGCAGTCACTTTTCAGCTCAAACGAAGCTATATTGTACACGAAGCTCACACGTTTCTCGCTCTTAACTGAAACGCAGTGGATGTTAGAGGGCCTGTGGTTTGTATCAGTTTCAGAAGCAGAGTTGAACTAGATATGGTCCGTGTGTGTAGGAAACACAGTTCTTTTGTTCTGAGCACTCTCACGTTTCCCGCCTTAGTCGAGACTCTAGAAAGCAAGAGCGTGCTTCTTGCTCTAAAGCAGAGTGTGTTTCATGGATGAGAAGTGTGCTGTGTGTTTCCCTTCAGAAACGGAGTTAAATGCCAGGCTCTGTGTCTTCCTACAAGCGAGACTTCGTTTCAGGTAAACGCAGTCACTTTTCAGCTCAAACGAAGCTATATTGTACACGAAGCTCACACGTTTCTCGCTCTTAACTGAAACGCATTGGATGTTAGAGGGCCTGTGGTTTGTATCAGTTTCAGAAGCAGAGTTGAACTAGATATGGTCCATGTGTGTAGGAAACACAGTTCTTTTGTTCTGAGCACTCTCACGTTTCCCGCCTTAGTCGAGACTCTAGAAAGCAAGAGCGTGCTTCTTGCTCTAAAGCAGAGTGTGTTTCATGGATGAGAAGTGTGCTGTGTGTTTCCCTTCAGAAACGGAGTTAAATGCCAGGCTCTGTGTCTTCCTACAAGCGAGACTTCGTTTCAGGTAAACGCAGTCACTTTTCAGCTCAAACGAAGCTATATTGTACACGAAGCTCACACGTTTCTCGCTCTTAACTGAAACGCATTGGATGTTAGAGGGCCTGTGGTTTGTATCAGTTTCAGAAGCAGAGTTGAACTAGATATGGTCCGTGTGTGTAGGAAACACAGTTCTTTTGTTCTGAGCACTCTCACGTTTCCCGCCTTATTCGAGACTCTAGAAAGCAAGAGCGTGCTTCTTGCTCTAAAGCAGAGTGTGTTTCATGGATGAGAAGTGTGCTGTGTGTTTCCCTTCAGAAACGGAGTTAAATGCCAGGCCCTGTGTCTTCCTACAAGCGAGACTTCGTTTCAGGTAAACGCAGTCACTTTTCAGCTCAAACGAAGCTATATTGTACACGAAGCTCACATGTTTCTCGCTCTTAACTGAAACGCATTGGATGTTAGAGGGCCTGTGGTTTGTATCAGTTTCAGAAGCAGAGTTGAACTAGATATGGTCCGTGTGTGTAGGAAACACAGTTCTTTTGTTCTGAGCACTCTCACGTTTCCCGCCTTATTAGAGACTCTAGAAAGCAAGAGCGTGCTTCTTGCTCTAAAGCAGAGTGTGTTTCATGGATGAGAAGTGTGCTGTGTGTTTCCCTTCAGAAACGGAGTTAAATGCCAGGCTCTGTGTCTTCCTACAAGCGAGACTTCGTTTCAGGTAAACGCAGTCACTTTTCAGCTCAAACGAAGCTATATTGTACACGAAGCTCACACGTTTCTCGCTCTTAACTGAAACGCATTGGATGTTAGAGGGCCTGTGGTTTGTATCAGTTTCAGAAGCAGAGTTGAACTAGATATGGTCCGTGTGTGTAGGAAACACAGTTCTTTTGTTCTGAGCACTCTCACGTTTCCCGCCTTATTCGAGACTCTAGAAAGCAAGAGCGTGCTTCTTGCTCTAAAGCAGAGTGTGTTTCATGGATGAGAAGTGTGCTGTGTGTTTCCCTTCAGAAACGGAGTTAAATGCCAGGCTCTGTGTCTTCCTACAAGCGAGACTTCGTTTCAGGTAAACGCAGTCACTTTTCAGCTCAAACGAAGCTATATTGTACACGAAGCTCACACGTTTCTCGCTCTTAACTGAAACGCATTGGATGTTAGAGGGCCTGTGGTTTGTATCAGTTTCAGAAGCAGAGTTGAACTAGATATGGTCCGTGTGTGTAGGAAACACAGTTCTTTTGTTCTGAGCACTCTCACGTTTCCCGCCTTATTAGAGACTCTAGAAAGCAAGAGCGTGCTTCTTGCTCTAAAGCAGAGTGTGTTTCATGGATGAGAAGTGTGCTGTGTGTTTCCCTTCAGAAACGGAGTTAAATGCCAGGCTCTGTGTCTTCCTACAAGCGAGACTTCGTTTCAGGTAAACGCAGTCACTTTTCAGCTCAAACGAAGCTATATTGTACACGAAGCTCACACGTTTCTCGCTCTTAACTGAAACGCATTGGATGTTAGAGGGCCTGTGGTTTGTATCAGTTTCAGAAGCAGAGTTGAACTAGATATGGTCCGTGTGTGTAGGAAACACAGTTCTTTTGTTCTGAGCACTCTCACGTTTCCCGCCTTATTCGAGACTCTAGAAAGCAAGAGCGTGCTTCTTGCTCTAAAGCAGAGTGTGTTTCATGGATGAGAAGTGTGCTGTGTGTTTCCCTTCAGAAACGGAGTTAAATGCCAGGCTCTGTGTCTTCCTACAAGCGAGACTTCGTTTCAGGTAAACGCAGTCACTTTTCAGCTCAAACGAAGCTATATTGTACACGAAGCTCACACGTTTCTCGCTCTTAACTGAAACGCATTGGATGTTAGAGGGCCTGTGGTTTGTATCAGTTTCAGAAGCAGAGTTGAACTAGATATGGTCCGTGTGTGTAGGAAACACAGTTCTTTTGTTCTGAGCACTCTCACGTTTCCCGCCTTATTCGAGACTCTAGAAAGCAAGAGCGTGCTTCTTGCTCTAAAGCAGAGTGTGTTTCATGGATGAGAAGTGTGCTGTGTGTTTCCCTTCAGAAACGGAGTTAAATGCCAGGCTCTGTGTCTTCCTACAAGCGAGACTTCGTTTCAGGTAAACGCAGTCACTTTTCAGCTCAAACGAAGCTATATTGTACACGAAGCTCACACGTTTCTCGCTCTTAACTGAAACGCATTGGATGTTAGAGGGCCTGTGGTTTGTATCAGTTTCAGAAGCAGAGTTGAACTAGATATGGTCCGTGTGTGTAGGAAACACAGTTCTTTTGTTCTGAGCACTCTCACGTTTCCCGCCTTATTAGAGACTCTAGAAAGCAAGAGCGTGCTTCTTGCTCTAAAGCAGAGTGTGTTTCATGGATGAGAAGTGTGCTGTGTGTTTCCCTTCAGAAACGGAGTTAAATGCCAGGCTCTGTGTCTTCCTACAAGCGAGACTTCGTTTCAGGTAAACGCAGTCACTTTTCAGCTCAAACGAAGCTATATTGTACACGAAGCTCACACGTTTCTCGCTCTTAACTGAAACGCATTGGATGTTAGAGGGCCTGTGGTTTGTATCAGTTTCAGAAGCAGAGTTGAACTAGATATGGTCCGTGTGTGTAGGAAACACAGTTCTTTTGTTCTGAGCACTCTCACGTTTCCCGCCTTAGTCGAGACTCTAGAAAGCAAGAGCGTGCTTCTTGCTCTAAAGCAGAGTGTGTTTCATGGATGAGAAGTGTGCTGTGTGTTTCCCTTCAGAAACGGAGTTAAATGCCAGGCTCTGTGTCTTCCTACAAGCGAGACTTAGTTTCAGGTAAACGCAGTCACTTTTCAGCTCAAACGAAGCTATATTGTACACGAAGCTCACACGTTTCTCGCTCTTAACTGAAACGCATTGGATGTTAGAGGGCCTGTGGTTTGTATCAGTTTCAGAAGCAGAGTTGAACTAGATATGGTCCGTGTGTGTAGGAAACACAGTTCTTTTGTTCTGAGCACTCTCACGTTTCCCGCCTTATTAGAGACTCTAGAAAGCAAGAGCGTGCTTCTTGCTCTAAAGCAGAGTGTGTTTCATGGATGAGAAGTGTGCTGTGTGTTTCCCTTCAGAAACGGAGTTAAATGCCAGGCCCTGTGTCTTCCTACAAGCGAGACTTCGTTTCAGGTAAACGCAGTCACTTTTCAGCTCAAACGAAGCTATATTGTACACGAAGCTCACACGTTTCTCGCTCTTAACTGAAACGCATTGGATGTTAGAGGGCCTGTGGTTTGTATCAGTTTCAGAAGCAGAGTTGAACTAGATATGGTCCGTGTGTGTAGGAAACACAGTTCTTTTGTTCTGAGCACTCTCACGTTTCCCGCCTTATTAGAGACTCTAGAAAGCAAGAGCGTGCTTCTTGCTCTAAAGCAGAGTGTGTTTCATGGATGAGAAGTGTGCTGTGTGTTTCCCTTCAGAAACGGAGTTAAATGCCAGGCTCTGTGTCTTCCTACAAGCGAGACTTCGTTTCAGGTAAACGCAGTCACTTTTCAGCTCAAACGAAGCTATATTGTACACGAAGCTCACACGTTTCTCGCTCTTAACTGAAACGCAGTGGATGTTAGAGGGCCTGTGGTTTGTATCAGTTTCAGAAGCAGAGTTGAACTAGATATGGTCCGTGTGTGTAGGAAACACAGTTCTTTTGTTCTGAGCACTCTCACGTTTCCCGCCTTAGTCGAGACTCTAGAAAGCAAGAGCGTGCTTCTTGCTCTAAAGCAGAGTGTGTTTCATGGATGAGAAGTGTGCTGTGTGTTTCCCTTCAGAAACGGAGTTAAATGCCAGGCTCTGTGTCTTCCTACAAGCGAGACTTCTTTTCAGGTAAACGCAGTCACTTTTCAGCTCAAACGAAGCTATATTGTACACGAAGCTCACACGTTTCTCGCTCTTAACTGAAACGCATTGGATGTTAGAGGGCCTGTGGTTTGTATCAGTTTCAGAAGCAGAGTTGAACTAGATATGGTCCATGTGTGTAGGAAACACAGTTCTTTTGTTCTGAGCACTCTCACGTTTCCCGCCTTAGTCGAGACTCTAGAAAGCAAGAGCGTGCTTCTTGCTCTAAAGCAGAGTGTGTTTCATGGATGAGAAGTGTGCTGTGTGTTTCCCTTCAGAAACGGAGTTAAATGCCAGGCTCTGTGTCTTCCTACAAGCGAGACTTCGTTTCAGGTAAACGCAGTCACTTTTCAGCTCAAACGAAGCTATATTGTACACGAAGCTCACACGTTTCTCGCTCTTAACTGAAACGCATTGGATGTTAGAGGGCCTGTGGTTTGTATCAGTTTCAGAAGCAGAGTTGAACTAGATATGGTCCGTGTGTGTAGGAAACACAGTTCTTTTGTTCTGAGCACTCTCACGTTTCCCGCCTTATTCGAGACTCTAGAAAGCAAGAGCGTGCTTCTTGCTCTAAAGCAGAGTGTGTTTCATGGATGAGAAGTGTGCTGTGTGTTTCCCTTCAGAAACGGAGTTAAATGCCAGGCCCTGTGTCTTCCTACAAGCGAGACTTCGTTTCAGGTAAACGCAGTCACTTTTCAGCTCAAACGAAGCTATATTGTACACGAAGCTCACATGTTTCTCGCTCTTAACTGAAACGCATTGGATGTTAGAGGGCCTGTGGTTTGTATCAGTTTCAGAAGCAGAGTTGAACTAGATATGGTCCGTGTGTGTAGGAAACACAGTTCTTTTGTTCTGAGCACTCTCACGTTTCCCGCCTTATTAGAGACTCTAGAAAGCAAGAGCGTGCTTCTTGCTCTAAAGCAGAGTGTGTTTCATGGATGAGAAGTGTGCTGTGTGTTTCCCTTCAGAAACGGAGTTAAATGCCAGGCTCTGTGTCTTCCTACAAGCGAGACTTCGTTTCAGGTAAACGCAGTCACTTTTCAGCTCAAACGAAGCTATATTGTACACGAAGCTCACACGTTTCTCGCTCTTAACTGAAACGCATTGGATGTTAGAGGGCCTGTGGTTTGTATCAGTTTCAGAAGCAGAGTTGAACTAGATATGGTCCGTGTGTGTAGGAAACACAGTTCTTTTGTTCTGAGCACTCTCACGTTTCCCGCCTTATTCGAGACTCTAGAAAGCAAGAGCGTGCTTCTTGCTCTAAAGCAGAGTGTGTTTCATGGATGAGAAGTGTGCTGTGTGTTTCCCTTCAGAAACGGAGTTAAATGCCAGGCTCTGTGTCTTCCTACAAGCGAGACTTCGTTTCAGGTAAACGCAGTCACTTTTCAGCTCAAACGAAGCTATATTGTACACGAAGCTCACACGTTTCTCGCTCTTAACTGAAACGCATTGGATGTTAGAGGGCCTGTGGTTTGTATCAGTTTCAGAAGCAGAGTTGAACTAGATATGGTCCGTGTGTGTAGGAAACACAGTTCTTTTGTTCTGAGCACTCTCACGTTTCCCGCCTTATTAGAGACTCTAGAAAGCAAGAGCGTGCTTCTTGCTCTAAAGCAGAGTGTGTTTCATGGATGAGAAGTGTGCTGTGTGTTTCCCTTCAGAAACGGAGTTAAATGCCAGGCTCTGTGTCTTCCTACAAGCGAGACTTCGTTTCAGGTAAACGCAGTCACTTTTCAGCTCAAACGAAGCTATATTGTACACGAAGCTCACACGTTTCTCGCTCTTAACTGAAACGCATTGGATGTTAGAGGGCCTGTGGTTTGTATCAGTTTCAGAAGCAGAGTTGAACTAGATATGGTCCGTGTGTGTAGGAAACACAGTTCTTTTGTTCTGAGCACTCTCACGTTTCCCGCCTTATTCGAGACTCTAGAAAGCAAGAGCGTGCTTCTTGCTCTAAAGCAGAGTGTGTTTCATGGATGAGAAGTGTGCTGTGTGTTTCCCTTCAGAAACGGAGTTAAATGCCAGGCTCTGTGTCTTCCTACAAGCGAGACTTCGTTTCAGGTAAACGCAGTCACTTTTCAGCTCAAACGAAGCTATATTGTACACGAAGCTCACACGTTTCTCGCTCTTAACTGAAACGCATTGGATGTTAGAGGGCCTGTGGTTTGTATCAGTTTCAGAAGCAGAGTTGAACTAGATATGGTCCGTGTGTGTAGGAAACACAGTTCTTTTGTTCTGAGCACTCTCACGTTTCCCGCCTTATTAGAGACTCTAGAAAGCAAGAGCGTGCTTCTTGCTCTAAAGCAGAGTGTGTTTCATGGATGAGAAGTGTGCTGTGTGTTTCCCTTCAGAAACGGAGTTAAATGCCAGGCCCTGTGTCTTCCTACAAGCGAGACTTCGTTTCAGGTAAACGCAGTCACTTTTCAGCTCAAACGAAGCTATATTGTACACGAAGCTCACACGTTTCTCGCTCTTAACTGAAACGCATTGGATGTTAGAGGGCCTGTGGTTTGTATCAGTTTCAGAAGCAGAGTTGAACTAGATATGGTCCGTGTGTGTAGGAAACACAGTTCTTTTGTTCTGAGCACTCTCACGTTTCCCGCCTTATTAGAGACTCTAGAAAGCAAGAGCGTGCTTCTTGCTCTAAAGCAGAGTGTGTTTCATGGATGAGAAGTGTGCTGTGTGTTTCCCTTCAGAAACGGAGTTAAATGCCAGGCTCTGTGTCTTCCTACAAGCGAGACTTCGTTTCAGGTAAACGCAGTCACTTTTCAGCTCAAACGAAGCTATATTGTACACGAAGCTCACACGTTTCTCGCTCTTAACTGAAACGCATTGGATGTTAGAGGGCCTGTGGTTTGTATCAGTTTCAGAAGCAGAGTTGAACTAGATATGGTCCGTGTGTGTAGGAAACACAGTTCTTTTGTTCTGAGCACTCTCACGTTTCCCGCCTTAGTCGAGACTCTAGAAAGCAAGAGCGTGCTTCTTGCTCTAAAGCAGAGTGTGTTTCATGGATGAGAAGTGTGCTGTGTGTTTCCCTTCAGAAACGGAGTTAAATGCCAGGCTCTGTGTCTTCCTACAAGCGAGACTTCGTTTCAGGTAAACGCAGTCACTTTTCAGCTCAAACGAAGCTATATTGTACACGAAGCTCACACGTTTCTCGCTCTTAACTGAAACGCATTGGATGTTAGAGGGCCTGTGGTTTGTATCAGTTTCAGAAGCAGAGTTGAACTAGATATGGTCCATGTGTGTAGGAAACACAGTTCTTTTGTTCTGAGCACTCTCACGTTTCCCGCCTTATTCGAGACTCTAGAAAGCAAGAGCGTGCTTCTTGCTCTAAAGCAGAGTGTGTTTCATGGATGAGAAGTGTGCTGTGTGTTTCCCTTCAGAAACGGAGTTAAATGCCAGGCTCTGTGTCTTCCTACAAGCGAGACTTCGTTTCAGGTAAACGCAGTCACTTTTCAGCTCAAACGAAGCTATATTGTACACGAAGCTCACACGTTTCTCGCTCTTAACTGAAACGCATTGGATGTTAGAGGGCCTGTGGTTTGTATCAGTTTCAGAAGCAGAGTTGAACTAGATATGGTCCGTGTGTGTAGGAAACACAGTTCTTTTGTTCTGAGCACTCTCACGTTTCCCGCCTTATTCGAGACTCTAGAAAGCAAGAGCGTGCTTCTTGCTCTAAAGCAGAGTGTGTTTCATGGATGAGAAGTGTGCTGTGTGTTTCCCTTCAGAAACGGAGTTAAATGCCAGGCTCTGTGTCTTCCTACAAGCGAGACTTCGTTTCAGGTAAACGCAGTCACTTTTCAGCTCAAACGAAGCTATATTGTACACGAAGCTCACACGTTTCTCGCTCTTAACTGAAACGCATTGGATGTTAGAGGGCCTGTGGTTTGTATCAGTTTCAGAAGCAGAGTTGAACTAGATATGGTCCGTGTGTGTAGGAAACACAGTTCTTTTGTTCTGAGCACTCTCACGTTTCCCGCCTTATTAGAGACTCTAGAAAGCAAGAGCGTGCTTCTTGCTCTAAAGCAGAGTGTGTTTCATGGATGAGAAGTGTGCTGTGTGTTTCCCTTCAGAAACGGAGTTAAATGCCAGGCCCTGTGTCTTCCTACAAGCGAGACTTCGTTTCAGGTAAACGCAGTCACTTTTCAGCTCAAACGAAGCTATATTGTACACGAAGCTCACACGTTTCTCGCTCTTAACTGAAACGCATTGGATGTTAGAGGGCCTGTGGTTTGTATCAGTTTCAGAAGCAGAGTTGAACTAGATATGGTCCGTGTGTGTAGGAAACACAGTTCTTTTGTTCTGAGCACTCTCACGTTTCCCGCCTTAGTCGAGACTCTAGAAAGCAAGAGCGTGCTTCTTGCTCTAAAGCAGAGTGTGTTTCATGGATGAGAAGTGTGCTGTGTGTTTCCCTTCAGAAACGGAGTTAAATGCCAGGCTCTGTGTCTTCCTACAAGCGAGACTTCGTTTCAGGTAAACGCAGTCACTTTTCAGCTCAAACGAAGCTATATTGTACACGAAGCTCACACGTTTCTCGCTCTTAACTGAAACGCATTGGATGTTAGAGGGCCTGTGGTTTGTATCAGTTTCAGAAGCAGAGTTGAACTAGATATGGTCCGTGTGTGTAGGAAACACAGTTCTTTTGTTCTGAGCACTCTCACGTTTCCCGCCTTAGTCGAGACTCTAGAAAGCAAGAGCGTGCTTCTTGCTCTAAAGCAGAGTGTGTTTCATGGATGAGAAGTGTGCTGTGTGTTTCCCTTCAGAAACGGAGTTAAATGCCAGGCTCTGTGTCTTCCTACAAGCGAGACTTCGTTTCAGGTAAACGCAGTCACTTTTCAGCTCAAACGAAGCTATATTGTACACGAAGCTCACACGTTTCTCGCTCTTAACTGAAACGCATTGGATGTTAGAGGGCCTGTGGTTTGTATCAGTTTCAGAAGCAGAGTTGAACTAGATATGGTCCGTGTGTGTAGGAAACACAGTTCTTTTGTTCTGAGCACTCTCACGTTTCCCGCCTTATTCGAGACTCTAGAAAGCAAGAGCGTGCTTCTTGCTCTAAAGCAGAGTGTGTTTCATGGATGAGAAGTGTGCTGTGTGTTTCCCTTCAGAAACGGAGTTAAATGCCAGGCTCTGTGTCTTCCTACAAGCGAGACTTCGTTTCAGGTAAACGCAGTCACTTTTCAGCTCAAACGAAGCTATATTGTACACGAAGCTCACACGTTTCTCGCTCTTAACTGAAACGCATTGGATGTTAGAGGGCCTGTGGTTTGTATCAGTTTCAGAAGCAGAGTTGAACTAGATATGGTCCGTGTGTGTAGGAAACACAGTTCTTTTGTTCTGAGCACTCTCACGTTTCCCGCCTTATTAGAGACTCTAGAAAGCAAGAGCGTGCTTCTTGCTCTAAAGCAGAGTGTGTTTCATGGATGAGAAGTGTGCTGTGTGTTTCCCTTCAGAAACGGAGTTAAATGCCAGGCTCTGTGTCTTCCTACAAGCGAGACTTCGTTTCAGGTAAACGCAGTCACTTTTCAGCTCAAACGAAGCTATATTGTACACGAAGCTCACACGTTTCTCGCTCTTAACTGAAACGCATTGGATGTTAGAGGGCCTGTGGTTTGTATCAGTTTCAGAAGCAGAGTTGAACTAGATATGGTCCGTGTGTGTAGGAAACACAGTTCTTTTGTTCTGAGCACTCTCACGTTTCCCGCCTTATTCGAGACTCTAGAAAGCAAGAGCGTGCTTCTTGCTCTAAAGCAGAGTGTGTTTCATGGATGAGAAGTGTGCTGTGTGTTTCCCTTCAGAAACGGAGTTAAATGCCAGGCCCTGTGTCTTCCTACAAGCGAGACTTCGTTTCAGGTAAACGCAGTCACTTTTCAGCTCAAACGAAGCTATATTGTACACGAAGCTCACACGTTTCTCGCTCTTAACTGAAACGCATTGGATGTTAGAGGGCCTGTGGTTTGTATCAGTTTCAGAAGCAGAGTTGAACTAGATATGGTCCGTGTGTGTAGGAAACACAGTTCTTTTGTTCTGAGCACTCTCACGTTTCCCGCCTTATTAGAGACTCTAGAAAGCAAGAGCGTGCTTCTTGCTCTAAAGCAGAGTGTGTTTCATGGATGAGAAGTGTGCTGTGTGTTTCCCTTCAGAAACGGAGTTAAATGCCAGGCTCTGTGTCTTCCTACAAGCGAGACTTCGTTTCAGGTAAACGCAGTCACTTTTCAGCTCAAACGAAGCTATATTGTACACGAAGCTCACACGTTTCTCGCTCTTAACTGAAACGCATTGGATGTTAGAGGGCCTGTGGTTTGTATCAGTTTCAGAAGCAGAGTTGAACTAGATATGGTCCGTGTGTGTAGGAAACACAGTTCTTTTGTTCTGAGCACTCTCACGTTTCCCGCCTTAGTCGAGACTCTAGAAAGCAAGAGCGTGCTTCTTGCTCTAAAGCAGAGTGTGTTTCATGGATGAGAAGTGTGCTGTGTGTTTCCCTTCAGAAACGGAGTTAAATGCCAGGCTCTGTGTCTTCCTACAAGCGAGACTTCGTTTCAGGTAAACGCAGTCACTTTTCAGCTCAAACGAAGCTATATTGTACACGAAGCTCACACGTTTCTCGCTCTTAACTGAAACGCATTGGATGTTAGAGGGCCTGTGGTTTGTATCAGTTTCAGAAGCAGAGTTGAACTAGATATGGTCCATGTGTGTAGGAAACACAGTTCTTTTGTTCTGAGCACTCTCACGTTTCCCGCCTTAGTCGAGACTCTAGAAAGCAAGAGCGTGCTTCTTGCTCTAAAGCAGAGTGTGTTTCATGGATGAGAAGTGTGCTGTGTGTTTCCCTTCAGAAACGGAGTTAAATGCCAGGCTCTGTGTCTTCCTACAAGCGAGACTTCGTTTCAGGTAAACGCAGTCACTTTTCAGCTCAAACGAAGCTATATTGTACACGAAGCTCACACGTTTCTCGCTCTTAACTGAAACGCATTGGATGTTAGAGGGCCTGTGGTTTGTATCAGTTTCAGAAGCAGAGTTGAACTAGATATGGTCCGTGTGTGTAGGAAACACAGTTCTTTTGTTCTGAGCACTCTCACGTTTCCCGCCTTATTCGAGACTCTAGAAAGCAAGAGCGTGCTTCTTGCTCTAAAGCAGAGTGTGTTTCATGGATGAGAAGTGTGCTGTGTGTTTCCCTTCAGAAACGGAGTTAAATGCCAGGCCCTGTGTCTTCCTACAAGCGAGACTTCGTTTCAGGTAAACGCAGTCACTTTTCAGCTCAAACGAAGCTATATTGTACACGAAGCTCACATGTTTCTCGCTCTTAACTGAAACGCATTGGATGTTAGAGGGCCTGTGGTTTGTATCAGTTTCAGAAGCAGAGTTGAACTAGATATGGTCCGTGTGTGTAGGAAACACAGTTCTTTTGTTCTGAGCACTCTCACGTTTCCCGCCTTATTCGAGACTCTAGAAAGCAAGAGCGTGCTTCTTGCTCTAAAGCAGAGTGTGTTTCATGGATGAGAAGTGTGCTGTGTGTTTCCCTTCAGAAACGGAGTTAAATGCCAGGCTCTGTGTCTTCCTACAAGCGAGACTTCGTTTCAGGTAAACGCAGTCACTTTTCAGCTCAAACGAAGCTATATTGTACACGAAGCTCACACGTTTCTCGCTCTTAACTGAAACGCATTGGATGTTAGAGGGCCTGTGGTTTGTATCAGTTTCAGAAGCAGAGTTGAACTAGATATGGTCCGTGTGTGTAGGAAACACAGTTCTTTTGTTCTGAGCACTCTCACGTTTCCCGCCTTATTCGAGACTCTAGAAAGCAAGAGCGTGCTTCTTGCTCTAAAGCAGAGTGTGTTTCATGGATGAGAAGTGTGCTGTGTGTTTCCCTTCAGAAACGGAGTTAAATGCCAGGCTCTGTGTCTTCCTACAAGCGAGACTTCGTTTCAGGTAAACGCAGTCACTTTTCAGCTCAAACGAAGCTATATTGTACACGAAGCTCACACGTTTCTCGCTCTTAACTGAAACGCATTGGATGTTAGAGGGCCTGTGGTTTGTATCAGTTTCAGAAGCAGAGTTGAACTAGATATGGTCCGTGTGTGTAGGAAACACAGTTCTTTTGTTCTGAGCACTCTCACGTTTCCCGCCTTATTCGAGACTCTAGAAAGCAAGAGCGTGCTTCTTGCTCTAAAGCAGAGTGTGTTTCATGGATGAGAAGTGTGCTGTGTGTTTCCCTTCAGAAACGGAGTTAAATGCCAGGCTCTGTGTCTTCCTACAAGCGAGACTTCGTTTCAGGTAAACGCAGTCACTTTTCAGCTCAAACGAAGCTATATTGTACACGAAGCTCACACGTTTCTCGCTCTTAACTGAAACGCATTGGATGTTAGAGGGCCTGTGGTTTGTATCAGTTTCAGAAGCAGAGTTGAACTAGATATGGTCCGTGTGTGTAGGAAACACAGTTCTTTTGTTCTGAGCACTCTCACGTTTCCCGCCTTATTAGAGACTCTAGAAAGCAAGAGCGTGCTTCTTGCTCTAAAGCAGAGTGTGTTTCATGGATGAGAAGTGTGCTGTGTGTTTCCCTTCAGAAACGGAGTTAAATGCCAGGCTCTGTGTCTTCCTACAAGCGAGACTTCGTTTCAGGTAAACGCAGTCACTTTTCAGCTCAAACGAAGCTATATTGTACACGAAGCTCACACGTTTCTCGCTCTTAACTGAAACGCATTGGATGTTAGAGGGCCTGTGGTTTGTATCAGTTTCAGAAGCAGAGTTGAACTAGATATGGTCCGTGTGTGTAGGAAACACAGTTCTTTTGTTCTGAGCACTCTCACGTTTCCCGCCTTATTCGAGACTCTAGAAAGCAAGAGCGTGCTTCTTGCTCTAAAGCAGAGTGTGTTTCATGGATGAGAAGTGTGCTGTGTGTTTCCCTTCAGAAACGGAGTTAAATGCCAGGCCCTGTGTCTTCCTACAAGCGAGACTTCGTTTCAGGTAAACGCAGTCACTTTTCAGCTCAAACGAAGCTATATTGTACACGAAGCTCACACGTTTCTCGCTCTTAACTGAAACGCATTGGATGTTAGAGGGCCTGTGGTTTGTATCAGTTTCAGAAGCAGAGTTGAACTAGATATGGTCCGTGTGTGTAGGAAACACAGTTCTTTTGTTCTGAGCACTCTCACGTTTCCCGCCTTATTAGAGACTCTAGAAAGCAAGAGCGTGCTTCTTGCTCTAAAGCAGAGTGTGTTTCATGGATGAGAAGTGTGCTGTGTGTTTCCCTTCAGAAACGGAGTTAAATGCCAGGCTCTGTGTCTTCCTACAAGCGAGACTTCGTTTCAGGTAAACGCAGTCACTTTTCAGCTCAAACGAAGCTATATTGTACACGAAGCTCACACGTTTCTCGCTCTTAACTGAAACGCATTGGATGTTAGAGGGCCTGTGGTTTGTATCAGTTTCAGAAGCAGAGTTGAACTAGATATGGTCCATGTGTGTAGGAAACACAGTTCTTTTGTTCTGAGCACTCTCACGTTTCCCGCCTTAGTCGAGACTCTAGAAAGCAAGAGCGTGCTTCTTGCTCTAAAGCAGAGTGTGTTTCATGGATGAGAAGTGTGCTGTGTGTTTCCCTTCAGAAACGGAGTTAAATGCCAGGCTCTGTGTCTTCCTACAAGCGAGACTTCGTTTCAGGTAAACGCAGTCACTTTTCAGCTCAAACGAAGCTATATTGTACACGAAGCTCACACGTTTCTCGCTCTTAACTGAAACGCATTGGATGTTAGAGGGCCTGTGGTTTGTATCAGTTTCAGAAGCAGAGTTGAACTAGATATGGTCCGTGTGTGTAGGAAACACAGTTCTTTTGTTCTGAGCACTCTCACGTTTCCCGCCTTATTCGAGACTCTAGAAAGCAAGAGCGTGCTTCTTGCTCTAAAGCAGAGTGTGTTTCATGGATGAGAAGTGTGCTGTGTGTTTCCCTTCAGAAACGGAGTTAAATGCCAGGCCCTGTGTCTTCCTACAAGCGAGACTTCGTTTCAGGTAAACGCAGTCACTTTTCAGCTCAAACGAAGCTATATTGTACACGAAGCTCACATGTTTCTCGCTCTTAACTGAAACGCATTGGATGTTAGAGGGCCTGTGGTTTGTATCAGTTTCAGAAGCAGAGTTGAACTAGATATGGTCCGTGTGTGTAGGAAACACAGTTCTTTTGTTCTGAGCACTCTCACGTTTCCCGCCTTATTCGAGACTCTAGAAAGCAAGAGCGTGCTTCTTGCTCTAAAGCAGAGTGTGTTTCATGGATGAGAAGTGTGCTGTGTGTTTCCCTTCAGAAACGGAGTTAAATGCCAGGCTCTGTGTCTTCCTACAAGCGAGACTTCGTTTCAGGTAAACGCAGTCACTTTTCAGCTCAAACGAAGCTATATTGTACACGAAGCTCACACGTTTCTCGCTCTTAACTGAAACGCATTGGATGTTAGAGGGCCTGTGGTTTGTATCAGTTTCAGAAGCAGAGTTGAACTAGATATGGTCCGTGTGTGTAGGAAACACAGTTCTTTTGTTCTGAGCACTCTCACGTTTCCCGCCTTATTCGAGACTCTAGAAAGCAAGAGCGTGCTTCTTGCTCTAAAGCAGAGTGTGTTTCATGGATGAGAAGTGTGCTGTGTGTTTCCCTTCAGAAACGGAGTTAAATGCCAGGCTCTGTGTCTTCCTACAAGCGAGACTTCGTTTCAGGTAAACGCAGTCACTTTTCAGCTCAAACGAAGCTATATTGTACACGAAGCTCACACGTTTCTCGCTCTTAACTGAAACGCATTGGATGTTAGAGGGCCTGTGGTTTGTATCAGTTTCAGAAGCAGAGTTGAACTAGATATGGTCCGTGTGTGTAGGAAACACAGTTCTTTTGTTCTGAGCACTCTCACGTTTCCCGCCTTATTCGAGACTCTAGAAAGCAAGAGCGTGCTTCTTGCTCTAAAGCAGAGTGTGTTTCATGGATGAGAAGTGTGCTGTGTGTTTCCCTTCAGAAACGGAGTTAAATGCCAGGCTCTGTGTCTTCCTACAAGCGAGACTTCGTTTCAGGTAAACGCAGTCACTTTTCAGCTCAAACGAAGCTATATTGTACACGAAGCTCACACGTTTCTCGCTCTTAACTGAAACGCATTGGATGTTAGAGGGCCTGTGGTTTGTATCAGTTTCAGAAGCAGAGTTGAACTAGATATGGTCCGTGTGTGTAGGAAACACAGTTCTTTTGTTCTGAGCACTCTCACGTTTCCCGCCTTATTCGAGACTCTAGAAAGCAAGAGCGTGCTTCTTGCTCTAAAGCAGAGTGTGTTTCATGGATGAGAAGTGTGCTGTGTGTTTCCCTTCAGAAACGGAGTTAAATGCCAGGCTCTGTGTCTTCCTACAAGCGAGACTTCGTTTCAGGTAAACGCAGTCACTTTTCAGCTCAAACGAAGCTATATTGTACACGAAGCTCACACGTTTCTCGCTCTTAACTGAAACGCATTGGATGTTAGAGGGCCTGTGGTTTGTATCAGTTTCAGAAGCAGAGTTGAACTAGATATGGTCCGTGTGTGTAGGAAACACAGTTCTTTTGTTCTGAGCACTCTCACGTTTCCCGCCTTATTCGAGACTCTAGAAAGCAAGAGCGTGCTTCTTGCTCTAAAGCAGAGTGTGTTTCATGGATGAGAAGTGTGCTGTGTGTTTCCCTTCAGAAACGGAGTTAAATGCCAGGCTCTGTGTCTTCCTACAAGCGAGACTTCGTTTCAGGTAAACGCAGTCACTTTTCAGCTCAAACGAAGCTATATTGTACACGAAGCTCACACGTTTCTCGCTCTTAACTGAAACGCATTGGATGTTAGAGGGCCTGTGGTTTGTATCAGTTTCAGAAGCAGAGTTGAACTAGATATGGTCCGTGTGTGTAGGAAACACAGTTCTTTTGTTCTGAGCACTCTCACGTTTCCCGCCTTATTAGAGACTCTAGAAAGCAAGAGCGTGCTTCTTGCTCTAAAGCAGAGTGTGTTTCATGGATGAGAAGTGTGCTGTGTGTTTCCCTTCAGAAACGGAGTTAAATGCCAGGCCCTGTGTCTTCCTACAAGCGAGACTTCGTTTCAGGTAAACGCAGTCACTTTTCAGCTCAAACGAAGCTATATTGTACACGAAGCTCACACGTTTCTCGCTCTTAACTGAAACGCATTGGATGTTAGAGGGCCTGTGGTTTGTATCAGTTTCAGAAGCAGAGTTGAACTAGATATGGTCCGTGTGTGTAGGAAACACAGTTCTTTTGTTCTGAGCACTCTCACGTTTCCCGCCTTATTAGAGACTCTAGAAAGCAAGAGCGTGCTTCTTGCTCTAAAGCAGAGTGTGTTTCATGGATGAGAAGTGTGCTGTGTGTTTCCCTTCAGAAACGGAGTTAAATGCCAGGCTCTGTGTCTTCCTACAAGCGAGACTTCGTTTCAGGTAAACGCAGTCACTTTTCAGCTCAAACGAAGCTATATTGTACACGAAGCTCACACGTTTCTCGCTCTTAACTGAAACGCATTGGATGTTAGAGGGCCTGTGGTTTGTATCAGTTTCAGAAGCAGAGTTGAACTAGATATGGTCCGTGTGTGTAGGAAACACAGTTCTTTTGTTCTGAGCACTCTCACGTTTCCCGCCTTAGTCGAGACTCTAGAAAGCAAGAGCGTGCTTCTTGCTCTAAAGCAGAGTGTGTTTCATGGATGAGAAGTGTGCTGTGTGTTTCCCTTCAGAAACAGAGTTAAATGCCAGGCTCTGTGTCTTCCTACAAGCGAGACTTCGTTTCAGGTAAACGCAGTCACTTTTCAGCTCAAACGAAGCTATATTGTACACGAAGCTCACACGTTTCTCGCTCTTAACTGAAACGCATTGGATGTTAGAGGGCCTGTGGTTTGTATCAGTTTCAGAAGCAGAGTTGAACTAGATATGGTCCGTGTGTGTAGGAAACACAGTTCTTTTGTTCTGAGCACTCTCACGTTTCCCGCCTTAGTCGAGACTCTAGAAAGCAAGAGCGTGCTTCTTGCTCTAAAGCAGAGTGTGTTTCATGGATGAGAAGTGTGCTGTGTGTTTCCCTTCAGAAACGGAGTTAAATGCCAGGCTCTGTGTCTTCCTACAAGCGAGACTTCGTTTCAGGTAAACGCAGTCACTTTTCAGCTCAAACGAAGCTATATTGTACACGAAGCTCACACGTTTCTCGCTCTTAACTGAAACGCATTGGATGTTAGAGGGCCTGTGGTTTGTATCAGTTTCAGAAGCAGAGTTGAACTAGATATGGTCCGTGTGTGTAGGAAACACAGTTCTTTTGTTCTGAGCACTCTCACGTTTCCCGCCTTATTCGAGACTCTAGAAAGCAAGAGCGTGCTTCTTGCTCTAAAGCAGAGTGTGTTTCATGGATGAGAAGTGTGCTGTGTGTTTCCCTTCAGAAACGGAGTTAAATGCCAGGCCCTGTGTCTTCCTACAAGCGAGACTTCGTTTCAGGTAAACGCAGTCACTTTTCAGCTCAAACGAAGCTATATTGTACACGAAGCTCACACGTTTCTCGCTCTTAACTGAAACGCATTGGATGTTAGAGGGCCTGTGGTTTGTATCAGTTTCAGAAGCAGAGTTGAACTAGATATGGTCCGTGTGTGTAGGAAACACAGTTCTTTTGTTCTGAGCACTCTCACGTTTCCCGCCTTATTCGAGACTCTAGAAAGCAAGAGCGTGCTTCTTGCTCTAAAGCAGAGTGTGTTTCATGGATGAGAAGTGTGCTGTGTGTTTCCCTTCAGAAACGGAGTTAAATGCCAGGCTCTGTGTCTTCCTACAAGCGAGACTTCGTTTCAGGTAAACGCAGTCACTTTTCAGCTCAAACGAAGCTATATTGTACACGAAGCTCACACGTTTCTCGCTCTTAACTGAAACGCATTGGATGTTAGAGGGCCTGTGGTTTGTATCAGTTTCAGAAGCAGAGTTGAACTAGATATGGTCCGTGTGTGTAGGAAACACAGTTCTTTTGTTCTGAGCACTCTCACGTTTCCCGCCTTATTCGAGACTCTAGAAAGCAAGAGCGTGCTTCTTGCTCTAAAGCAGAGTGTGTTTCATGGATGAGAAGTGTGCTGTGTGTTTCCCTTCAGAAACGGAGTTAAATGCCAGGCTCTGTGTCTTCCTACAAGCGAGACTTCGTTTCAGGTAAACGCAGTCACTTTTCAGCTCAAACGAAGCTATATTGTACACGAAGCTCACACGTTTCTCGCTCTTAACTGAAACGCATTGGATGTTAGAGGGCCTGTGGTTTGTATCAGTTTCAGAAGCAGAGTTGAACTAGATATGGTCCGTGTGTGTAGGAAACACAGTTCTTTTGTTCTGAGCACTCTCACGTTTCCCGCCTTAGTCGAGACTCTAGAAAGCAAGAGCGTGCTTCTTGCTCTAAAGCAGAGTGTGTTTCATGGATGAGAAGTGTGCTGTGTGTTTCCCTTCAGAAACGGAGTTACATGCCAGGCCCTGAGTCTTCCTACAAGCGAGACTTCGTTTCAGGTAAACGCAGTCACTTTTCAGCTCAAACGAAGCTATATTGTACACGAAGCTCACACGTTTCTCGCTCTTAACTGAAACGAATTGGATGTTAGAGGGCCTGTGGTTTGTATCAGTTTCAGAAGCAGAGTTGAACTAGATATGGTCCGTGTGTGTAGGAAACACAGTTCTTTTGTTCTGAGCACTCTCACGTTTCCCGCCTTATTCGAGACTCTAGAAAGCAAGAGCGTGCTTCTTGCTCTAAAGCAGAGTGTGTTTCATGGATGAGAAGTGTGCTGTGTGTTTCCCTTCAGAAACGGAGTTAAATGCCAGGCTCTGTGTCTTCCTACAAGCGAGACTTCGTTTCAGGTAAACGCAGTCACTTTTCAGCTCAAACGAAGCTATATTGTACACGAAGCTCACACGTTTCTCGCTCTTAACTGAAACGCATTGGATGTTAGAGGGCCTGTGGTTTGTATCAGTTTCAGAAGCAGAGTTGAACTAGATATGGTCCGTGTGTGTAGGAAACACAGTTCTTTTGTTCTGAGCACTCTCACGTTTCCCGCCTTATTCGAGACTCTAGAAAGCAAGAGCGTGCTTCTTGCTCTAAAGCAGAGTGTGTTTCATGGATGAGAAGTGTGCTGTGTGTTTCCCTTCAGAAACGGAGTTAAATGCCAGGCTCTGTGTCTTCCTACAAGCGAGACTTCGTTTCAGGTAAACGCAGTCACTTTTCAGCTCAAACGAAGCTATATTGTACACGAAGCTCACACGTTTCTCGCTCTTAACTGAAACGCATTGGATGTTAGAGGGCCTGTGGTTTGTATCAGTTTCAGAAGCAGAGTTGAACTAGATATGGTCCGTGTGTGTAGGAAACACAGTTCTTTTGTTCTGAGCACTCTCACGTTTCCCGCCTTAGTCGAGACTCTAGAAAGCAAGAGCGTGCTTCTTGCTCTAAAGCAGAGTGTGTTTCATGGATGAGAAGTGTGCTGTGTGTTTCCCTTCAGAAACGGAGTTAAATGCCAGGCTCTGTGTCTTCCTACAAGCGAGACTTCGTTTCAGGTAAACGCAGTCACTTTTCAGCTCAAACGAAGCTATATTGTACACGAAGCTCACACGTTTCTCGCTCTTAACTGAAACGCATTGGATGTTAGAGGGCCTGTGGTTTGTATCAGTTTCAGAAGCAGAGTTGAACTAGATATGGTCCGTGTGTGTAGGAAACACAGTTCTTTTGTTCTGAGCACTCTCACGTTTCCCGCCTTAGTTGAGACTCTAGAAAGCAAGAGCGTGCTTCTTGCTCTAAAGCAGAGTGTGTTTCATGGATGAGAAGTGTGCTGTGTGTTTCCCTTCAGAAACGGAGTTAAATGCCAGGCTCTGTGTCTTCCTACAAGCGAGACTTCGTTTCAGGTAAACGCAGTCACTTTTCAGCTCAAACGAAGCTATATTGTACACGAAGCTCACACGTTTCTCGCTCTTAACTGAAACGCATTGGATGTTAGAGGGCCTGTGGTTTGTATCAGTTTCAGAAGCAGAGTTGAACTAGATATGGTCCGTGTGTGTAGGAAACACAGTTCTTTTGTTCTGAGCACTCTCACGTTTCCCGCCTTAGTCGAGACTCTAGAAAGCAAGAGCGTGCTTCTTGCTCTAAAGCAGAGTGTGTTTCATGGATGAGAAGTGTGCTGTGTGTTTCCCTTCAGAAACGGAGTTAAATGCCAGGCTCTGTGTCTTCCTACAAGCGAGACTTCGTTTCAGGTAAACGCAGTCACTTTTCAGCTCAAACGAAGCTATATTGTACACGAAGCTCACACGTTTCTCGCTCTTAACTGAAACGCATTGGATGTTAGAGGGCCTGTGCTTTGTATCAGTTTCAGAAGCAGAGTTGAACTAGATATGGTCCGTGTGTGTAGGAAACACAGTTCTTTTGTTCTGAGCACTCTCACGTTTCCCGCCTTATTCGAGACTCTAGAAAGCAAGAGCGTGCTTCTTGCTCTAAAGCAGAGTGTGTTTCATGGATGAGAAGTGTGCTGTGTGTTTCCCTTCAGAAACGGAGTTAAATGCCAGGCCCTGAGTCTTCCTACAAGCGAGACTTCGTTTCAGGTAAACGCAGTCACTTTTCAGCTCAAACGAAGCTATATTGTACACGAAGCTCACACGTTTCTCGCTCTTAACTGAAACGAATTGGATGTTAGAGGGCCTGTGGTTTGTATCAGTTTCAGAAGCAGAGTTGAACTAGATATGGTCCGTGTGTGTAGGAAACACAGTTCTTTTGTTCTGAGCACTCTCACGTTTCCCGCCTTATTCGAGACTCTAGAAAGCAAGAGCGTGCTTCTTGCTCTAAAGCAGAGTGTGTTTCATGGATGAGAAGTGTGCTGTGTGTTTCCCTTCAGAAACGGAGTTAAATGCCAGGCTCTGTGTCTTCCTACAAGCGAGACTTCGTTTCAGGTAAACGCAGTCACTTTTCAGCTCAAACGAAGCTATATTGTACACGAAGCTCACACGTTTCTCGCTCTTAACTGAAACGCATTGGATGTTAGAGGGCCTGTGGTTTGTATCAGTTTCAGAAGCAGAGTTGAACTAGATATGGTCCGTGTGTGTAGGAAACACAGTTCTTTTGTTCTGAGCACTCTCACGTTTCCCGCCTTATTCGAGACTCTAGAAAGCAAGAGCGTGCTTCTTGCTCTAAAGCAGAGTGTGTTTCATGGATGAGAAGTGTGCTGTGTGTTTCCCTTCAGAAACGGAGTTAAATGCCAGGCTCTGTGTCTTCCTACAAGCGAGACTTCGTTTCAGGTAAACGCAGTCACTTTTCAGCTCAAACGAAGCTATATTGTACACGAAGCTCACACGTTTCTCGCTCTTAACTGAAACGCATTGGATGTTAGAGGGCCTGTGGTTTGTATCAGTTTCAGAAGCAGAGTTGAACTAGATATGGTCCGTGTGTGTAGGAAACACAGTTCTTTTGTTCTGAGCACTCTCACGTTTCCCGCCTTATTCGAGACTCTAGAAAGCAAGAGCGTGCTTCTTGCTCTAAAGCAGAGTGTGTTTCATGGATGAGAAGTGTGCTGTGTGTTTCCCTTCAGAAACGGAGTTAAATGCCAGGCTCTGTGTCTTCCTACAAGCGAGACTTCGTTTCAGGTAAACGCAGTCACTTTTCAGCTCAAACGAAGCTATATTGTACACGAAGCTCACACGTTTCTCGCTCTTAACTGAAACGCATTGGATGTTAGAGGGCCTGTGGTTTGTATCAGTTTCAGAAGCAGAGTTGAACTAGATATGGTCCGTGTGTGTAGGAAACACAGTTCTTTTGTTCTGAGCACTCTCACGTTTCCCGCCTTATTAGAGACTCTAGAAAGCAAGAGCGTGCTTCTTGCTCTAAAGCAGAGTGTGTTTCATGGATGAGAAGTGTGCTGTGTGTTTCCCTTCAGAAACGGAGTTAAATGCCAGGCCCTGTGTCTTCCTACAAGCGAGACTTCGTTTCAGGTAAACGCAGTCACTTTTCAGCTCAAACGAAGCTATATTGTACACGAAGCTCACACGTTTCTCGCTCTTAACTGAAACGCATTGGATGTTAGAGAGCCTGTGGTTTGTATCAGTTTCAGAAGCAGAGTTGAACTAGATATGGTCCGTGTGTGTAGGAAACACAGTTCTTTTGTTCTGAGCACTCTCACGTTTCCCGCCTTAGTCGAGACTCTAGAAAGCAAGAGCGTGCTTCTTGCTCTAAAGCAGAGTGTGTTTCATGGATGAGAAGTGTGCTGTGTGTTTCCCTTCAGAAACGGAGTTAAATGCCAGGCTCTGTGTCTTCCTACAAGCGAGACTTCGTTTCAGGTAAACGCAGTCACTTTTCAGCTCAAACGAAGCTATATTGTACACGAAGCTCACACGTTTCTCGCTCTTAACTGAAACGCATTGGATGTTAGAGGGCCTGTGGTTTGTATCAGTTTCAGAAGCAGAGTTGAACTAGATATGGTCCGTGTGTGTAGGAAACACTGTTCTTTTGTTCTGAGCACTCTCACGTTTCCCGCCTTATTAGAGACTCTAGAAAGCAAGAGCGTGCTTCTTGCTCTAAAGCAGAGTGTGTTTCATGGATGAGAAGTGTGCTGTGTGTTTCCCTTCAGAAACGGAGTTAAATGCCAGGCTCTGTGTCTTCCTACAAGCGAGACTTCGTTTCAGGTAAACGCAGTCACTTTTCAGCTCAAACGAAGCTATATTGTACACGAAGCTCACACGTTTCTCGCTCTTAACTGAAACGCATTGGATGTTAGAGGGCCTGTGGTTTGTATCAGTTTCAGAAGCAGAGTTGAACTAGATATGGTCCGTGTGTGTAGGAAACACAGTTCTTTTGTTCTGAGCACTCTCACGTTTCCCGCCTTATTCGAGACTCTAGAAAGCAAGAGCGTGCTTCTTGCTCTAAAGCAGAGTGTGTTTCATGGATGAGAAGTGTGCTGTGTGTTTCCCTTCAGAAACGGAGTTAAATGCCAGGCTCTGTGTCTTCCTACAAGCGAGACTTCGTTTCAGGTAAACGCAGTCACTTTTCAGCTCAAACGAAGCTATATTGTACACGAAGCTCACACGTTTCTCGCTCTTAACTGAAACGCATTGGATGTTAGAGGGCCTGTGGTTTGTATCAGTTTCAGAAGCAGAGTTGAACTAGATATGGTCCGTGTGTGTAGGAAACACAGTTCTTTTGTTCTGAGCACTCTCACGTTTCCCGCCTTATTAGAGACTCTAGAAAGCAAGAGCGTGCTTCTTGCTCTAAAGCAGAGTGTGTTTCATGGATGAGAAGTGTGCTGTGTGTTTCCCTTCAGAAACGGAGTTAAATGCCAGGCTCTGTGTCTTCCTACAAGCGAGACTTCGTTTCAGGTAAACGCAGTCACTTTTCAGCTCAAACGAAGCTATATTGTACACGAAGCTCACACGTTTCTCGCTCTTAACTGAAACGCATTGGATGTTAGAGGGCCTGTGGTTTGTATCAGTTTCAGAAGCAGAGTTGAACTAGATATGGTCCGTGTGTGTAGGAAACACAGTTCTTTTGTTCTGAGCACTCTCACGTTTCCCGCCTTATTCGAGACTCTAGAAAGCAAGAGCGTGCTTCTTGCTCTAAAGCAGAGTGTGTTTCATGGATGAGAAGTGTGCTGTGTGTTTCCCTTCAGAAACGGAGTTAAATGCCAGGCTCTGTGTCTTCCTACAAGCGAGACTTCGTTTCAGGTAAACGCAGTCACTTTTCAGCTCAAACGAAGCTATATTGTACACGAAGCTCACACGTTTCTCGCTCTTAACTGAAACGCATTGGATGTTAGAGGGCCTGTGGTTTGTATCAGTTTCAGAAGCAGAGTTGAACTAGATATGGTCCGTGTGTGTAGGAAACACAGTTCTTTTGTTCTGAGCACTCTCACGTTTCCCGCCTTATTAGAGACTCTAGAAAGCAAGAGCGTGCTTCTTGCTCTAAAGCAGAGTGTGTTTCATGGATGAGAAGTGTGCTGTGTGTTTCCCTTCAGAAACGGAGTTAAATGCCAGGCCCTGTGTCTTCCTACAAGCGAGACTTCGTTTCAGGTAAACGCAGTCACTTTTCAGCTCAAACGAAGCTATATTGTACACGAAGCTCACACGTTTCTCGCTCTTAACTGAAACGCATTGGATGTTAGAGGGCCTGTGGTTTGTATCAGTTTCAGAAGCAGAGTTGAACTAGATATGGTCCGTGTGTGTAGGAAACACAGTTCTTTTGTTCTGAGCACTCTCACGTTTCCCGCCTTATTAGAGACTCTAGAAAGCAAGAGCGTGCTTCTTGCTCTAAAGCAGAGTGTGTTTCATGGATGAGAAGTGTGCTGTGTGTTTCCCTTCAGAAACGGAGTTAAATGCCAGGCTCTGTGTCTTCCTACAAGCGAGACTTCGTTTCAGGTAAACGCAGTCACTTTTCAGCTCAAACGAAGCTATATTGTACACGAAGCTCACACGTTTCTCGCTCTTAACTGAAACGCATTGGATGTTAGAGGGCCTGTGGTTTGTATCAGTTTCAGAAGCAGAGTTGAACTAGATATGGTCCGTGTGTGTAGGAAACACAGTTCTTTTGTTCTGAGCACTCTCACGTTTCCCGCCTTATTAGAGACTCTAGAAAGCAAGAGCGTGCTTCTTGCTCTAAAGCAGAGTGTGTTTCATGGATGAGAAGTGTGCTGTGTGTTTCCCTTCAGAAACGGAGTTAAATGCCAGGCTCTGTGTCTTCCTACAAGCGAGACTTCGTTTCAGGTAAACGCAGTCACTTTTCAGCTCAAACGAAGCTATATTGTACACGAAGCTCACACGTTTCTCGCTCTTAACTGAAACGCATTGGATGTTAGAGGGCCTGTGGTTTGTATCAGTTTCAGAAGCAGAGTTGAACTAGATATGGTCCGTGTGTGTAGGAAACACAGTTCTTTTGTTCTGAGCACTCTCACGTTTCCCGCCTTATTAGAGACTCTAGAAAGCAAGAGCGTGCTTCTTGCTCTAAAGCAGAGTGTGTTTCATGGATGAGAAGTGTGCTGTGTGTTTCCCTTCAGAAACGGAGTTAAATGCCAGGCTCTGTGTCTTCCTACAAGCGAGACTTCGTTTCAGGTAAACGCAGTCACTTTTCAGCTCAAACGAAGCTATATTGTACACGAAGCTCACACGTTTCTCGCTCTTAACTGAAACGCATTGGATGTTAGAGGGCCTGTGGTTTGTATCAGTTTCAGAAGCAGAGTTGAACTAGATATGGTCCGTGTGTGTAGGAAACACAGTTCTTTTGTTCTGAGCACTCTCACGTTTCCCGCCTTATTCGAGACTCTAGAAAGCAAGAGCGTGCTTCTTGCTCTAAAGCAGAGTGTGTTTCATGGATGAGAAGTGTGCTGTGTGTTTCCCTTCAGAAACGGAGTTAAATGCCAGGCCCTGTGTCTTCCTACAAGCGAGACTTCGTTTCAGGTAAACGCAGTCACTTTTCAGCTCAAACGAAGCTATATTGTACACGAAGCTCACACGTTTCTCGCTCTTAACTGAAACGCATTGGATGTTAGAGGGCCTGTGGTTTGTATCAGTTTCAGAAGCAGAGTTGAACTAGATATGGTCCGTGTGTGTAGGAAACACAGTTCTTTTGTTCTGAGCACTCTCACGTTTCCCGCCTTATTCGAGACTCTAGAAAGCAAGAGCGTGCTTCTTGCTCTAAAGCAGAGTGTGTTTCATGGATGAGAAGTGTGCTGTGTGTTTCCCTTCAGAAACGGAGTTAAATGCCAGGCTCTGTGTCTTCCTACAAGCGAGACTTCGTTTCAGGTAAACGCAGTCACTTTTCAGCTCAAACGAAGCTATATTGTACACGAAGCTCACACGTTTCTCGCTCTTAACTGAAACGCATTGGATGTTAGAGGGCCTGTGGTTTGTATCAGTTTCAGAAGCAGAGTTGAACTAGATATGGTCCGTGTGTGTAGGAAACACAGTTCTTTTGTTCTGAGCACTCTCACGTTTCCCGCCTTATTCGAGACTCTAGAAAGCAAGAGCGTGCTTCTTGCTCTAAAGCAGAGTGTGTTTCATGGATGAGAAGTGTGCTGTGTGTTTCCCTTCAGAAACGGAGTTAAATGCCAGGCCCTGTGTCTTCCTACAAGCGAGACTTCGTTTCAGGTAAACGCAGTCACTTTTCAGCTCAAACGAAGCTATATTGTACACGAAGCTCACACGTTTCTCGCTCTTAACTGAAACGCATTGGATGTTAGAGGGCCTGTGGTTTGTATCAGTTTCAGAAGCAGAGTTGAACTAGATATGGTCCGTGTGTGTAGGAAACACAGTTCTTTTGTTCTGAGCACTCTCACGTTTCCCGCCTTAGTCGAGACTCTAGAAAGCAAGAGCGTGCTTCTTGCTCTAAAGCAGAGTGTGTTTCATGGATGAGAAGTGTGCTGTGTGTTTCCCTTCAGAAACGGAGTTAAATGCCAGGCTCTGTGTCTTCCTACAAGCGAGACTTCGTTTCAGGTAAACGCAGTCACTTTTCAGCTCAAACGAAGCTATATTGTACACGAAGCTCACACGTTTCTCGCTCTTAACTGAAACGCATTGGATGTTAGAGGGCCTGTGGTTTGTATCAGTTTCAGAAGCAGAGTTGAACTAGATATGGTCCGTGTGTGTAGGAAACACAGTTCTTTTGTTCTGAGCACTCTCACGTTTCCCGCCTTATTAGAGACTCTAGAAAGCAAGAGCGTGCTTCTTGCTCTAAAGCAGAGTGTGTTTCATGGATGAGAAGTGTGCTGTGTGTTTCCCTTCAGAAACGGAGTTAAATGCCAGGCTCTGTGTCTTCCTACAAGCGAGACTTCGTTTCAGGTAAACGCAGTCACTTTTCAGCTCAAACGAAGCTATATTGTACACGAAGCTCACACGTTTCTCGCTCTTAACTGAAACGCATTGGATGTTAGAGGGCCTGTGGTTTGTATCAGTTTCAGAAGCAGAGTTGAACTAGATATGGTCCCTGTGTGTAGGAAACACAGTTCTTTTGTTCTGAGCACTCTCACGTTTCCCGCCTTATTCGAGACTCTAGAAAGCAAGAGCGTGCTTCTTGCTCTAAAGCAGAGTGTGTTTCATGGATGAGAAGTGTGCTGTGTGTTTCCCTTCAGAAACGGAGTTAAATGCCAGGCCCTGTGTCTTCCTACAAGCGAGACTTCGTTTCAGGTAAACGCAGTCACTTTTCAGCTCAAACGAAGCTATATTGTACACGAAGCTCACACGTTTCTCGCTCTTAACTGAAACGCATTGGATGTTAGAGGGCCTGTGGTTTGTATCAGTTTCAGAAGCAGAGTTGAACTAGATATGGTCCGTGTGTGTAGGAAACACAGTTCTTTTGTTCTGAGCACTCTCACGTTTCCCGCCTTATTCGAGACTCTAGAAAGCAAGAGCGTGCTTCTTCCTCTAAAGCAGAGTGTGTTTCATGGATGAGAAGTGTGCTGTGTGTTTCCCTTCAGAAACGGAGTTAAATGCCAGGCCCTGTGTCTTCCTACAAGCGAGACTTCGTTTCAGGTAAACGCAGTCACTTTTCAGCTCAAACGAAGCTATATTGTACACGAAGCTCACACGTTTCTCGCTCTTAACTGAAACGCATTGGATGTTAGAGGGCCTGTGGTTTGTATCAGTTTCAGAAGCAGAGTTGAACTAGATATGGTCCGTGTGTGTAGGAAACACAGTTCTTTTGTTCTGAGCACTCTCACGTTTCCCGCCTTATTAGAGACTCTAGAAAGCAAGAGCGTGCTTCTTGCTCTAAAGCAGAGTGTGTTTCATGGATGAGAAGTGTGCTGTGTGTTTCCCTTCAGAAACGGAGTTAAATGCCAGGCCCTGTGTCTTCCTACAAGCGAGACTTCGTTTCAGGTAAACGCAGTCACTTTTCAGCTCAAACGAAGCTATATTGTACACGAAGCTCACACGTTTCTCGCTCTTAACTGAAACGCATTGGATGTTAGAGGTCCTGTGGTTTGTATCAGTTTCAGAAGCAGAGTTGAACTAGATATGGTCCGTGTGTGTAGGAAACACAGTTCTTTTGTTCTGAGCACTCTCACGTTTCCCGCCTTATTCGAGACTCTAGAAAGCAAGAGCGTGCTTCTTGCTCTAAAGCAGAGTGTGTTTCATGGATGAGAAGTGTGCTGTGTGTTTCCCTTCAGAAACGGAGTTAAATGCCAGGCCCTGTGTCTTCCTACAAGCGAGACTTCGTTTCAGGTAAACGCAGTCACTTTTCAGCTCAAACGAAGCTATATTGTACACGAAGCTCACACGTTTCTCGCTCTTAACTGAAACGCATTGGATGTTAGAGGGCCTGTGGTTTGTATCAGTTTCAGAAGCAGAGTTGAACTAGATATGGTCCGTGTGTGTAGGAAACACAGTTCTTTTGTTCTGAGCACTCTCACGTTTCCCGCCTTATTCGAGACTCTAGAAAGCAAGAGCGTGCTTCTTGCTCTAAAGCAGAGTGTGTTTCATGGATGAGAAGTGTGCTGTGTGTTTCCCTTCAGAAACGGAGTTAAATGCCAGGCTCTGTGTCTTCCTACAAGCGAGACTTCGTTTCAGGTAAACGCAGTCACTTTTCAGCTCAAACGAAGCTATATTGTACACGAAGCTCACACGTTTCTCGCTCTTAACTGAAACGCATTGGATGTTAGAGGGCCTGTGGTTTGTATCAGTTTCAGAAGCAGAGTTGAACTAGATATGGTCCGTGTGTGTAGGAAACACAGTTCTTTTGTTCTGAGCACTCTCACGTTTCCCGCCTTATTCGAGACTCTAGAAAGCAAGAGCGTGCTTCTTGCTCTAAAGCAGAGTGTGTTTCATGGATGAGAAGTGTGCTGTGTGTTTCCCTTCAGAAACGGAGTTAAATGCCAGGCCCTGTGTCTTCCTACAAGCGAGACTTCGTTTCAGGTAAACGCAGTCACTTTTCAGCTCAAACGAAGCTATATTGTACACGAAGCTCACACGTTTCTCGCTCTTAACTGAAACGCATTGGATGTTAGAGGGCCTGTGGTTTGTATCAGTTTCAGAAGCAGAGTTGAACTAGATATGGTCCGTGTGTGTAGGAAACACAGTTCTTTTGTTCTGAGCACTCTCACGTTTCCCGCCTTAGTCGAGACTCTAGAAAGCAAGAGCGTGCTTCTTGCTCTAAAGCAGAGTGTGTTTCATGGATGAGAAGTGTGCTGTGTGTTTCCCTTCAGAAACGGAGTTAAATGCCAGGCTCTGTGTCTTCCTACAAGCGAGACTTCGTTTCAGGTAAACGCAGTCACTTTTCAGCTCAAACGAAGCTATATTGTACACGAAGCTCACACGTTTCTCGCTCTTAACTGAAACGCATTGGATGTTAGAGGGCCTGTGGTTTGTATCAGTTTCAGAAGCAGAGTTGAACTAGATATGGTCCGTGTGTGTAGGAAACACAGTTCTTTTGTTCTGAGCACTCTCACGTTTCCCGCCTTATTAGAGACTCTAGAAAGCAAGAGCGTGCTTCTTGCTCTAAAGCAGAGTGTGTTTCATGGATGAGAAGTGTGCTGTGTGTTTCCCTTCAGAAACGGAGTTAAATGCCAGGCTCTGTGTCTTCCTACAAGCGAGACTTCGTTTCAGGTAAACGCAGTCACTTTTCAGCTCAAACGAAGCTATATTGTACACGAAGCTCACACGTTTCTCGCTCTTAACTGAAACGCATTGGATGTTAGAGGGCCTGTGGTTTGTATCAGTTTCAGAAGCAGAGTTGAACTAGATATGGTCCGTGTGTGTAGGAAACACAGTTCTTTTGTTCTGAGCACTCTCACGTTTCCCGCCTTATTCGAGACTCTAGAAAGCAAGAGCGTGCTTCTTGCTCTAAAGCAGAGTGTGTTTCATGGATGAGAAGTGTGCTGTGTGTTTCCCTTCAGAAACGGAGTTAAATGCCAGGCCCTGTGTCTTCCTACAAGCGAGACTTCGTTTCAGGTAAACGCAGTCACTTTTCAGCTCAAACGAAGCTATATTGTACACGAAGCTCACACGTTTCTCGCTCTTAACTGAAACGCATTGGATGTTAGAGGGCCTGTGGTTTGTATCAGTTTCAGAAGCAGAGTTGAACTAGATATGGTCCGTGTGTGTAGGAAACACAGTTCTTTTGTTCTGAGCACTCTCACGTTTCCCGCCTTATTCGAGACTCTAGAAAGCAAGAGCGTGCTTCTTGCTCTAAAGCAGAGTGTGTTTCATGGATGAGAAGTGTGCTGTGTGTTTCCCTTCAGAAACGGAGTTAAATGCCAGGCCCTGTGTCTTCCTACAAGCGAGACTTCGTTTCAGGTAAACGCAGTCACTTTTCAGCTCAAACGAAGCTATATTGTACACGAAGCTCACACGTTTCTCGCTCTTAACTGAAACGCATTGGATGTTAGAGGGCCTGTGGTTTGTATCAGTTTCAGAAGCAGAGTTGAACTAGATATGGTCCGTGTGTGTAGGAAACACAGTTCTTTTGTTCTGAGCACTCTCACGTTTCCCGCCTTATTAGAGACTCTAGAAAGCAAGAGCGTGCTTCTTGCTCTAAAGCAGAGTGTGTTTCATGGATGAGAAGTGTGCTGTGTGTTTCCCTTCAGAAACGGAGTTAAATGCCAGGCCCTGTGTCTTCCTACAAGCGAGACTTCGTTTCAGGTAAACGCAGTCACTTTTCAGCTCAAACGAAGCTATATTGTACACGAAGCTCACACGTTTCTCGCTCTTAACTGAAACGCATTGGATGTTAGAGGGCCTGTGGTTTGTATCAGTTTCAGAAGCACAGTTGAACTAGATATGGTCCGTGTGTGTAGGAAACACAGTTCTTTTGTTCTGAGCACTCTCACGTTTCCCGCCTTATTAGAGACTCTAGAAAGCAAGAGCGTGCTTCTTGCTCTAAAGCAGAGTGTGTTTCATGGATGAGAAGTGTGCTGTGTGTTTCCCTTCAGAAACGGAGTTAAATGCCAGGCTCTGTGTCTTCCTACAAGCGAGACTTCGTTTCAGGTAAACGCAGTCACTTTTCAGCTCAAACGAAGCTATATTGTACACGAAGCTCACACGTTTCTCGCTCTTAACTGAAACGCATTGGATGTTAGAGGGCCTGTGGTTTGTATCAGTTTCAGAAGCAGAGTTGAACTAGATATGGTCCGTGTGTGTAGGAAACACAGTTCTTTTGTTCTGAGCACTCTCACGTTTCCCGCCTTATTCGAGACTCTAGAAAGCAAGAGCGTGCTTCTTGCTCTAAAGCAGAGTGTGTTTCATGGATGAGAAGTGTGCTGTGTGTTTCCCTTCAGAAACGGAGTTAAATGCCAGGCCCTGTGTCTTCCTACAAGCGAGACTTCGTTTCAGGTAAACGCAGTCACTTTTCAGCTCAAACGAAGCTATATTGTACACGAAGCTCACACGTTTCTCGCTCTTAACTGAAACGCATTGGATGTTAGAGGGCCTGTGGTTTGTATCAGTTTCAGAAGCAGAGTTGAACTAGATATGGTCCGTGTGTGTAGGAAACACAGTTCTTTTGTTCTGAGCACTCTCACGTTTCCCGCCTTAGTCGAGACTCTAGAAAGCAAGAGCGTGCTTCTTGCTCTAAAGCAGAGTGTGTTTCATGGATGAGAAGTGTGCTGTGTGTTTCCCTTCAGAAACGGAGTTAAATGCCAGGCCCTGTGTCTTCCTACAAGCGAGACTTCGTTTCAGGTAAACGCAGTCACTTTTCAGCTCAAACGAAGCTATATTGTACACGAAGCTCACACGTTTCTCGCTCTTAACTGAAACGCATTGGATGTTAGAGGGCCTGTGGTTTGTATCAGTTTCAGAAGCAGAGTTGAACTAGATATGGTCCGTGTGTGTAGGAAACACAGTTCTTTTGTTCTGAGCACTCTCACGTTTCCCGCCTTATTCGAGACTCTAGAAAGCAAGAGCGTGCTTCTTGCTCTAAAGCAGAGTGTGTTTCATGGATGAGAAGTGTGCTGTGTGTTTCCCTTCAGAAACGGAGTTAAATGCCAGGCCCTGTGTCTTCCTACAAGCGAGACTTCGTTTCAGGTAAACGCAGTCACTTTTCAGCTCAAACGAAGCTATATTGTACACGAAGCTCACACGTTTCTCGCTCTTAACTGAAACGCATTGGATGTTAGAGGGCCTGTGGTTTGTATCAGTTTCAGAAGCAGAGTTGAACTAGATATGGTCCGTGTGTGTAGGAAACACAGTTCTTTTGTTCTGAGCACTCTCACGTTTCCCGCCTTATTAGAGACTCTAGAAAGCAAGAGCGTGCTTCTTGCTCTAAAGCAGAGTGTGTTTCATGGATGAGAAGTGTGCTGTGTGTTTCCCTTCAGAAACGGAGTTAAATGCCAGGCCCTGTGTCTTCCTACAAGCGAGACTTCGTTTCAGGTAAACGCAGTCACTTTTCAGCTCAAACGAAGCTATATTGTACACGAAGCTCACACGTTTCTCGCTCTTAACTGAAACGCATTGGATGTTAGAGGGCCTGTGGTTTGTATCAGTTTCAGAAGCACAGTTGAACTAGATATGGTCCGTGTGTGTAGGAAACACAGTTCTTTTGTTCTGAGCACTCTCACGTTTCCCGCCTTATTAGAGACTCTAGAAAGCAAGAGCGTGCTTCTTGCTCTAAAGCAGAGTGTGTTTCATGGATGAGAAGTGTGCTGTGTGTTTCCCTTCAGAAACGGAGTTAAATGCCAGGCTCTGTGTCTTCCTACAAGCGAGACTTCGTTTCAGGTAAACGCAGTCACTTTTCAGCTCAAACGAAGCTATATTGTACACGAAGCTCACACGTTTCTCGCTCTTAACTGAAACGCATTGGATGTTAGAGGGCCTGTGGTTTGTATCAGTTTCAGAAGCAGAGTTGAACTAGATATGGTCCGTGTGTGTAGGAAACACAGTTCTTTTGTTCTGAGCACTCTCACGTTTCCCGCCTTATTCGAGACTCTAGAAAGCAAGAGCGTGCTTCTTGCTCTAAAGCAGAGTGTGTTTCATGGATGAGAAGTGTGCTGTGTGTTTCCCTTCAGAAACGGAGTTAAATGCCAGGCTCTGTGTCTTCCTACAAGCGAGACTTCGTTTCAGGTAAACGCAGTCACTTTTCAGCTCAAACGAAGCTATATTGTACACGAAGCTCACACGTTTCTCGCTCTTAACTGAAACGCATTGGATGTTAGAGGGCCTGTGGTTTGTATCAGTTTCAGAAGCAGAGTTGAACTAGATATGGTCCGTGTGTGTAGGAAACACAGTTCTTTTGTTCTGAGCACTCTCACGTTTCCCGCCTTATTCGAGACTCTAGAAAGCAAGAGCGTGCTTCTTGCTCTAAAGCAGAGTGTGTTTCATGGATGAGAAGTGTGCTGTGTGTTTCCCTTCAGAAACGGAGTTAAATGCCAGGCCCTGTGTCTTCCTACAAGCGAGACTTCGTTTCAGGTAAACGCAGTCACTTTTCAGCTCAAACGAAGCTATATTGTACACGAAGCTCACACGTTTCTCGCTCTTAACTGAAACGCATTGGATGTTAGAGGGCCTGTGGTTTGTATCAGTTTCAGAAGCAGAGTTGAACTAGATATGGTCCGTGTGTGTAGGAAACACAGTTCTTTTGTTCTGAGCACTCTCACGTTTCCCGCCTTATTCGAGACTCTAGAAAGCAAGAGCGTGCTTCTTGCTCTAAAGCAGAGTGTGTTTCATGGATGAGAAGTGTGCTGTGTGTTTCCCTTCAGAAACGGAGTTAAATGCCAGGCCCTGTGTCTTCCTACAAGCGAGACTTCGTTTCAGGTAAACGCAGTCACTTTTCAGCTCAAACGAAGCTATATTGTACACGAAGCTCACACGTTTCTCGCTCTTAACTGAAACGCATTGGATGTTAGAGGGCCTGTGGTTTGTATCAGTTTCAGAAGCAGAGTTGAACTAGATATGGTCCGTGTGTGTAGGAAACACAGTTCTTTTGTTCTGAGCACTCTCACGTTTCCCGCCTTATTAGAGACTCTAGAAAGCAAGAGCGTGCTTCTTGCTCTAAAGCAGAGTGTGTTTCATGGATGAGAAGTGTGCTGTGTGTTTCCCTTCAGAAACGGAGTTAAATGCCAGGCCCTGTGTCTTCCTACAAGCGAGACTTCGTTTCAGGTAAACGCAGTCACTTTTCAGCTCAAACGAAGCTATATTGTACACGAAGCTCACACGTTTCTCGCTCTTAACTGAAACGCATTGGATGTTAGAGGGCCTGTGGTTTGTATCAGTTTCAGAAGCACAGTTGAACTAGATATGGTCCGTGTGTGTAGGAAACACAGTTCTTTTGTTCTGAGCACTCTCACGTTTCCCGCCTTATTAGAGACTCTAGAAAGCAAGAGCGTGCTTCTTGCTCTAAAGCAGAGTGTGTTTCATGGATGAGAAGTGTGCTGTGTGTTTCCCTTCAGAAACGGAGTTAAATGCCAGGCTCTGTGTCTTCCTACAAGCGAGACTTCGTTTCAGGTAAACGCAGTCACTTTTCAGCTCAAACGAAGCTATATTGTACACGAAGCTCACACGTTTCTCGCTCTTAACTGAAACGCATTGGATGTTAGAGGGCCTGTGGTTTGTATCAGTTTCAGAAGCAGAGTTGAACTAGATATGGTCCGTGTGTGTAGGAAACACAGTTCTTTTGTTCTGAGCACTCTCACGTTTCCCGCCTTATTCGAGACTCTAGAAAGCAAGAGCGTGCTTCTTGCTCTAAAGCAGAGTGTGTTTCATGGATGAGAAGTGTGCTGTGTGTTTCCCTTCAGAAACGGAGTTAAATGCCAGGCTCTGTGTCTTCCTACAAGCGAGACTTCGTTTCAGGTAAACGCAGTCACTTTTCAGCTCAAACGAAGCTATATTGTACACGAAGCTCACACGTTTCTCGCTCTTAACTGAAACGCATTGGATGTTAGAGGGCCTGTGGTTTGTATCAGTTTCAGAAGCAGAGTTGAACTAGATATGGTCCGTGTGTGTAGGAAACACAGTTCTTTTGTTCTGAGCACTCTCACGTTTCCCGCCTTATTCGAGACTCTAGAAAGCAAGAGCGTGCTTCTTGCTCTAAAGCAGAGTGTGTTTCATGGATGAGAAGTGTGCTGTGTGTTTCCCTTCAGAAACGGAGTTAAATGCCAGGCCCTGTGTCTTCCTACAAGCGAGACTTCGTTTCAGGTAAACGCAGTCACTTTTCAGCTCAAACGAAGCTATATTGTACACGAAGCTCACACGTTTCTCGCTCTTAACTGAAACGCATTGGATGTTAGAGGGCCTGTGGTTTGTATCAGTTTCAGAAGCAGAGTTGAACTAGATATGGTCCGTGTGTGTAGGAAACACAGTTCTTTTGTTCTGAGCACTCTCACGTTTCCCGCCTTATTCGAGACTCTAGAAAGCAAGAGCGTGCTTCTTGCTCTAAAGCAGAGTGTGTTTCATGGATGAGAAGTGTGCTGTGTGTTTCCCTTCAGAAACGGAGTTAAATGCCAGGCCCTGTGTCTTCCTACAAGCGAGACTTCGTTTCAGGTAAACGCAGTCACTTTTCAGCTCAAACGAAGCTATATTGTACACGAAGCTCACACGTTTCTCGCTCTTAACTGAAACGCATTGGATGTTAGAGGGCCTGTGGTTTGTATCAGTTTCAGAAGCAGAGTTGAACTAGATATGGTCCGTGTGTGTAGGAAACACAGTTCTTTTGTTCTGAGCACTCTCACGTTTCCCGCCTTAGTCGAGACTCTAGAAAGCAAGAGCGTGCTTCTTGCTCTAAAGCAGAGTGTGTTTCATGGATGAGAAGTGTGCTGTGTGTTTCCCTTCAGAAACGGAGTTAAATGCCAGGCTCTGTGTCTTCCTACAAGCGAGACTTCGTTTCAGGTAAACGCAGTCACTTTTCAGCTCAAACGAAGCTATATTGTACACGAAGCTCACACGTTTCTCGCTCTTAACTGAAACGCATTGGATGTTAGAGGGCCTGTGGTTTGTATCAGTTTCAGAAGCAGAGTTGAACTAGATATGGTCCGTGTGTGTAGGAAACACAGTTCTTTTGTTCTGAGCACTCTCACGTTTCCCGCCTTATTAGAGACTCTAGAAAGCAAGAGCGTGCTTCTTGCTCTAAAGCAGAGTGTGTTTCATGGATGAGAAGTGTGCTGTGTGTTTCCCTTCAGAAACGGAGTTAAATGCCAGGCTCTGTGTCTTCCTACAAGCGAGACTTCGTTTCAGGTAAACGCAGTCACTTTTCAGCTCAAACGAAGCTATATTGTACACGAAGCTCACACGTTTCTCGCTCTTAACTGAAACGCATTGGATGTTAGAGGGCCTGTGGTTTGTATCAGTTTCAGAAGCAGAGTTGAACTAGATATGGTCCGTGTGTGTAGGAAACACAGTTCTTTTGTTCTGAGCACTCTCACGTTTCCCGCCTTATTCGAGACTCTAGAAAGCAAGAGCGTGCTTCTTGCTCTAAAGCAGAGTGTGTTTCATGGATGAGAAGTGTGCTGTGTGTTTCCCTTCAGAAACGGAGTTAAATGCCAGGCCCTGTGTCTTCCTACAAGCGAGACTTCGTTTCAGGTAAACGCAGTCACTTTTCAGCTCAAACGAAGCTATATTGTACACGAAGCTCACACGTTTCTCGCTCTTAACTGAAACGCATTGGATGTTAGAGGGCCTGTGGTTTGTATCAGTTTCAGAAGCAGAGTTGAACTAGATATGGTCCGTGTGTGTAGGAAACACAGTTCTTTTGTTCTGAGCACTCTCACGTTTCCCGCCTTATTCGAGACTCTAGAAAGCAAGAGCGTGCTTCTTGCTCTAAAGCAGAGTGTGTTTCATGGATGAGAAGTGTGCTGTGTGTTTCCCTTCAGAAACGGAGTTAAATGCCAGGCTCTGTGTCTTCCTACAATCGAGACTTCGTTTCAGGTAAACGCAGTCACTTTTCAGCTCAAACGAAGCTATATTGTACACGAAGCTCACACGTTTCTCGCTCTTAACTGAAACGCATTGGATGTTAGAGGGCCTGTGGTTTGTATCAGTTTCAGAAGCAGAGTTGAACTAGATATGGTCCGTGTGTGTAGGAAACACAGTTCTTTTGTTCTGAGCACTCTCACGTTTCCCGCCTTATTCGAGACTCTAGAAAGCAAGAGCGTGCTTCTTGCTCTAAAGCAGAGTGTGTTTCATGGATGAGAAGTGTGCTGTGTGTTTCCCTTCAGAAACGGAGTTAAATGCCAGGCCCTGTGTCTTCCTACAAGCGAGACTTCGTTTCAGGTAAACGCAGTCACTTTTCAGCTCAAACGAAGCTATATTGTACACGAAGCTCACACGTTTCTCGCTCTTAACTGAAACGCATTGGATGTTAGAGGGCCTGTGGTTTGTATCAGTTTCAGAAGCAGAGTTGAACTAGATATGGTCCGTGTGTGTAGGAAACACAGTTCTTTTGTTCTGAGCACTCTCACGTTTCCCGCCTTATTCGAGACTCTAGAAAGCAAGAGCGTGCTTCTTGCTCTAAAGCAGAGTGTGTTTCATGGATGAGAAGTGTGCTGTGTGTTTCCCTTCAGAAACGGAGTTAAATGCCAGGCTCTGTGTCTTCCTACAAGCGAGACTTCGTTTCAGGTAAACGCAGTCACTTTTCAGCTCAAACGAAGCTATATTGTACACGAAGCTCACACGTTTCTCGCTCTTAACTGAAACGCATTGGATGTTAGAGGGCCTGTGGTTTGTATCAGTTTCAGAAGCAGAGTTGAACTAGATATGGTCCGTGTGTGTAGGAAACACAGTTCTTTTGTTCTGAGCACTCTCACGTTTCCCGCCTTATTCGAGACTCTAGAAAGCAAGAGCGTGCTTCTTGCTCTAAAGCAGAGTGTGTTTCATGGATGAGAAGTGTGCTGTGTGTTTCCCTTCAGAAACGGAGTTAAATGCCAGGCCCTGTGTCTTCCTACAAGCGAGACTTCGTTTCAGGTAAACGCAGTCACTTTTCAGCTCAAACGAAGCTATATTGTACACGAAGCTCACACGTTTCTCGCTCTTAACTGAAACGCATTGGATGTTAGAGGGCCTGTGGTTTGTATCAGTTTCAGAAGCTGAGTTGAACTAGATATGGTCCGTGTGTGTAGGAAACACAGTTCTTTTGTTCTGAGCACTCTCACGTTTCCCGCCTTATTAGAGACTCTAGAAAGCAAGAGCGTGCTTCTTGCTCTAAAGCAGAGTGTGTTTCATGGATGAGAAGTGTGCTGTGTGTTTCCCTTCAGAAACGGAGTTAAATGCCAGGCTCTGTGTCTTCCTACAAGCGAGACTTCGTTTCAGGTAAACGCAGTCACTTTTCAGCTCAAACGAAGCTATATTGTTCACGAAGCTCACACGTTTCTCGCTCTTAACTGAAACGCATTGGATGTTAGAGGGCCTGTGGTTTGTATCAGTTTCAGAAGCAGAGTTGAACTAGATATGGTCCGTGTGTGTAGGAAACACAGTTCTTTTGTTCTGAGCACTCTCACGTTTCCCGCCTTATTAGAGACTCTAGAAAGCAAGAGCGTGCTTCTTGCTCTAAAGCAGAGTGTGTTTCATGGATGAGAAGTGTGCTGTGTGTTTCCCTTCAGAAACGGAGTTAAATGCCAGGCTCTGTGTCTTCCTACAAGCGAGACTTCGTTTCAGGTAAACGCAGTCACTTTTCAGCTCAAACGAAGCTATATTGTACACGAAGCTCACACGTTTCTCGCTCTTAACTGAAACGCATTGGATGTTAGAGGGCCTGTGGTTTGTATCAGTTTCAGAAGCAGAGTTGAACTAGATATGGTCCGTGTGTGTAGGAAACACAGTTCTTTTGTTCTGAGCACTCTCACGTTTCCCGCCTTATTCGAGACTCTAGAAAGCAAGAGCGTGCTTCTTGCTCTAAAGCAGAGTGTGTTTCATGGATGAGAAGTGTGCTGTGTGTTTCCCTTCAGAAACGGAGTTAAATGCCAGGCCCTGTGTCTTCCTACAAGCGAGACTTCGTTTCAGGTAAACGCAGTCACTTTTCAGCTCAAACGAAGCTATATTGTACACGAAGCTCACACGTTTCTCGCTCTTAACTGAAACGCATTGGATGTTAGAGGGCCTGTGGTTTGTATCAGTTTCAGAAGCAGAGTTGAACTAGATATGGTCCATGTGTGTAGGAAACACACTTCTTTTGTTCTGAGCACTCTCACGTTTCCCGCCTTAGTCGAGACTCTAGAAAGCAAGAGCGTGCTTCTTGCTCTAAAGCAGAGTGTGTTTCATGGATGAGAAGTGTGCTGTGTGTTTCCCTTCAGAAACGGAGTTAAATGCCAGGCTCTGTGTCTTCCTACAAGCGAGACTTCGTTTCAGGTAAACGCAGTCACTTTTCAGCTCAAACGAAGCTATATTGTACACGAAGCTCACACGTTTCTCGCTCTTAACTGAAATGCATTGGATGTTAGAGGGCCTGTGGTTTGTATCAGTTTCAGAAGCAGAGTTGAACTAGATATGGTCCGTGTGTGTAGGAAACACAGTTCTTTTGTTCTGAGCACTCTCACGTTTCCCGCCTTATTAGAGACTCTAGAAAGCAAGAGCGTGCTTCTTGCTCTAAAGCAGAGTGTGTTTCATGGATGAGAAGTGTGCTGTGTGTTTCCCTTCAGAAACGGAGTTAAATGCCAGGCCCTGTGTCTTCCTACAAGCGAGACTTCGTTTCAGGTAAACGCAGTCACTTTTCAGCTCAAACGAAGCTATATTGTACACGAAGCTCACACGTTTCTCGCTCTTAACTGAAACGCATTGGATGTTAGAGGGCCTGTGGTTTGTATCAGTTTCAGAAGCAGAGTTGAACTAGATATGGTCCGTGTGTGTAGGAAACACAGTTCTTTTGTTCTGAGCACTCTCACGTTTCCCGCCTTATTAGAGACTCTAGAAAGCAAGAGCGTGCTTCTTGCTCTAAAGCAGAGTGTGTTTCATGGATGAGAAGTGTGCTGTGTGTTTCCCTTCAGAAACGGAGTTAAATGCCAGGCTCTGTGTCTTCCTACAAGCGAGACTTCGTTTCAGGTAAACGCAGTCACTTTTCAGCTCAAACGAAGCTATATTGTACACGAAGCTCACACGTTTCTCGCTCTTAACTGAAACGCATTGGATGTTAGAGGGCCTGTGGTTTGTATCAGTTTCAGAAGCAGAGTTGAACTAGATATGGTCCGTGTGTGTAGGAAACACAGTTCTTTTGTTCTGAGCACTCTCACGTTTCCCGCCTTATTCGAGACTCTAGAAAGCAAGAGCGTGCTTCTTGCTCTAAAGCAGAGTGTGTTTCATGGATGAGAAGTGTGCTGTGTGTTTCCCTTCAGAAACGGAGTTAAATGCCAGGCCCTGTGTCTTCCTACAAGCGAGACTTCGTTTCAGGTAAACGCAGTCACTTTTCAGCTCAAACGAAGCTATATTGTACACGAAGCTCACACGTTTCTCGCTCTTAACTGAAACGCATTGGATGTTAGAGGGCCTGTGGTTTGTATCAGTTTCAGAAGCAGAGTTGAACTAGATATGGTCCATGTGTGTAGGAAACACACTTCTTTTGTTCTGAGCACTCTCACGTTTCCCGCCTTAGTCGAGACTCTAGAAAGCAAGAGCGTGCTTCTTGCTCTAAAGCAGAGTGTGTTTCATGGATGAGAAGTGTGCTGTGTGTTTCCCTTCAGAAACGGAGTTAAATGCCAGGCTCTGTGTCTTCCTACAAGCGAGACTTCGTTTCAGTTAAACGCAGTCACTTTTCAGCTCAAACGAAGCTATATTGTACACGAAGCTCACACGTTTCTCGCTCTTAACTGAAATGCATTGGATGTTAGAGGGCCTGTGGTTTGTATCAGTTTCAGAAGCAGAGTTGAACTAGATATGGTCCGTGTGTGTAGGAAACACAGTTCTTTTGTTCTGAGCACTCTCACGTTTCCCGCCTTATTAGAGACTCTAGAAAGCAAGAGCGTGCTTCTTGCTCTAAAGCAGAGTGTGTTTCATGGATGAGAAGTGTGCTGTGTGTTTCCCTTCAGAAACGGAGTTAAATGCCAGGCCCTGTGTCTTCCTACAAGCGAGACTTCGTTTCAGGTAAACGCAGTCACTTTTCAGCTCAAACGAAGCTATATTGTACACGAAGCTCACACGTTTCTCGCTCTTAACTGAAACGCATTGGATGTTAGAGGGCCTGTGGTTTGTATCAGTTTCAGAAGCAGAGTTGAACTAGATATGGTCCGTGTGTGTAGGAAACACAGTTCTTTTGTTCTGAGCACTCTCACGTTTCCCGCCTTATTAGAGACTCTAGAAAGCAAGAGCGTGCTTCTTGCTCTAAAGCAGAGTGTGTTTCATGGATGAGAAGTGTGCTGTGTGTTTCCCTTCAGAAACGGAGTTAAATGCCAGGCTCTGTGTCTTCCTACAAGCGAGACTTCGTTTCAGGTAAACGCAGTCACTTTTCAGCTCAAACGAAGCTATATTGTACACGAAGCTCACACGTTTCTCGCTCTTAACTGAAACGCATTGGATGTTAGAGGGCCTGTGGTTTGTATCAGTTTCAGAAGCAGAGTTGAACTAGATATGGTCCGTGTGTGTAGGAAACACAGTTCTTTTGTTCTGAGCACTCTCACGTTTCCCGCCTTATTCGAGACTCTAGAAAGCAAGAGCGTGCTTCTTGCTCTAAAGCAGAGTGTGTTTCATGGATGAGAAGTGTGCTGTGTGTTTCCCTTCAGAAACGGAGTTAAATGCCAGGCCCTGTGTCTTCCTACAAGCGAGACTTCGTTTCAGGTAAACGCAGTCACTTTTCAGCTCAAACGAAGCTATATTGTACACGAAGCTCACACGTTTCTCGCTCTTAACTGAAACGCATTGGATGTTAGAGGGCCTGTGGTTTGTATCAGTTTCAGAAGCAGAGTTGAACTAGATATGGTCCGTGTGTGTAGGAAACACAGTTCTTTTGTTCTGAGCACTCTCACGTTTCCCGCCTTATTAGAGACTCTAGAAAGCAAGAGCGTGCTTCTTGCTCTAAAGCAGAGTGTGTTTCATGGATGAGAAGTGTGCTGTGTGTTTCCCTTCAGAAACGGAGTTAAATGCCAGGCTCTGTGTCTTCCTACAAGCGAGACTTCGTTTCAGGTAAACGCAGTCACTTTTCAGCTCAAACGAAGCTATATTGTACACGAAGCTCACACGTTTCTCGCTCTTAACTGAAACGCATTGGATGTTAGAGGGCCTGTGGTTTGTATCAGTTTCAGAAGCAGAGTTGAACTAGATATGGTCCGTGTGTGTAGGAAACACAGTTCTTTTGTTCTGAGCACTCTCACGTTTCCCGCCTTATTAGAGACTCTAGAAAGCAAGAGCGTGCTTCTTGCTCTAAAGCAGAGTGTGTTTCATGGATGAGAAGTGTGCTGTGTGTTTCCCTTCAGAAACGGAGTTAAATGCCAGGCTCTGTGTCTTCCTACAAGCGAGACTTCGTTTCAGGTAAACGCAGTCACTTTTCAGCTCAAACGAAGCTATATTGTACACGAAGCTCACACGTTTCTCGCTCTTAACTGAAACGCATTGGATGCTAGAGGGCCTGTGGTTTGTATCAGTTTCAGAAGCAGAGTTGAACTAGATATGGTCCGTGTGTGTAGGAAACACAGTTCTTTTGTTCTGAGCACTCTCACGTTTCCCGCCTTATTCGAGACTCTAGAAAGCAAGAGCGTGCTTCTTGCTCTAAAGCAGAGTGTGTTTCATGGATGAGAAGTGTGCTGTGTGTTTCCCTTCAGAAACGGAGTTAAATGCCAGGCCCTGTGTCTTCCTACAAGCGAGACTTCGTTTCAGGTAAACGCAGTCACTTTTCAGCTCAAACGAAGCTATATTGTACACGAAGCTCACACGTTTCTCGCTCTTAACTGAAACGCATTGGATGTTAGAGGGCCTGTGGTTTGTATCAGTTTCAGAAGCAGAGTTGAACTAGATATGGTCCGTGTGTGTAGGAAACACAGTTCTTTTGTTCTGAGCACTCTCACGTTTCCCGCCTTATTCGAGACTCTAGAAAGCAAGAGCGTGCTTCTTGCTCTAAAGCAGAGTGTGTTTCATGGATGAGAAGTGTGCTGTGTGTTTCCCTTCAGAAACGGAGTTAAATGCCAGGCTCTGTGTCTTCCTACAAGCGAGACTTCGTTTCAGGTAAACGCAGTCACTTTTCAGCTCAAACGAAGCTATATTGTACACGAAGCTCACACGTTTCTCGCTCTTAACTGAAACGCATTGGATGTTAGAGGGCCTGTGGTTTGTATCAGTTTCAGAAGCAGAGTTGAACTAGATATGGTCCGTGTGTGTAGGAAACACAGTTCTTTTGTTCTGAGCACTCTCACGTTTCCCGCCTTATTAGAGACTCTAGAAAGCAAGAGCGTGCTTCTTGCTCTAAAGCAGAGTGTGTTTCATGGATGAGAAGTGTGCTGTGTGTTTCCCTTCAGAAACGGAGTTAAATGCCAGGCCCTGTGTCTTCCTACAAGCGAGACTTCGTTTCAGGTAAACGCAGTCACTTTTCAGCTCAAACGAAGCTCACACGTTTCTCGCTCTTAACTGAAACGCATTGGATGTTAGAGGGCCTGTGGTTTGTATCAGTTTCAGAAGCAGAGTTGAACTAGATATGGTCCGTGTGTGTAGGAAACACAGTTCTTTTGTTCTGAGCACTCTCACGTTTCCCGCCTTATTCGAGACTCTAGAAAGCAAGAGCGTGCTTCTTGCTCTAAAGCAGAGTGTGTTTCATGGATGAGAAGTGTGCTGTGTGTTTCCCTTCAGAAACGGAGTTAAATGCCAGGCTCTGTGTCTTCCTACAAGCGAGACTTCGTTTCAGGTAAACGCAGTCACTTTTCAGCTCAAACGAAGCTATATTGTACACGAAGCTCACACGTTTCTCGCTCTTAACTGAAACGCATTGGATGTTAGAGGGCCTGTGGTTTGTATCAGTTTCAGAAGCAGAGTTGAACTAGATATGGTCCGTGTGTGTAGGAAACACAGTTCTTTTGTTCTGAGCACTCTCACGTTTCCCGCCTTATTCGAGACTCTAGAAAGCAAGAGCGTGCTTCTTGCTCTAAAGCAGAGTGTGTTTCATGGATGAGAAGTGTGCTGTGTGTTTCCCTTCAGAAACGGAGTTAAATGCCAGGCCCTGTGTCTTCCTACAAGCGAGACTTCGTTTCAGGTAAACGCAGTCACTTTTCAGCTCAAACGAAGCTATATTGTACACGAAGCTCACACGTTTCTCGCTCTTAACTGAAACGCATTGGATGTTAGAGGGCCTGTGGTTTGTATCAGTTTCAGAAGCAGAGTTGAACTAGATATGGTCCGTGTGTGTAGGAAACACAGTTCTTTTGTTCTGAGCACTCTCACGTTTCCCGCCTTATTCGAGACTCTAGAAAGCAAGAGCGTGCTTCTTGCTCTAAAGCAGAGTGTGTTTCATGGATGAGAAGTGTGCTGTGTGTTTCCCTTCAGAAACGGAGTTAAATGCCAGGCTCTGTGTCTTCCTACAAGCGAGACTTCGTTTCAGGTAAACGCAGTCACTTTTCAGCTCAAACGAAGCTATATTGTACACGAAGCTCACACGTTTCTCGCTCTTAACTGAAACGCATTGGATGTTAGAGGGCCTGTGGTTTGTATCAGTTTCAGAAGCAGAGTTGAACTAGATATGGTCCGTGTGTGTAGGAAACACAGTTGTTTTGTTCTGAGCACTCTCACGTTTCCCGCCTTATTAGAGACTCTAGAAAGCAAGAGCGTGCTTCTTGCTCTAAAGCAGAGTGTGTTTCATGGATGAGAAGTGTGCTGTGTGTTTCCCTTCAGAAACGGAGTTAAATGCCAGGCCCTGTGTCTTCCTACAAGCGAGACTTCGTTTCAGGTAAACGCAGTCACTTTTCAGCTCAAACGAAGCTATATTGTACACGAAGCTCACACGTTTCTCGCTCTTAACTGAAACGCATTGGATGTTAGAGGGCCTGTGGTTTGTATCAGTTTCAGAAGCAGAGTTGAACTAGATATGGTCCGTGTGTGTAGGAAACACAGTTCTTTTGTTCTGAGCACTCTCACGTTTCCCGCCTTATTAGAGACTCTAGAAAGCAAGAGCGTGCTTCTTGCTCTAAAGCAGAGTGTGTTTCATGGATGAGAAGTGTGCTGTGTGTTTCCCTTCAGAAACGGAGTTAAATGCCAGGCTCTGTGTCTTCCTACAAGCGAGACTTCGTTTCAGGTAAACGCAGTCACTTTTCAGCTCAAACGAAGCTATATTGTACACGAAGCTCACACGTTTCTCGCTCTTAACTGAAACGCATTGGATGTTAGAGGGCCTGTGGTTTGTATCAGTTTCAGAAGCAGAGTTGAACTAGATATGGTCCGTGTGTGTAGGAAACACAGTTCTTTTGTTCTGAGCACTCTCACGTTTCCCGCCTTATTCGAGACTCTAGAAAGCAAGAGCGTGCTTCTTGCTCTAAAGCAGAGTGTGTTTCATGGATGAGAAGTGTGCTGTGTGTTTCCCTTCAGAAACGGAGTTAAATGCCAGGCCCTGTGTCTTCCTACAAGCGAGACTTCGTTTCAGGTAAACGCAGTCACTTTTCAGCTCAAACGAAGCTATATTGTACACGAAGCTCACACGTTTCTCGCTCTTAACTGAAACGCATTGGATGTTAGAGGGCCTGTGGTTTGTATCAGTTTCAGAAGCAGAGTTGAACTAGATATGGTCCATGTGTGTAGGAAACACACTTCTTTTGTTCTGAGCACTCTCACGTTTCCCGCCTTATTAGAGACTCTAGAAAGCAAGAGCGTGCTTCTTGCTCTAAAGCAGAGTGTGTTTCATGGATGAGAAGTGTGCTGTGTGTTTCCCTTCAGAAACGGAGTTAAATGCCAGGCTCTGTGTCTTCCTACAAGCGAGACTTCGTTTCAGGTAAACGCAGTCACTTTTCAGCTCAAACGAAGCTATATTGTACACGAAGCTCACACGTTTCTCGCTCTTAACTGAAATGCATTGGATGTTAGAGGGCCTGTGGTTTGTATCAGTTTCAGAAGCAGAGTTGAACTAGATATGGTCCGTGTGTGTAGGAAACACAGTTCTTTTGTTCTGAGCACTCTCACGTTTCCCGCCTTATTAGAGACTCTAGAAAGCAAGAGCGTGCTTCTTGCTCTAAAGCAGAGTGTGTTTCATGGATGAGAAGTGTGCTGTGTGTTTCCCTTCAGAAACGGAGTTAAATGCCAGGCCCTGTGTCTTCCTACAAGCGAGACTTCGTTTCAGGTAAACGCAGTCACTTTTCAGCTCAAACGAAGCTATATTGTACACGAAGCTCACACGTTTCTCGCTCTTAACTGAAACGCATTGGATGTTAGAGGGCCTGTGGTTTGTATCAGTTTCAGAAGCAGAGTTGAACTAGATATGGTCCGTGTGTGTAGGAAACACAGTTCTTTTGTTCTGAGCACTCTCACGTTTCCCGCCTTATTAGAGACTCTAGAAAGCAAGAGCGTGCTTCTTGCTCTAAAGCAGAGTGTGTTTCATGGATGAGAAGTGTGCTGTGTGTTTCCCTTCAGAAACGGAGTTAAATGCCAGGCTCTGTGTCTTCCTACAAGCGAGACTTCGTTTCAGGTAAACGCAGTCACTTTTCAGCTCAAACGAAGCTATATTGTACACGAAGCTCACACGTTTCTCGCTCTTAACTGAAACGCATTGGATGTTAGAGGGCCTGTGGTTTGTATCAGTTTCAGAAGCAGAGTTGAACTAGATATGGTCCGTGTGTGTAGGAAACACAGTTCTTTTGTTCTGAGCACTCTCACGTTTCCCGCCTTATTAGAGACTCTAGAAAGCAAGAGCGTGCTTCTTGCTCTAAAGCAGAGTGTGTTTCATGGATGAGAAGTGTGCTGTGTGTTTCCCTTCAGAAACGGAGTTAAATGCCAGGCTCTGTGTCTTCCTACAAGCGAGACTTCGTTTCAGGTAAACGCAGTCACTTTTCAGCTCAAACGAAGCTATATTGTACACGAAGCTCACACGTTTCTCGCTCTTAACTGAAACGCATTGGATGTTAGAGGGCCTGTGGTTTGTATCAGTTTCAGAAGCAGAGTTGAACTAGATATGGTCCGTGTGTGTAGGAAACACAGTTCTTTTGTTCTGAGCACTCTCACGTTTCCCGCCTTATTCGAGACTCTAGAAAGCAAGAGCGTGCTTCTTGCTCTAAAGCAGAGTGTGTTTCATGGATGAGAAGTGTGCTGTGTGTTTCCCTTCAGAAACGGAGTTAAATGCCAGGCCCTGTGTCTTCCTACAAGCGAGACTTCGTTTCAGGTAAACGCAGTCACTTTTCAGCTCAAACGAAGCTATATTGTACACGAAGCTCACACGTTTCTCGCTCTTAACTGAAACGCATTGGATGTTAGAGGGCCTGTGGTTTGTATCAGTTTCAGAAGCAGAGTTGAACTAGATATGGTCCGTGTGTGTAGGAAACACAGTTCTTTTGTTCTGAGCACTCTCACGTTTCCCGCCTTATTCGAGACTCTAGAAAGCAAGAGCGTGCTTCTTGCTCTAAAGCAGAGTGTGTTTCATGGATGAGAAGTGTGCTGTGTGTTTCCCTTCAGAAACGGAGTTAAATGCCAGGCCCTGTGTCTTCCTACAAGCGAGACTTCGTTTCAGGTAAACGCAGTCACTTTTCAGCTCAAACGAAGCTATATTGTACACGAAGCTCACACGTTTCTCGCTCTTAACTGAAACGCATTGGATGTTAGAGGGCCTGTGGTTTGTATCAGTTTCAGAAGCAGAGTTGAACTAGATATGGTCCGTGTGTGTAGGAAACACAGTTCTTTTGTTCTGAGCACTCTCACGTTTCCCGCCTTATTCGAGACTCTAGAAAGCAAGAGCGTGCTTCTTGCTCTAAAGCAGAGTGTGTTTCATGGATGAGAAGTGTGCTGTGTGTTTCCCTTCAGAAACGGAGTTAAATGCCAGGCTCTGTGTCTTCCTACAAGCGAGACTTCGTTTCAGGTAAACGCAGTCACTTTTCAGCTCAAACGAAGCTATATTGTACACGAAGCTCACACGTTTCTCGCTCTTAACTGAAACGCATTGGATGTTAGAGGGCCTGTGGTTTGTATCAGTTTCAGAAGCAGAGTTGAACTAGATATGGTCCGTGTGTGTAGGAAACACAGTTCTTTTGTTCTGAGCACTCTCACGTTTCCCGCCTTATTCGAGACTCTAGAAAGCAAGAGCGTGCTTCTTGCTCTAAAGCAGAGTGTGTTTCATGGATGAGAAGTGTGCTGTGTGTTTCCCTTCAGAAACGGAGTTAAATGCCAGGCCCTGTGTCTTCCTACAAGCGAGACTTCGTTTCAGGTAAACGCAGTCACTTTTCAGCTCAAACGAAGCTATATTGTACACGAAGCTCACACGTTTCTCGCTCTTAACTGAAACGCATTGGATGTTAGAGGGCCTGTGGTTTGTATCAGTTTCAGAAGCAGAGTTGAACTAGATATGGTCCGTGTGTGTAGGAAACACAGTTCTTTTGTTCTGAGCACTCTCACGTTTCCCGCCTTATTCGAGACTCTAGAAAGCAAGAGCGTGCTTCTTGCTCTAAAGCAGAGTGTGTTTCATGGATGAGAAGTGTGCTGTGTGTTTCCCTTCAGAAACGGAGTTAAATGCCAGGCTCTGTGTCTTCCTACAAGCGAGACTTCGTTTCAGGTAAACGCAGTCACTTTTCAGCTCAAACGAAGCTATATTGTACACGAAGCTCACACGTTTCTCGCTCTTAACTGAAACGCATTGGATGTTAGAGGGCCTGTGGTTTGTATCAGTTTCAGAAGCAGAGTTGAACTAGATATGGTCCGTGTGTGTAGGAAACACAGTTCTTTTGTTCTGAGCACTCTCACGTTTCCCGCCTTATTAGAGACTCTAGAAAGCAAGAGCGTGCTTCTTGCTCTAAAGCAGAGTGTGTTTCATGGATGAGAAGTGTGCTGTGTGTTTCCCTTCAGAAACGGAGTTAAATGCCAGGCCCTGTGTCTTCCTACAAGCGAGACTTCGTTTCAGGTAAACGCAGTCACTTTTCAGCTCAAACGAAGCTCACACGTTTCTCGCTCTTAACTGAAACGCATTGGATGTTAGAGGGCCTGTGGTTTGTATCAGTTTCAGAAGCAGAGTTGAACTAGATATGGTCCGTGTGTGTAGGAAACACAGTTCTTTTGTTCTGAGCACTCTCACGTTTCCCGCCTTATTCGAGACTCTAGAAAGCAAGAGCGTGCTTCTTGCTCTAAAGCAGAGTGTGTTTCATGGATGAGAAGTGTGCTGTGTGTTTCCCTTCAGAAACGGAGTTAAATGCCAGGCTCTGTGTCTTCCTACAAGCGAGACTTCGTTTCAGGTAAACGCAGTCACTTTTCAGCTCAAACGAAGCTATATTGTACACGAAGCTCACACGTTTCTCGCTCTTAACTGAAACGCATTGGATGTTAGAGGGCCTGTGGTTTGTATCAGTTTCAGAAGCAGAGTTGAACTAGATATGGTCCGTGTGTGTAGGAAACACAGTTCTTTTGTTCTGAGCACTCTCACGTTTCCCGCCTTATTCGAGACTCTAGAAAGCAAGAGCGTGCTTCTTGCTCTAAAGCAGAGTGTGTTTCATGGATGAGAAGTGTGCTGTGTGTTTCCCTTCAGAAACGGAGTTAAATGCCAGGCCCTGTGTCTTCCTACAAGCGAGACTTCGTTTCAGGTAAACGCAGTCACTTTTCAGCTCAAACGAAGCTATATTGTACACGAAGCTCACACGTTTCTCGCTCTTAACTGAAACGCATTGGATGTTAGAGGGCCTGTGGTTTGTATCAGTTTCAGAAGCAGAGTTGAACTAGATATGGTCCGTGTGTGTAGGAAACACAGTTCTTTTGTTCTGAGCACTCTCACGTTTCCCGCCTTATTCGAGACTCTAGAAAGCAAGAGCGTGCTTCTTGCTCTAAAGCAGAGTGTGTTTCATGGATGAGAAGTGTGCTGTGTGTTTCCCTTCAGAAACGGAGTTAAATGCCAGGCTCTGTGTCTTCCTACAAGCGAGACTTCGTTTCAGGTAAACGCAGTCACTTTTCAGCTCAAACGAAGCTATATTGTACACGAAGCTCACACGTTTCTCGCTCTTAACTGAAACGCATTGGATGTTAGAGGGCCTGTGGTTTGTATCAGTTTCAGAAGCAGAGTTGAACTAGATATGGTCCGTGTGTGTAGGAAACACAGTTGTTTTGTTCTGAGCACTCTCACGTTTCCCGCCTTATTAGAGACTCTAGAAAGCAAGAGCGTGCTTCTTGCTCTAAAGCAGAGTGTGTTTCATGGATGAGAAGTGTGCTGTGTGTTTCCCTTCAGAAACGGAGTTAAATGCCAGGCCCTGTGTCTTCCTACAAGCGAGACTTCGTTTCAGGTAAACGCAGTCACTTTTCAGCTCAAACGAAGCTATATTGTACACGAAGCTCACACGTTTCTCGCTCTTAACTGAAACGCATTGGATGTTAGAGGGCCTGTGGTTTGTATCAGTTTCAGAAGCAGAGTTGAACTAGATATGGTCCGTGTGTGTAGGAAACACAGTTCTTTTGTTCTGAGCACTCTCACGTTTCCCGCCTTATTAGAGACTCTAGAAAGCAAGAGCGTGCTTCTTGCTCTAAAGCAGAGTGTGTTTCATGGATGAGAAGTGTGCTGTGTGTTTCCCTTCAGAAACGGAGTTAAATGCCAGGCTCTGTGTCTTCCTACAAGCGAGACTTCGTTTCAGGTAAACGCAGTCACTTTTCAGCTCAAACGAAGCTATATTGTACACGAAGCTCACACGTTTCTCGCTCTTAACTGAAACGCATTGGATGTTAGAGGGCCTGTGGTTTGTATCAGTTTCAGAAGCAGAGTTGAACTAGATATGGTCCGTGTGTGTAGGAAACACAGTTCTTTTGTTCTGAGCACTCTCACGTTTCCCGCCTTATTCGAGACTCTAGAAAGCAAGAGCGTGCTTCTTGCTCTAAAGCAGAGTGTGTTTCATGGATGAGAAGTGTGCTGTGTGTTTCCCTTCAGAAACGGAGTTAAATGCCAGGCCCTGTGTCTTCCTACAAGCGAGACTTCGTTTCAGGTAAACGCAGTCACTTTTCAGCTCAAACGAAGCTATATTGTACACGAAGCTCACACGTTTCTCGCTCTTAACTGAAACGCATTGGATGTTAGAGGGCCTGTGGTTTGTATCAGTTTCAGAAGCAGAGTTGAACTAGATATGGTCCATGTGTGTAGGAAACACACTTCTTTTGTTCTGAGCACTCTCACGTTTCCCGCCTTATTAGAGACTCTAGAAAGCAAGAGCGTGCTTCTTGCTCTAAAGCAGAGTGTGTTTCATGGATGAGAAGTGTGCTGTGTGTTTCCCTTCAGAAACGGAGTTAAATGCCAGGCTCTGTGTCTTCCTACAAGCGAGACTTCGTTTCAGGTAAACGCAGTCACTTTTCAGCTCAAACGAAGCTATATTGTACACGAAGCTCACACGTTTCTCGCTCTTAACTGAAATGCATTGGATGTTAGAGGGCCTGTGGTTTGTATCAGTTTCAGAAGCAGAGTTGAACTAGATATGGTCCGTGTGTGTAGGAAACACAGTTCTTTTGTTCTGAGCACTCTCACGTTTCCCGCCTTATTAGAGACTCTAGAAAGCAAGAGCGTGCTTCTTGCTCTAAAGCAGAGTGTGTTTCATGGATGAGAAGTGTGCTGTGTGTTTCCCTTCAGAAACGGAGTTAAATGCCAGGCCCTGTGTCTTCCTACAAGCGAGACTTCGTTTCAGGTAAACGCAGTCACTTTTCAGCTCAAACGAAGCTATATTGTACACGAAGCTCACACGTTTCTCGCTCTTAACTGAAACGCATTGGATGTTAGAGGGCCTGTGGTTTGTATCAGTTTCAGAAGCAGAGTTGAACTAGATATGGTCCGTGTGTGTAGGAAACACAGTTCTTTTGTTCTGAGCACTCTCACGTTTCCCGCCTTATTAGAGACTCTAGAAAGCAAGAGCGTGCTTCTTGCTCTAAAGCAGAGTGTGTTTCATGGATGAGAAGTGTGCTGTGTGTTTCCCTTCAGAAACGGAGTTAAATGCCAGGCTCTGTGTCTTCCTACAAGCGAGACTTCGTTTCAGGTAAACGCAGTCACTTTTCAGCTCAAACGAAGCTATATTGTACACGAAGCTCACACGTTTCTCGCTCTTAACTGAAACGCATTGGATGTTAGAGGGCCTGTGGTTTGTATCAGTTTCAGAAGCAGAGTTGAACTAGATATGGTCCGTGTGTGTAGGAAACACAGTTCTTTTGTTCTGAGCACTCTCACGTTTCCCGCCTTATTAGAGACTCTAGAAAGCAAGAGCGTGCTTCTTGCTCTAAAGCAGAGTGTGTTTCATGGATGAGAAGTGTGCTGTGTGTTTCCCTTCAGAAACGGAGTTAAATGCCAGGCTCTGTGTCTTCCTACAAGCGAGACTTCGTTTCAGGTAAACGCAGTCACTTTTCAGCTCAAACGAAGCTATATTGTACACGAAGCTCACACGTTTCTCGCTCTTAACTGAAACGCATTGGATGTTAGAGGGCCTGTGGTTTGTATCAGTTTCAGAAGCAGAGTTGAACTAGATATGGTCCGTGTGTGTAGGAAACACAGTTCTTTTGTTCTGAGCACTCTCACGTTTCCCGCCTTATTCGAGACTCTAGAAAGCAAGAGCGTGCTTCTTGCTCTAAAGCAGAGTGTGTTTCATGGATGAGAAGTGTGCTGTGTGTTTCCCTTCAGAAACGGAGTTAAATGCCAGGCCCTGTGTCTTCCTACAAGCGAGACTTCGTTTCAGGTAAACGCAGTCACTTTTCAGCTCAAACGAAGCTATATTGTACACGAAGCTCACACGTTTCTCGCTCTTAACTGAAACACATTGGATGTTAGAGGGCCTGTGGTTTGTATCAGTTTCAGAAGCAGAGTTGAACTAGATATGGTCCGTGTGTGTAGGAAACACAGTTCTTTTGTTCTGAGCACTCTCACGTTTCCCGCCTTATTCGAGACTCTAGAAAGCAAGAGCGTGCTTCTTGCTCTAAAGCAGAGTGTGTTTCATGGATGAGAAGTGTGCTGTGTGTTTCCCTTCAGAAACGGAGTTAAATGCCAGGCCCTGTGTCTTCCTACAAGCGAGACTTCGTTTCAGGTAAACGCAGTCACTTTTCAGCTCAAACGAAGCTATATTGTACACGAAGCTCACACGTTTCTCGCTCTTAACTGAAACGCATTGGATGTTAGAGGGCCTGTGGTTTGTATCAGTTTCAGAAGCAGAGTTGAACTAGATATGGTCCGTGTGTGTAGGAAACACAGTTCTTTTGTTCTGAGCACTCTCACGTTTCCCGCCTTATTCGAGACTCTAGAAAGCAAGAGCGTGCTTCTTGCTCTAAAGCAGAGTGTGTTTCATGGATGAGAAGTGTGCTGTGTGTTTCCCTTCAGAAACGGAGTTAAATGCCAGGCTCTGTGTCTTCCTACAAGCGAGACTTCGTTTCAGGTAAACGCAGTCACTTTTCAGCTCAAACGAAGCTATATTGTACACGAAGCTCACACGTTTCTCGCTCTTAACTGAAACGCATTGGATGTTAGAGGGCCTGTGGTTTGTATCAGTTTCAGAAGCAGAGTTGAACTAGATATGGTCCGTGTGTGTAGGAAACACAGTTCTTTTGTTCTGAGCACTCTCACGTTTCCCGCCTTATTCGAGACTCTAGAAAGCAAGAGCGTGCTTCTTGCTCTAAAGCAGAGTGTGTTTCATGGATGAGAAGTGTGCTGTGTGTTTCCCTTCAGAAACGGAGTTAAATGCCAGGCCCTGTGTCTTCCTACAAGCGAGACTTCGTTTCAGGTAAACGCAGTCACTTTTCAGCTCAAACGAAGCTATATTGTACACGAAGCTCACACGTTTCTCGCTCTTAACTGAAACGCATTGGATGTTAGAGGGCCTGTGGTTTGTATCAGTTTCAGAAGCTGAGTTGAACTAGATATGGTCCGTGTGTGTAGGAAACACAGTTCTTTTGTTCTGAGCACTCTCACGTTTCCCGCCTTATTAGAGACTCTAGAAAGCAAGAGCGTGCTTCTTGCTCTAAAGCAGAGTGTGTTTCATGGATGAGAAGTGTGCTGTGTGTTTCCCTTCAGAAACGGAGTTAAATGCCAGGCTCTGTGTCTTCCTACAAGCGAGACTTCGTTTCAGGTAAACGCAGTCACTTTTCAGCTCAAACGAAGCTATATTGTACACGAAGCTCACACGTTTCTCGCTCTTAACTGAAACGCATTGGATGTTAGAGGGCCTGTGGTTTGTATCAGTTTCAGAAGCAGAGTTGAACTAGATATGGTCCGTGTGTGTAGGAAACACAGTTCTTTTGTTCTGAGCACTCTCACGTTTCCCGCCTTATTCGAGACTCTAGAAAGCAAGAGCGTGCTTCTTGCTCTAAAGCAGAGTGTGTTTCATGGATGAGAAGTGTGCTGTGTGTTTCCCTTCAGAAACGGAGTTAAATGCCAGGCTCTGTGTCTTCCTACAAGCGAGACTTCGTTTCAGGTAAACGCAGTCACTTTTCAGCTCAAACGAAGCTATATTGTACACGAAGCTCACACGTTCCTCGCTCTTAACTGAAACGCATTGGATGTTAGAGGGCCTGTGGTTTGTATCAGTTTCAGAAGCAGAGTTGAACTAGATATGGTCCGTGTGTGTAGGAAACACAGTTCTTTTGTTCTGAGCACTCTCACGTTTCCCGCCTTATTCGAGACTCTAGAAAGCAAGAGCGTGCTTCTTGCTCTAAAGCAGAGTGTGTTTCATGGATGAGAAGTGTGCTGTGTGTTTCCCTTCAGAAACGGAGTTAAATGCCAGGCCCTGTGTCTTCCTACAAGCGAGACTTCGTTTCAGGTAAACGCAGTCACTTTTCAGCTCAAACGAAGCTATATTGTACACGAAGCTCACACGTTTCTCGCTCTTAACTGAAACGCATTGGATGTTAGAGGGCCTGTGGTTTGTATCAGTTTCAGAAGCAGAGTTGAACTAGATATGGTCCGTGTGTGTAGGAAACACAGTTCTTTTGTTCTGAGCACTCTCACGTTTCCCGCCTTAGTCGAGACTCTAGAAAGCAAGAGCGTGCTTCTTGCTCTAAAGCAGAGTGTGTTTCATGGATGAGAAGTGTGCTGTGTGTTTCCCTTCAGAAACGGAGTTAAATGCCAGGCTCTGTGTCTTCCTACAAGCGAGACTTCGTTTCAGGTAAACGCAGTCACTTTTCAGCTCAAACGAAGCTATATTGTACACGAAGCTCACACGTTTCTCGCTCTTAACTGAAACGCATTGGATGTTAGAGGGCCTGTGGTTTGTATCAGTTTCAGAAGCAGAGTTGAACTAGATATGGTCCGTGTGTGTAGGAAACACAGTTCTTTTGTTCTGAGCACTCTCACGTTTCCCGCCTTATTAGAGACTCTAGAAAGCAAGAGCGTGCTTCTTGCTCTAAAGCAGAGTGTGTTTCATGGATGAGAAGTGTGCTGTGTGTTTCCCTTCAGAAACGGAGTTAAATGCCAGGCCCTGTGTCTTCCTACAAGCGAGACTTCGTTTCAGGTAAACGCAGTCACTTTTCAGCTCAAACGAAGCTATATTGTACACGAAGCTCACACGTTTCTCGCTCTTAACTGAAACGCATTGGATGTTAGAGGGCCTGTGGTTTGTATCAGTTTCAGAAGCAGAGTTGAACTAGATATGGTCCGTGTGTGTAGGAAACACAGTGCTTTTGTTCTGAGCACTCTCACGTTTCCCGCCTAATTAGAGACTCTAGAAAGCAAGAGCGTGCTTCTTGCTCTAAAGCAGAGTGTGTTTCATGGATGAGAAGTGTGCTGTGTGTTTCCCTTCAGAAACGGAGTTAAATGCCAGGCTCTGTGTCTTCCTACAAGCGAGACTTCGTTTCAGGTAAACGCAGTCACTTTTCAGCTCAAACGAAGCTATATTGTACACGAAGCTCACACGTTTCTCGCTCTTAACTGAAACGCATTGGATGTTAGAGGGCCTGTGGTTTGTATCAGTTTCAGAAGCAGAGTTGAACTAGATATGGTCCGTGTGTGTAGGAAACACAGTTCTTTTGTTCTGAGCACTCTCACGTTTCCCGCCTTATTAGAGACTCTAGAAAGCAAGAGCGTGCTTCTTGCTCTAAAGCAGAGTGTGTTTCATGGATGAGAAGTGTGCTGTGTGTTTCCCTTCAGAAACGGAGTTAAATGCCAGGCCCTGTGTCTTCCTACAAGCGAGACTTCGTTTCAGGTAAACGCAGTCACTTTTCAGCTCAAACGAAGCTATATTGTACACGAAGCTCACACGTTTCTCGCTCTTAACTGAAACGCATTGGATGTTAGAGGGCCTGTGGTTTGTATCAGTTTCAGAAGCAGAGTTGAACTAGATATGGTCCGTGTGTGTAGGAAACACAGTTCTTTTGTTCTGAGCACTCTCACGTTTCCCGCCTTATTCGAGACTCTAGAAAGCAAGAGCGTGCTTCTTGCTCTAAAGCAGAGTGTGTTTCATGGATGAGAAGTGTGCTGTGTGTTTCCCTTCAGAAACGGAGTTAAATGCCAGGCTCTGTGTCTTCCTACAAGCGAGACTTCGTTTCAGGTAAACGCAGTCACTTTTCAGCTCAAACGAAGCTATATTGTACACGAAGCTCACACGTTTCTCGCTCTTAACTGAAACGCATTGGATGTTAGAGGGCCTGTGGTTTGTATCAGTTTCAGAAGCAGAGTTGAACTAGATATGGTCCGTGTGTGTAGGAAACACAGTTCTTTTGTTCTGAGCACTCTCACGTTTCCCGCCTTATTCGAGACTCTAGAAAGCAAGAGCGTGCTTCTTGCTCTAAAGCAGAGTGTGTTTCATGGATGAGAAGTGTGCTGTGTGTTTCCCTTCAGAAACGGAGTTAAATGCCAGGCCCTGTGTCTTCCTACAAGCGAGACTTCGTTTCAGGTAAACGCAGTCACTTTTCAGCTCAAACGAAGCTATATTGTACACGAAGCTCACACGTTTCTCGCTCTTAACTGAAACGCATTGGATGTTAGAGGGCCTGTGGTTTGTATCAGTTTCAGAAGCAGAGTTGAACTAGATATGGTCCGTGTGTGTAGGAAACACAGTTCTTTTGTTCTGAGCACTCTCACGTTTCCCGCCTTATTCGAGACTCTAGAAAGCAAGAGCGTGCTTCTTGCTCTAAAGCAGAGTGTGTTTCATGGATGAGAAGTGTGCTGTGTGTTTCCCTTCAGAAACGGAGTTAAATGCCAGGCCCTGTGTCTTCCTACAAGCGAGACTTCGTTTCAGGTAAACGCAGTCACTTTTCAGCTCAAACGAAGCTATATTGTACACGAAGCTCACACGTTTCTCGCTCTTAACTGAAACGCATTGGATGTTAGAGGGCCTGTGGTTTGTATCAGTTTCAGAAGCAGAGTTGAACTAGATATGGTCCGTGTGTGTAGGAAACACAGTTCTTTTGTTCTGAGCACTCTCACGTTTCCCGCCTTAGTCGAGACTCTAGAAAGCAAGAGCGTGCTTCTTGCTCTAAAGCAGAGTGTGTTTCATGGATGAGAAGTGTGCTGTGTGTTTCCCTTCAGAAACGGAGTTAAATGCCAGGCTCTGTGTCTTCCTACAAGCGAGACTTCGTTTCAGGTAAACGCAGTCACTTTTCAGCTCAAACGAAGCTATATTGTACACGAAGCTCACACGTTTCTCGCTCTTAACTGAAACGCATTGGATGTTAGAGGGCCTGTGGTTTGTATCAGTTTCAGAAGCAGAGTTGAACTAGATATGGTCCGTGTGTGTAGGAAACACAGTTCTTTTGTTCTGAGCACTCTCACGTTTCCCGCCTTATTAGAGACTCTAGAAAGCAAGAGCGTGCTTCTTGCTCTAAAGCAGAGTGTGTTTCATGGATGAGAAGTGTGCTGTGTGTTTCCCTTCAGAAACGGAGTTAAATGCCAGGCCCTGTGTCTTCCTACAAGCGAGACTTCGTTTCAGGTAAACGCAGTCACTTTTCAGCTCAAACGAAGCTATATTGTACACGAAGCTCACACGTTTCTCGCTCTTAACTGAAACGCATTGGATGTTAGAGGGCCTGTGGTTTGTATCAGTTTCAGAAGCAGAGTTGAACTAGATATGGTCCGTGTGTGTAGGAAACACAGTTCTTTTGTTCTGAGCACTCTCACGTTTCCCGCCTTATTAGAGACTCTAGAAAGCAAGAGCGTGCTTCTTGCTCTAAAGCAGAGTGTGTTTCATGGATGAGAAGTGTGCTGTGTGTTTCCCTTCAGAAACGGAGTTAAATGCCAGGCTCTGTGTCTTCCTACAAGCGAGACTTCGTTTCAGGTAAACGCAGTCACTTTTCAGCTCAAACGAAGCTATATTGTACACGAAGCTCACACGTTTCTCGCTCTTAACTGAAACGCATTGGATGTTAGAGGGCCTGTGGTTTGTATCAGTTTCAGAAGCAGAGTTGAACTAGATATGGTCCGTGTGTGTAGGAAACACAGTTCTTTTGTTCTGAGCACTCTCACGTTTCCCGCCTTATTAGAGACTCTAGAAAGCAAGAGCGTGCTTCTTGCTCTAAAGCAGAGTGTGTTTCATGGATGAGAAGTGTGCTGTGTGTTTCCCTTCAGAAACGGAGTTAAATGCCAGGCTCTGTGTCTTCCTACAAGCGAGACTTCGTTTCAGGTAAACGCAGTCACTTTTCAGCTCAAACGAAGCTATATTGTACACGAAGCTCACACGTTTCTCGCTCTTAACTGAAACGCATTGGATGTTAGAGGGCCTGTGGTTTGTATCAGTTTCAGAAGCAGAGTTGAACTAGATATGGTCCGTGTGTGTAGGAAACACAGTTCTTTTGTTCTGAGCACTCTCACGTTTCCCGCCTTATTCGAGACTCTAGAAAGCAAGAGCGTGCTTCTTGCTCTAAAGCAGAGTGTGTTTCATGGATGAGAAGTGTGCTGTGTGTTTCCCTTCAGAAACGGAGTTAAATGCCAGGCCCTGTGTCTTCCTACAAGCGAGACTTCGTTTCAGGTAAACGCAGTCACTTTTCAGCTCAAACGAAGCTATATTGTACACGAAGCTCACACGTTTCTCGCTCTTAACTGAAACGCATTGGATGTTAGAGGGCCTGTGGTTTGTATCAGTTTCAGAAGCTGAGTTGAACTAGATATGGTCCGTGTGTGTAGGAAACACAGTTCTTTTGTTCTGAGCACTCTCACGTTTCCCGCCTTATTAGAGACTCTAGAAAGCAAGAGCGTGCTTCTTGCTCTAAAGCAGAGTGTGTTTCATGGATGAGAAGTGTGCTGTGTGTTTCCCTTCAGAAACGGAGTTAAATGCCAGGCCCTGTGTCTTCCTACAAGCGAGACTTCGTTTCAGGTAAACGCAGTCACTTTTCAGCTCAAACGAAGCTATATTGTACACGAAGCTCACACGTTTCTCGCTCTTAACTGAAACGCATTGGATGTTAGAGGGCCTGTGGTTTGTATCAGTTTCAGAAGCAGAGTTGAACTAGATATGGTCCGTGTGTGTAGGAAACACAGTTCTTTTGTTCTGAGCACTCTCACGTTTCCCGCCTTATTCGAGACTCTAGAAAGCAAGAGCGTGCTTCTTGCTCTAAAGCAGAGTGTGTTTCATGGATGAGAAGTGTGCTGTGTGTTTCCCTTCAGAAACGGAGTTAAATGCCAGGCTCTGTGTCTTCCTACAAGCGAGACTTCGTTTCAGGTAAACGCAGTCACTTTTCAGCTCAAACGAAGCTATATTGTACACGAAGCTCACACGTTTCTCGCTCTTAACTGAAACGCATTGGATGTTAGAGGGCCTGTGGTTTGTATCAGTTTCAGAAGCAGAGTTGAACTAGATATGGTCCGTGTGTGTAGGAAACACAGTTCTTTTGTTCTGAGCACTCTCACGTTTCCCGCCTTATTCGAGACTCTAGAAAGCAAGAGCGTGCTTCTTGCTCTAAAGCAGAGTGTGTTTCATGGATGAGAAGTGTGCTGTGTGTTTCCCTTCAGAAACGGAGTTAAATGCCAGGCCCTGTGTCTTCCTACAAGCGAGACTTCGTTTCAGGTAAACGCAGTCACTTTTCAGCTCAAACGAAGCTATATTGTACACGAAGCTCACACGTTTCTCGCTCTTAACTGAAACGCATTGGATGTTAGAGGGCCTGTGGTTTGTATCAGTTTCAGAAGCAGAGTTGAACTAGATATGGTCCGTGTGTGTAGGAAACACAGTTCTTTTGTTCTGAGCACTCTCACGTTTCCCGCCTTATTCGAGACTCTAGAAAGCAAGAGCGTGCTTCTTGCTCTAAAGCAGAGTGTGTTTCATGGATGAGAAGTGTGCTGTGTGTTTCCCTTCAGAAACGGAGTTAAATGCCAGGCCCTGTGTCTTCCTACAAGCGAGACTTCGTTTCAGGTAAACGCAGTCACTTTTCAGCTCAAACGAAGCTATATTGTACACGAAGCTCACACGTTTCTCGCTCTTAACTGAAACGCATTGGATGTTAGAGGGCCTGTGGTTTGTATCAGTTTCAGAAGCAGAGTTGAACTAGATATGGTCCGTGTGTGTAGGAAACACAGTTCTTTTGTTCTGAGCACTCTCACGTTTCCCGCCTTATTAGAGACTCTAGAAAGCAAGAGCGTGCTTCTTGCTCTAAAGCAGAGTGTGTTTCATGGATGAGAAGTGTGCTGTGTGTTTCCCTTCAGAAACGGAGTTAAATGCCAGGCTCTGTGTCTTCCTACAAGCGAGACTTCGTTTCAGGTAAACGCAGTCACTTTTCAGCTCAAACGAAGCTATATTGTACACGAAGCTCACACGTTTCTCGCTCTTAACTGAAACGCATTGGATGTTAGAGGGCCTGTGGTTTGTATCAGTTTCAGAAGCAGAGTTGAACTAGATATGGTCCGTGTGTGTAGGAAACACAGTTCTTTTGTTCTGAGCACTCTCACGTTTCCCGCCTTATTAGAGACTCTAGAAAGCAAGAGCGTGCTTCTTGCTCTAAAGCAGAGTGTGTTTCATGGATGAGAAGTGTGCTGTGTGTTTCCCTTCAGAAACGGAGTTAAATGCCAGGCTCTGTGTCTTCCTACAAGCGAGACTTCGTTTCAGGTAAACGCAGTCACTTTTCAGCTCAAACGAAGCTATATTGTACACGAAGCTCACACGTTTCTCGCTCTTAACTGAAACGCATTGGATGTTAGAGGGCCTGTGGTTTGTATCAGTTTCAGAAGCAGAGTTGAACTAGATATGGTCCGTGTGTGTAGGAAACACAGTTCTTTTGTTCTGAGCACTCTCACGTTTCCCGCCTTATTAGAGACTCTAGAAAGCAAGAGCGTGCTTCTTGCTCTAAAGCAGAGTGTGTTTCATGGATGAGAAGTGTGCTGTGTGTTTCCCTTCAGAAACGGAGTTAAATGCCAGGCCCTGTGTCTTCCTACAAGCGAGACTTCGTTTCAGGTAAACGCAGTCACTTTTCAGCTCAAACGAAGCTATATTGTACACGAAGCTCACACGTTTCTCGCTCTTAACTGAAACGCATTGGATGTTAGAGGGCCTGTGGTTTGTATCAGTTTCAGAAGCAGAGTTGAACTAGATATGGTCCGTGTGTGTAGGAAACACAGTTCTTTTGTTCTGAGCACTCTCACGTTTCCCGCCTTATTCGAGACTCTAGAAAGCAAGAGCGTGCTTCTTGCTCTAAAGCAGAGTGTGTTTCATGGATGAGAAGTGTGCTGTGTGTTTCCCTTCAGAAACGGAGTTAAATGCCAGGCTCTGTGTCTTCCTACAAGCGAGACTTCGTTTCAGGTAAACGCAGTCACTTTTCAGCTCAAACGAAGCTATATTGTACACGAAGCTCACACGTTTCTCGCTCTTAACTGAAACGCATTGGATGTTAGAGGGCCTGTGGTTTGTATCAGTTTCAGAAGCAGAGTTGAACTAGATATGGTCCGTGTGTGTAGGAAACACAGTTCTTTTGTTCTGAGCACTCTCACGTTTCCCGCCTTATTCGAGACTCTAGAAAGCAAGAGCGTGCTTCTTGCTCTAAAGCAGAGTGTGTTTCATGGATGAGAAGTGTGCTGTGTGTTTCCCTTCAGAAACGGAGTTAAATGCCAGGCCCTGTGTCTTCCTACAAGCGAGACTTCGTTTCAGGTAAACGCAGTCACTTTTCAGCTCAAACGAAGCTATATTGTACACGAAGCTCACACATTTCTCGCTCTTAACTGAAACGCATTGGATGTTAGAGGGCCTGTGGTTTGTATCAGTTTCAGAAGCAGAGTTGAACTAGATATGGTCCGTGTGTGTAGGAAACACAGTTCTTTTGTTCTGAGCACTCTCACGTTTCCCGCCTTATTAGAGACTCTAGAAAGCAAGAGCGTGCTTCTTGCTCTAAAGCAGAGTGTGTTTCATGGATGAGAAGTGTGCTGTGTGTTTCCCTTCAGAAACGGAGTTAAATGCCAGGCTCTGTGTCTTCCTACAAGCGAGACTTCGTTTCAGGTAAACGCAGTCACTTTTCAGCTCAAACGAAGCTATATTGTACACGAAGCTCACACGTTTCTCGCTCTTAACTGAAACGCATTGGATGTTAGAGGGCCTGTGGTTTGTATCAGTTTCAGAAGCAGAGTTGAACTAGATATGGTCCGTGTGTGTAGGAAACACAGTTCTTTTGTTCTGAGCACTCTCACGTTTCCCGCCTTATTCGAGACTCTAGAAAGCAAGAGCGTGCTTCTTGCTCTAAAGCAGAGTGTGTTTCATGGATGAGAAGTGTGCTGTGTGTTTCCCTTCAGAAACGGAGTTAAATGCCAGGCCCTGTGTCTTCCTACAAGCGAGACTTCGTTTCAGGTAAACGCAGTCACTTTTCAGCTCAAACGAAGCTATATTGTACACGAAGCTCACACGTTTCTCGCTCTTAACTGAAACGCATTGGATGTTAGAGGGCCTGTGGTTTGTATCAGTTTCAGAAGCAGAGTTGAACTAGATATGGTCCGTGTGTGTAGGAAACACAGTTCTTTTGTTCTGAGCACTCTCACGTTTCCCGCCTTATTCGAGACTCTAGAAAGCAAGAGCGTGCTTCTTGCTCTAAAGCAGAGTGTGTTTCATGGATGAGAAGTGTGCTGTGTGTTTCCCTTCAGAAACGGAGTTAAATGCCAGGCCCTGTGTCTTCCTACAAGCGAGACTTCGTTTCAGGTAAACGCAGTCACTTTTCAGCTCAAACGAAGCTATATTGTACACGAAGCTCACACGTTTCTCGCTCTTAACTGAAACGCATTGGATGTTAGAGGGCCTGTGGTTTGTATCAGTTTCAGAAGCAGAGTTGAACTAGATATGGTCCGTGTGTGTAGGAAACACAGTTCTTTTGTTCTGAGCACTCTCACGTTTCCCGCCTTATTAGAGACTCTAGAAAGCAAGAGCGTGCTTCTTGCTCTAAAGCAGAGTGTGTTTCATGGATGAGAAGTGTGCTGTGTGTTTCCCTTCAGAAACGGAGTTAAATGCCAGGCTCTGTGTCTTCCTACAAGCGAGACTTCGTTTCAGGTAAACGCAGTCACTTTTCAGCTCAAACGAAGCTATATTGTACACGAAGCTCACACGTTTCTCGCTCTTAACTGAAACGCATTGGATGTTAGAGGGCCTGTGGTTTGTATCAGTTTCAGAAGCAGAGTTGAACTAGATATGGTCCGTGTGTGTAGGAAACACAGTTCTTTTGTTCTGAGCACTCTCACGTTTCCCGCCTTATTCGAGACTCTAGAAAGCAAGAGCGTGCTTCTTGCTCTAAAGCAGAGTGTGTTTCATGGATGAGAAGTGTGCTGTGTGTTTCCCTTCAGAAACGGAGTTAAATGCCAGGCCCTGTGTCTTCCTACAAGCGAGACTTCGTTTCAGGTAAACGCAGTCACTTTTCAGCTCAAACGAAGCTATATTGTACACGAAGCTCACACGTTTCTCGCTCTTAACTGAAACGCATTGGATGTTAGAGGGCCTGTGGTTTGTATCAGTTTCAGAAGCTGAGTTGAACTAGATATGGTCCGTGTGTGTAGGAAACACAGTTCTTTTGTTCTGAGCACTCTCACGTTTCCCGCCTTATTAGAGACTCTAGAAAGCAAGAGCGTGCTTCTTGCTCTAAAGCAGAGTGTGTTTCATGGATGAGAAGTGTGCTGTGTGTTTCCCTTCAGAAACGGAGTTAAATGCCAGGCTCTGTGTCTTCCTACAAGCGAGACTTCGTTTCAGGTAAACGCAGTCACTTTTCAGCTCAAACGAAGCTATATTGTACACGAAGCTCACACGTTTCTCGCTCTTAACTGAAACGCATTGGATGTTAGAGGGCCTGTGGTTTGTATCAGTTTCAGAAGCAGAGTTGAACTAGATATGGTCCGTGTGTGTAGGAAACACAGTTCTTTTGTTCTGAGCACTCTCACGTTTCCCGCCTTATTAGAGACTCTAGAAAGCAAGAGCGTGCTTCTTGCTCTAAAGCAGAGTGTGTTTCATGGATGAGAAGTGTGCTGTGTGTTTCCCTTCAGAAACGGAGTTAAATGCCAGGCTCTGTGTCTTCCTACAAGCGAGACTTCGTTTCAGGTAAACGCAGTCACTTTTCAGCTCAAACGAAGCTATATTGTACACGAAGCTCACACGTTTCTCGCTCTTAACTGAAACGCATTGGATGTTAGAGGGCCTGTGGTTTGTATCAGTTTCAGAAGCAGAGTTGAACTAGATATGGTCCGTGTGTGTAGGAAACACAGTTCTTTTGTTCTGAGCACTCTCACGTTTCCCGCCTTATTAGAGACTCTAGAAAGCAAGAGCGTGCTTCTTGCTCTAAAGCAGAGTGTGTTTCATGGATGAGAAGTGTGCTGTGTGTTTCCCTTCAGAAACGGAGTTAAATGCCAGGCCCTGTGTCTTCCTACAAGCGAGACTTCGTTTCAGGTAAACGCAGTCACTTTTCAGCTCAAACGAAGCTATATTGTACACGAAGCTCACACGTTTCTCGCTCTTAACTGAAACGCATTGGATGTTAGAGGGCCTGTGGTTTGTATCAGTTTCAGAAGCAGAGTTGAACTAGATATGGTCCGTGTGTGTAGGAAACACAGTTCTTTTGTTCTGAGCACTCTCACGTTTCCCGCCTTATTAGAGACTCTAGAAAGCAAGAGCGTGCTTCTTGCTCTAAAGCAGAGTGTGTTTCATGGATGAGAAGTGTGCTGTGTGTTTCCCTTCAGAAACGGAGTTAAATGCCAGGCTCTGTGTCTTCCTACAAGCGAGACTTCGTTTCAGGTAAACGCAGTCACTTTTCAGCTCAAACGAAGCTATATTGTACACGAAGCTCACACGTTTCTCGCTCTTAACTGAAACGCATTGGATGTTAGAGGGCCTGTGGTTTGTATCAGTTTCAGAAGCAGAGTTGAACTAGATATGGTCCGTGTGTGTAGGAAACACAGTTCTTTTGTTCTGAGCACTCTCACGTTTCCCGCCTTATTCGAGACTCTAGAAAGCAAGAGCGTGCTTCTTGCTCTAAAGCAGAGTGTGTTTCATGGATGAGAAGTGTGCTGTGTGTTTCCCTTCAGAAACGGAGTTAAATGCCAGGCCCTGTGTCTTCCTACAAGCGAGACTTCGTTTCAGGTAAACGCAGTCACTTTTCAGCTCAAACGAAGCTATATTGTACACGAAGCTCACACGTTTCTCGCTCTTAACTGAAACGCATTGGATGTTAGAGGGCCTGTGGTTTGTATCAGTTTCAGAAGCAGAGTTGAACTAGATATGGTCCGTGTGTGTAGGAAACACAGTTCTTTTGTTCTGAGCACTCTCACGTTTCCCGCCTTATTAGAGACTCTAGAAAGCAAGAGCGTGCTTCTTGCTCTAAAGCAGAGTGTGTTTCATGGATGAGAAGTGTGCTGTGTGTTTCCCTTCAGAAACGGAGTTAAATGCCAGGCTCTGTGTCTTCCTACAAGCGAGACTTCGTTTCAGGTAAACGCAGTCACTTTTCAGCTCAAACGAAGCTATATTGTACACGAAGCTCACACGTTTCTCGCTCTTAACTGAAACGCATTGGATGTTAGAGGGCCTGTGGTTTGTATCAGTTTCAGAAGCAGAGTTGAACTAGATATGGTCCGTGTGTGTAGGAAACACAGTTCTTTTGTTCTGAGCACTCTCACGTTTCCCGCCTTATTAGAGACTCTAGAAAGCAAGAGCGTGCTTCTTGCTCTAAAGCAGAGTGTGTTTCATGGATGAGAAGTGTGCTGTGTGTTTCCCTTCAGAAACGGAGTTAAATGCCAGGCCCTGTGTCTTCCTACAAGCGAGACTTCGTTTCAGGTAAACGCAGTCACTTTTCAGCTCAAACGAAGCTATATTGTACACGAAGCTCACACGTTTCTCGCTCTTAACTGAAACGCATTGGATGTTAGAGGGCCTGTGGTTTGTATCAGTTTCAGAAGCAGAGTTGAACTAGATATGGTCCGTGTGTGTAGGAAACACAGTTCTTTTGTTCTGAGCACTCTCACGTTTCCCGCCTTATTAGAGACTCTAGAAAGCAAGAGCGTGCTTCTTGCTCTAAAGCAGAGTGTGTTTCATGGATGAGAAGTGTGCTGTGTGTTTCCCTTCAGAAACGGAGTTAAATGCCAGGCTCTGTGTCTTCCTACAAGCGAGACTTCGTTTCAGGTAAACGCAGTCACTTTTCAGCTCAAACGAAGCTATATTGTACACGAAGCTCACACGTTTCTCGCTCTTAACTGAAACGCATTGGATGTTAGAGGGCCTGTGGTTTGTATCAGTTTCAGAAGCAGAGTTGAACTAGATATGGTCCGTGTGTGTAGGAAACACAGTTCTTTTGTTCTGAGCACTCTCACGTTTCCCGCCTTATTAGAGACTCTAGAAAGCAAGAGCGTGCTTCTTGCTCTAAAGCAGAGTGTGTTTCATGGATGAGAAGTGTGCTGTGTGTTTCCCTTCAGAAACGGAGTTAAATGCCAGGCCCTGTGTCTTCCTACAAGCGAGACTTCGTTTCAGGTAAACGCAGTCACTTTTCAGCTCAAACGAAGCTATATTGTACACGAAGCTCACACGTTTCTCGCTCTTAACTGAAACGCATTGGATGTTAGAGGGCCTGTGGTTTGTATCAGTTTCAGAAGCAGAGTTGAACTAGATATGGTCCGTGTGTGTAGGAAACACAGTTCTTTTGTTCTGAGCACTCTCACGTTTCCCGCCTTATTAGAGACTCTAGAAAGCAAGAGCGTGCTTCTTGCTCTAAAGCAGAGTGTGTTTCATGGATGAGAAGTGTGCTGTGTGTTTCCCTTCAGAAACGGAGTTAAATGCCAGGCCCTGTGTCTTCCTACAAGCGAGACTTCGTTTCAGGTAAACGCAGTCACTTTTCAGCTCAAACGAAGCTATATTGTACACGAAGCTCACACGTTTCTCGCTCTTAACTGAAACGCATTGGATGTTAGAGGGCCTGTGGTTTGTATCAGTTTCAGAAGCAGAGTTGAACTAGATATGGTCCGTGTGTGTAGGAAACACAGTTCTTTTGTTCTGAGCACTCTCACGTTTCCCGCCTTATTAGAGACTCTAGAAAGCAAGAGCGTGCTTCTTGCTCTAAAGCAGAGTGTGTTTCATGGATGAGAAGTGTGCTGTGTGTTTCCCTTCAGAAACGGAGTTAAATGCCAGGCCCTGTGTCTTCCTACAAGCGAGACTTCGTTTCAGGTAAACGCAGTCACTTTTCAGCTCAAACGAAGCTATATTGTACACGAAGCTCACACGTTTCTCGCTCTTAACTGAAACGCATTGGATGTTAGAGGGCCTGTGGTTTGTATCAGTTTCAGAAGCAGAGTTGAACTAGATATGGTCCGTGTGTGTAGGAAACACAGTTCTTTTGTTCTGAGCACTCTCACGTTTCCCGCCTTCGTCGAGACTCTAGAAAGCAAGAGCGTGCTTCTTGCTCTAAAGCAGAGTGTGTTTCATGGATGAGAAGTGTGCTGTGTGTTTCCCTTCAGAAACGGAGTTAAATGCCAGGCTCTGTGTCTTCCTACAAGCGAGACTTCGTTTCAGGTAAACGCAGTCACTTTTCAGCTCAAACGAAGCTATATTGTACACGAAGCTCACACGTTTCTTGCTCTTAACTGAAACGCATTGGATGTTAGAGGGCCTGTGGTTTGTATCAGTTTCAGAAGCAGAGTTGAACTAGATATGGTCCGTGTGTGTAGGAAACACAGTTCTTTTGTTCTGAGCACTCTCACGTTTCCCGCCTTATTCGAGACTCTAGAAAGCAAGAGCGTGCTTCTTGCTCTAAAGCAGAGTGTGTTTCATGGATGAGAAGTGTGCTGTGTGTTTCCCTTCAGAAACGGAGTTAAATGCCAGGCTCTGTGTCTTCCTACAAGCGAGACTTCGTTTCAGGTAAACGCAGTCACTTTTCAGCTCAAACGAAGCTATATTGTACACGAAGCTCACACGTTTCTCGCTCTTAACTGAAACGCATTGGATGTTAGAGGGCCTGTGGTTTGTATCAGTTTCAGAAGCAGAGTTGAACTAGATATGGTCCGTGTGTGTAGGAAACACAGTTCTTTTGTTCTGAGCACTCTCACGTTTCCCGCCTTATTCGAGACTCTAGAAAGCAAGAGCGTGCTTCTTGCTCTAAAGCAGAGTGTGTTTCATGGATGAGAAGTGTGCTGTGTGTTTCCCTTCAGAAACGGAGTTAAATGCCAGGCTCTGTGTCTTCCTACAAGCGAGACTTCGTTTCAGGTAAACGCAGTCACTTTTCAGCTCAAACGAAGCTATATTGTACACGAAGCTCACACGTTTCTCGCTCTTAACTGAAACGCATTGGATGTTAGAGGGCCTGTGGTTTGTATCAGTTTCAGAAGCAGAGTTGAACTAGATATGGTCCGTGTGTGTAGGAAACACAGTTCTTTTGTTCTGAGCACTCTCACGTTTCCCGCCTTATTCGAGACTCTAGAAAGCAAGAGCGTGCTTCTTGCTCTAAAGCAGAGTGTGTTTCATGGATGAGAAGTGTGCTGTGTGTTTCCCTTCAGAAACGGAGTTAAATGCCAGGCCCTGTGTCTTCCTACAAGCGAGACTTCGTTTCAGGTAAACGCAGTCACTTTTCAGCTCAAACGAAGCTATATTGTACACGAAGCTCACACGTTTCTCGCTCTTAACTGAAACGCATTGGATGTTAGAGGGCCTGTGGTTTGTATCAGTTTCAGAAGCAGAGTTGAACTAGATATGGTCCGTGTGTGTAGGAAACACAGTTCTTTTGTTCTGAGCACTCTCACGTTTCCCGCCTTATTAGAGACTCTAGAAAGCAAGAGCGTGCTTCTTGCTCTAAAGCAGAGTGTGTTTCATGGATGAGAAGTGTGCTGTGTGTTTCCCTTCAGAAACGGAGTTAAATGCCAGGCTCTGTGTCTTCCTACAAGCGAGACTTCGTTTCAGGTAAACGCAGTCACTTTTCAGCTCAAACGAAGCTATATTGTACACGAAGCTCACACGTTTCTCGCTCTTAACTGAAACGCATTGGATGTTAGAGGGCCTGTGGTTTGTATCAGTTTCAGAAGCAGAGTTGAACTAGATATGGTCCGTGTGTGTAGGAAACACAGTTCTTTTGTTCTGAGCACTCTCACGTTTCCCGCCTTATTCGAGACTCTAGAAAGCAAGAGCGTGCTTCTTGCTCTAAAGCAGAGTGTGTTTCATGGATGAGAAGTGTGCTGTGTGTTTCCCTTCAGAAACGGAGTTAAATGCCAGGCCCTGTGTCTTCCTACAAGCGAGACTTCGTTTCAGGTAAACGCAGTCACTTTTCAGCTCAAACGAAGCTATATTGTACACGAAGCTCACACGTTTCTCGCTCTTAACTGAAACGCATTGGATGTTAGAGGGCCTGTGGTTTGTATCAGTTTCAGAAGCAGAGTTGAACTAGATATGGTCCGTGTGTGTAGGAAACACAGTTCTTTTGTTCTGAGCACTCTCACGTTTCCCGCCTTATTAGAGACTCTAGAAAGCAAGAGCGTGCTTCTTGCTCTAAAGCAGAGTGTGTTTCATGGATGAGAAGTGTGCTGTGTGTTTCCCTTCAGAAACGGAGTTAAATGCCAGGCTCTGTGTCTTCCTACAAGCGAGACTTCGTTTCAGGTAAACGCAGTCACTTTTCAGCTCAAACGAAGCTATATTGTACACGAAGCTCACACGTTTCTCGCTCTTAACTGAAACGCATTGGATGTTAGAGGGCCTGTGGTTTGTATCAGTTTCAGAAGCAGAGTTGAACTAGATATGGTCCGTGTGTGTAGGAAACACAGTTCTTTTGTTCTGAGCACTCTCACGTTTCCCGCCTTATTAGAGACTCTAGAAAGCAAGAGCGTGCTTCTTGCTCTAAAGCAGAGTGTGTTTCATGGATGAGAAGTGTGCTGTGTGTTTCCCTTCAGAAACGGAGTTAAATGCCAGGCCCTGTGTCTTCCTACAAGCGAGACTTCGTTTCAGGTAAACGCAGTCACTTTTCAGCTCAAACGAAGCTATATTGTACACGAAGCTCACACGTTTCTCGCTCTTAACTGAAACGCATTGGATGTTAGAGGGCCTGTGGTTTGTATCAGTTTCAGAAGCAGAGTTGAACTAGATATGGTCCGTGTGTGTAGGAAACACAGTTCTTTTGTTCTGAGCACTCTCACGTTTCCCGCCTTATTAGAGACTCTAGAAAGCAAGAGCGTGCTTCTTGCTCTAAAGCAGAGTGTGTTTCATGGATGAGAAGTGTGCTGTGTGTTTCCCTTCAGAAACGGAGTTAAATGCCAGGCTCTGTGTCTTCCTACAAGCGAGACTTCGTTTCAGGTAAACGCAGTCACTTTTCAGCTCAAACGAAGCTATATTGTACACGAAGCTCACACGTTTCTCGCTCTTAACTGAAACGCATTGGATGTTAGAGGGCCTGTGGTTTGTATCAGTTTCAGAAGCAGAGTTGAACTAGATATGGTCCGTGTGTGTAGGAAACACAGTTCTTTTGTTCTGAGCACTCTCACGTTTCCCGCCTTATTAGAGACTCTAGAAAGCAAGAGCGTGCTTCTTGCTCTAAAGCAGAGTGTGTTTCATGGATGAGAAGTGTGCTGTGTGTTTCCCTTCAGAAACGGAGTTAAATGCCAGGCCCTGTGTCTTCCTACAAGCGAGACTTCGTTTCAGGTAAACGCAGTCACTTTTCAGCTCAAACGAAGCTATATTGTACACGAAGCTCACACGTTTCTCGCTCTTAACTGAAACGCATTGGATGTTAGAGGGCCTGTGGTTTGTATCAGTTTCAGAAGCAGAGTTGAACTAGATATGGTCCGTGTGTGTAGGAAACACAGTTCTTTTGTTCTGAGCACTCTCACGTTTCCCGCCTTATTAGAGACTCTAGAAAGCAAGAGCGTGCTTCTTGCTCTAAAGCAGAGTGTGTTTCATGGATGAGAAGTGTGCTGTGTGTTTCCCTTCAGAAACGGAGTTAAATGCCAGGCCCTGTGTCTTCCTACAAGCGAGACTTCGTTTCAGGTAAACGCAGTCACTTTTCAGCTCAAACGAAGCTATATTGTACACGAAGCTCACACGTTTCTCGCTCTTAACTGAAACGCATTGGATGTTAGAGGGCCTGTGGTTTGTATCAGTTTCAGAAGCAGAGTTGAACTAGATATGGTCCGTGTGTGTAGGAAACACAGTTCTTTTGTTCTGAGCACTCTCACGTTTCCCGCCTTATTAGAGACTCTAGAAAGCAAGAGCGTGCTTCTTGCTCTAAAGCAGAGTGTGTTTCATGGATGAGAAGTGTGCTGTGTGTTTCCCTTCAGAAACGGAGTTAAATGCCAGGCCCTGTGTCTTCCTACAAGCGAGACTTCGTTTCAGGTAAACGCAGTCACTTTTCAGCTCAAACGAAGCTATATTGTACACGAAGCTCACACGTTTCTCGCTCTTAACTGAAACGCATTGGATGTTAGAGGGCCTGTGGTTTGTATCAGTTTCAGAAGCAGAGTTGAACTAGATATGGTCCGTGTGTGTAGGAAACACAGTTCTTTTGTTCTGAGCACTCTCACGTTTCCCGCCTTCGTCGAGACTCTAGAAAGCAAGAGCGTGCTTCTTGCTCTAAAGCAGAGTGTGTTTCATGGATGAGAAGTGTGCTGTGTGTTTCCCTTCAGAAACGGAGTTAAATGCCAGGCTCTGTGTCTTCCTACAAGCGAGACTTCGTTTCAGGTAAACGCAGTCACTTTTCAGCTCAAACGAAGCTATATTGTACACGAAGCTCACACGTTTCTTGCTCTTAACTGAAACGCATTGGATGTTAGAGGGCCTGTGGTTTGTATCAGTTTCAGAAGCAGAGTTGAACTAGATATGGTCCGTGTGTGTAGGAAACACAGTTCTTTTGTTCTGAGCACTCTCACGTTTCCCGCCTTATTCGAGACTCTAGAAAGCAAGAGCGTGCTTCTTGCTCTAAAGCAGAGTGTGTTTCATGGATGAGAAGTGTGCTGTGTGTTTCCCTTCAGAAACGGAGTTAAATGCCAGGCTCTGTGTCTTCCTACAAGCGAGACTTCGTTTCAGGTAAACGCAGTCACTTTTCAGCTCAAACGAAGCTATATTGTACACGAAGCTCACACGTTTCTCGCTCTTAACTGAAACGCATTGGATGTTAGAGGGCCTGTGGTTTGTATCAGTTTCAGAAGCAGAGTTGAACTAGATATGGTCCGTGTGTGTAGGAAACACAGTTCTTTTGTTCTGAGCACTCTCACGTTTCCCGCCTTATTCGAGACTCTAGAAAGCAAGAGCGTGCTTCTTGCTCTAAAGCAGAGTGTGTTTCATGGATGAGAAGTGTGCTGTGTGTTTCCCTTCAGAAACGGAGTTAAATGCCAGGCTCTGTGTCTTCCTACAAGCGAGACTTCGTTTCAGGTAAACGCAGTCACTTTTCAGCTCAAACGAAGCTATATTGTACACGAAGCTCACACGTTTCTCGCTCTTAACTGAAACGCATTGGATGTTAGAGGGCCTGTGGTTTGTATCAGTTTCAGAAGCAGAGTTGAACTAGATATGGTCCGTGTGTGTAGGAAACACAGTTCTTTTGTTCTGAGCACTCTCACGTTTCCCGCCTTATTAGAGACTCTAGAAAGCAAGAGCGTGCTTCTTGCTCTAAAGCAGAGTGTGTTTCATGGATGAGAAGTGTGCTGTGTGTTTCCCTTCAGAAACGGAGTTAAATGCCAGGCTCTGTGTCTTCCTACAAGCGAGACTTCGTTTCAGGTAAACGCAGTCACTTTTCAGCTCAAACGAAGCTATATTGTACACGAAGCTCACACGTTTCTCGCTCTTAACTGAAACGCATTGGATGTTAGAGGGCCTGTGGTTTGTATCAGTTTCAGAAGCAGAGTTGAACTAGATATGGTCCGTGTGTGTAGGAAACACAGTTCTTTTGTTCTGAGCACTCTCACGTTTCCCGCCTTATTAGAGACTCTAGAAAGCAAGAGCGTGCTTCTTGCTCTAAAGCAGAGTGTGTTTCATGGATGAGAAGTGTGCTGTGTGTTTCCCTTCAGAAACGGAGTTAAATGCCAGGCCCTGTGTCTTCCTACAAGCGAGACTTCGTTTCAGGTAAACGCAGTCACTTTTCAGCTCAAACGAAGCTATATTGTACACGAAGCTCACACGTTTCTCGCTCTTAACTGAAACGCATTGGATGTTAGAGGGCCTGTGGTTTGTATCAGTTTCAGAAGCAGAGTTGAACTAGATATGGTCCGTGTGTGTAGGAAACACAGTTCTTTTGTTCTGAGCACTCTCACGTTTCCCGCCTTATTAGAGACTCTAGAAAGCAAGAGCGTGCTTCTTGCTCTAAAGCAGAGTGTGTTTCATGGATGAGAAGTGTGCTGTGTGTTTCCCTTCAGAAACGGAGTTAAATGCCAGGCCCTGTGTCTTCCTACAAGCGAGACTTCGTTTCAGGTAAACGCAGTCACTTTTCAGCTCAAACGAAGCTATATTGTACACGAAGCTCACACGTTTCTCGCTCTTAACTGAAACGCATTGGATGTTAGAGGGCCTGTGGTTTGTATCAGTTTCAGAAGCAGAGTTGAACTAGATATGGTCCGTGTGTGTAGGAAACACAGTTCTTTTGTTCTGAGCACTCTCACGTTTCCCGCCTTATTAGAGACTCTAGAAAGCAAGAGCGTGCTTCTTGCTCTAAAGCAGAGTGTGTTTCATGGATGAGAAGTGTGCTGTGTGTTTCCCTTCAGAAACGGAGTTAAATGCCAGGCCCTGTGTCTTCCTACAAGCGAGACTTCGTTTCAGGTAAACGCAGTCACTTTTCAGCTCAAACGAAGCTATATTGTACACGAAGCTCACACGTTTCTCGCTCTTAACTGAAACGCATTGGATGTTAGAGGGCCTGTGGTTTGTATCAGTTTCAGAAGCAGAGTTGAACTAGATATGGTCCGTGTGTGTAGGAAACACAGTTCTTTTGTTCTGAGCACTCTCACGTTTCCCGCCTTCGTCGAGACTCTAGAAAGCAAGAGCGTGCTTCTTGCTCTAAAGCAGAGTGTGTTTCATGGATGAGAAGTGTGCTGTGTGTTTCCCTTCAGAAACGGAGTTAAATGCCAGGCTCTGTGTCTTCCTACAAGCGAGACTTCGTTTCAGGTAAACGCAGTCACTTTTCAGCTCAAACGAAGCTATATTGTACACGAAGCTCACACGTTTCTTGCTCTTAACTGAAACGCATTGGATGTTAGAGGGCCTGTGGTTTGTATCAGTTTCAGAAGCAGAGTTGAACTAGATATGGTCCGTGTGTGTAGGAAACACAGTTCTTTTGTTCTGAGCACTCTCACGTTTCCCGCCTTATTCGAGACTCTAGAAAGCAAGAGCGTGCTTCTTGCTCTAAAGCAGAGTGTGTTTCATGGATGAGAAGTGTGCTGTGTGTTTCCCTTCAGAAACGGAGTTAAATGCCAGGCTCTGTGTCTTCCTACAAGCGAGACTTCGTTTCAGGTAAACGCAGTCACTTTTCAGCTCAAACGAAGCTATATTGTACACGAAGCTCACACGTTTCTCGCTCTTAACTGAAACGCATTGGATGTTAGAGGGCCTGTGGTTTGTATCAGTTTCAGAAGCAGAGTTGAACTAGATATGGTCCGTGTGTGTAGGAAACACAGTTCTTTTGTTCTGAGCACTCTCACGTTTCCCGCCTTATTCGAGACTCTAGAAAGCAAGAGCGTGCTTCTTGCTCTAAAGCAGAGTGTGTTTCATGGATGAGAAGTGTGCTGTGTGTTTCCCTTCAGAAACGGAGTTAAATGCCAGGCTCTGTGTCTTCCTACAAGCGAGACTTCGTTTCAGGTAAACGCAGTCACTTTTCAGCTCAAACGAAGCTATATTGTACACGAAGCTCACACGTTTCTCGCTCTTAACTGAAACGCATTGGATGTTAGAGGGCCTGTGGTTTGTATCAGTTTCAGAAGCAGAGTTGAACTAGATATGGTCCGTGTGTGTAGGAAACACAGTTCTTTTGTTCTGAGCACTCTCACGTTTCCCGCCTTATTCGAGACTCTAGAAAGCAAGAGCGTGCTTCTTGCTCTAAAGCAGAGTGTGTTTCATGGATGAGAAGTGTGCTGTGTGTTTCCCTTCAGAAACGGAGTTAAATGCCAGGCCCTGTGTCTTCCTACAAGCGAGACTTCGTTTCAGGTAAACGCAGTCACTTTTCAGCTCAAACGAAGCTATATTGTACACGAAGCTCACACGTTTCTCGCTCTTAACTGAAACGCATTGGATGTTAGAGGGCCTGTGGTTTGTATCAGTTTCAGAAGCAGAGTTGAACTAGATATGGTCCGTGTGTGTAGGAAACACAGTTCTTTTGTTCTGAGCACTCTCACGTTTCCCGCCTTAGTCGAGACTCTAGAAAGCAAGAGCGTGCTTCTTGCTCTAAAGCAGAGTGTGTTTCATGGATGAGAAGTGTGCTGTGTGTTTCCCTTCAGAAACGGAGTTAAATGCCAGGCTCTGTGTCTTCCTACAAGCGAGACTTCGTTTCAGGTAAACGCAGTCACTTTTCAGCTCAAACGAAGCTATATTGTACACGAAGCTCACACGTTTCTCGCTCTTAACTGAAACGCATTGGATGTTAGAGGGCCTGTGGTTTGTATCAGTTTCAGAAGCAGAGTTGAACTAGATATGGTCCGTGTGTGTAGGAAACACAGTTCTTTTGTTCTGAGCACTCTCACGTTTCCCGCCTTATTCGAGACTCTAGAAAGCAAGAGCGTGCTTCTTGCTCTAAAGCAGAGTGTGTTTCATGGATGAGAAGTGTGCTGTGTGTTTCCCTTCAGAAACGGAGTTAAATGCCAGGCCCTGTGTCTTCCTACAAGCGAGACTTCGTTTCAGGTAAACGCAGTCACTTTTCAGCTCAAACGAAGCTATATTGTACACGAAGCTCACACGTTTCTCGCTCTTAACTGAAACGCATTGGATGTTAGAGGGCCTGTGGTTTGTATCAGTTTCAGAAGCAGAGTTGAACTAGATATGGTCCGTGTGTGTAGGAAACACAGTTCTTTTGTTCTGAGCACTCTCACGTTTCCCGCCTTATTAGAGACTCTAGAAAGCAAGAGCGTGCTTCTTGCTCTAAAGCAGAGTGTGTTTCATGGATGAGAAGTGTGCTGTGTGTTTCCCTTCAGAAACGGAGTTAAATGCCAGGCTCTGTGTCTTCCTACAAGCGAGACTTCGTTTCAGGTAAACGCAGTCACTTTTCAGCTCAAACGAAGCTATATTGTACACGAAGCTCACACGTTTCTCGCTCTTAACTGAAACGCATTGGATGTTAGAGGGCCTGTGGTTTGTATCAGTTTCAGAAGCAGAGTTGAACTAGATATGGTCCGTGTGTGTAGGAAACACAGTTCTTTGGTTCTGAGCACTCTCACGTTTCCCGCCTTATTCGAGACTCTAGAAAGCAAGAGCGTGCTTCTTGCTCTAAAGCAGAGTGTGTTTCATGGATGAGAAGTGTGCTGTGTGTTTCCCTTCAGAAACGGAGTGAAATGCCAGGCTCTGTGTCTTCCTACAAGCGAGACTTCGTTTCAGGTAAACGCAGTCACTTTTCAGCTCAAACGAAGCTATATTGTACACGAAGCTCACACGTTTCTCGCTCTTAACTGAAACGCATTGGATGTTAGAGGGCCTGTGGTTTGTATCAGTTTCAGAAGCAGAGTTGAACTAGATATGGTCCGTGTGTGTAGGAAACACAGTTCTTTTGTTCTGAGCACTCTCACGTTTCCCGCCTTATTCGAGACTCTAGAAAGCAAGAGCGTGCTTCTTGCTCTAAAGCAGAGTGTGTTTCATGGATGAGAAGTGTGCTGTGTGTTTCCCTTCAGAAACGGAGTTAAATGCCAGGCCCTGTGTCTTCCTACAAGCGAGACTTCGTTTCAGGTAAACGCAGTCACTTTTCAGCTCAAACGAAGCTATATTGTACACGAAGCTCACACGTTTCTCGCTCTTAACTGAAACGCATTGGATGTTAGAGGGCCTGTGGTTTGTATCAGTTTCAGAAGCAGAGTTGAACTAGATATGGTCCGTGTGTGTAGGAAACACAGTTCTTTTGTTCTGAGCACTCTCACGTTTCCCGCCTTATTCGAGACTCTAGAAAGCAAGAGCGTGCTTCTTGCTCTAAAGCAGAGTGTGTTTCATGGATGAGAAGTGTGCTGTGTGTTTCCCTTCAGAAACGGAGTTAAATGCCAGGCTCTGTGTCTTCCTACAAGCGAGACTTCGTTTCAGGTAAACGCAGTCACTTTTCAGCTCAAACGAAGCTATATTGTACACGAAGCTCACACGTTTCTCGCTCTTAACTGAAACGCATTGGATGTTAGAGGGCCTGTGGTTTGTATCAGTTTCAGAAGCAGAGTTGAACTAGATATGGTCCGTGTGTGTAGGAAACACAGTTCTTTTGTTCTGAGCACTCTCACGTTTCCCGCCTTATTCGAGACTCTAGAAAGCAAGAGCGTGCTTCTTGCTCTAAAGCAGAGTGTGTTTCATGGATGAGAAGTGTGCTGTGTGTTTCCCTTCAGAAACGGAGTTAAATGCCAGGCCCTGTGTCTTCCTACAAGCGAGACTTCGTTTCAGGTAAACGCAGTCACTTTTCAGCTCAAACGAAGCTATATTGTACACGAAGCTCACACGTTTCTCGCTCTTAACTGAAACGCATTGGATGTTAGAGGGCCTGTGGTTTGTATCAGTTTCAGAAGCAGAGTTGAACTAGATATGGTCCGTGTGTGTAGGAAACACAGTTCTTTTGTTCTGAGCACTCTCACGTTTCCCGCCTTATTCGAGACTCTAGAAAGCAAGAGCGTGCTTCTTGCTCTAAAGCAGAGTGTGTTTCATGGATGAGAAGTGTGCTGTGTGTTTCCCTTCAGAAACGGAGTTAAATGCCAGGCCCTGTGTCTTCCTACAAGCGAGACTTCGTTTCAGGTAAACGCAGTCACTTTTCAGCTCAAACGAAGCTATATTGTACACGAAGCTCACACGTTTCTCGCTCTTAACTGAAACGCATTGGATGTTAGAGGGCCTGTGGTTTGTATCAGTTTCAGAAGCAGAGTTGAACTAGATATGGTCCGTGTGTGTAGGAAACACAGTTCTTTTGTTCTGAGCACTCTCACGTTTCCCGCCTTATTAGAGACTCTAGAAAGCAAGAGCGTGCTTCTTGCTCTAAAGCAGAGTGTGTTTCATGGATGAGAAGTGTGCTGTGTGTTTCCCTTCAGAAACGGAGTTAAATGCCAGGCTCTGTGTCTTCCTACAAGCGAGACTTCGTTTCAGGTAAACGCAGTCACTTTTCAGCTCAAACGAAGCTATATTGTACACGAAGCTCACACGTTTCTCGCTCTTAACTGAAACGCATTGGATGTTAGAGGGCCTGTGGTTTGTATCAGTTTCAGAAGCAGAGTTGAACTAGATATGGTCCGTGTGTGTAGGAAACACAGTTCTTTTGTTCTGAGCACTCTCACGTTTCCCGCCTTATTCGAGACTCTAGAAAGCAAGAGCGTGCTTCTTGCTCTAAAGCAGAGTGTGTTTCATGGATGAGAAGTGTGCTGTGTGTTTCCCTTCAGAAACGGAGTTAAATGCCAGGCTCTGTGTCTTCCTACAAGCGAGACTTCGTTTCAGGTAAACGCAGTCACTTTTCAGCTCAAACGAAGCTATATTGTACACGAAGCTCACACGTTTCTCGCTCTTAACTGAAACGCATTGGATGTTAGAGGGCCTGTGGTTTGTATCAGTTTCAGAAGCAGAGTTGAACTAGATATGGTCCGTGTGTGTAGGAAACACAGTTCTTTTGTTCTGAGCACTCTCACGTTTCCCGCCTTATTCGAGACTCTAGAAAGCAAGAGCGTGCTTCTTGCTCTAAAGCAGAGTGTGTTTCATGGATGAGAAGTGTGCTGTGTGTTTCCCTTCAGAAACGGAGTTAAATGCCAGGCCCTGTGTCTTCCTACAAGCGAGACTTCGTTTCAGGTAAACGCAGTCACTTTTCAGCTCAAACGAAGCTATATTGTACACGAAGCTCACACGTTTCTCGCTCTTAACTGAAACGCATTGGATGTTAGAGGGCCTGTGGTTTGTATCAGTTTCAGAAGCAGAGTTGAACTAGATATGGTCCGTGTGTGTAGGAAACACAGTTCTTTTGTTCTGAGCACTCTCACGTTTCCCGCCTTATTAGAGACTCTAGAAAGCAAGAGCGTGCTTCTTGCTCTAAAGCAGAGTGTGTTTCATGGATGAGAAGTGTGCTGTGTGTTTCCCTTCAGAAACGGAGTTAAATGCCAGGCTCTGTGTCTTCCTACAAGCGAGACTTCGTTTCAGGTAAACGCAGTCACTTTTCAGCTCAAACGAAGCTATATTGTACACGAAGCTCACACGTTTCTCGCTCTTAACTGAAACGCATTGGATGTTAGAGGGCCTGTGGTTTGTATCAGTTTCAGAAGCAGAGTTGAACTAGATATGGTCCGTGTGTGTAGGAAACACAGTTCTTTTGTTCTGAGCACTCTCACGTTTCCCGCCTTATTCGAGACTCTAGAAAGCAAGAGCGTGCTTCTTGCTCTAAAGCAGAGTGTGTTTCATGGATGAGAAGTGTGCTGTGTGTTTCCCTTCAGAAACGGAGTTAAATGCCAGGCCCTGTGTCTTCCTACAAGCGAGACTTCGTTTCAGGTAAACGCAGTCACTTTTCAGCTCAAACGAAGCTATATTGTACACGAAGCTCACACGTTTCTCGCTCTTAACTGAAACGCATTGGATGTTAGAGGGCCTGTGGTTTGTATCAGTTTCAGAAGCAGAGTTGAACTAGATATGGTCCGTGTGTGTAGGAAACACAGTTCTTTTGTTCTGAGCACTCTCACGTTTCCCGCCTTATTCGAGACTCTAGAAAGCAAGAGCGTGCTTCTTGCTCTAAAGCAGAGTGTGTTTCATGGATGAGAAGTGTGCTGTGTGTTTCCCTTCAGAAACGGAGTTAAATGCCAGGCCCTGTGTCTTCCTACAAGCGAGACTTCGTTTCAGGTAAACGCAGTCACTTTTCAGCTCAAACGAAGCTATATTGTACACGAAGCTCACACGTTTCTCGCTCTTAACTGAAACGCATTGGATGTTAGAGGGCCTGTGGTTTGTATCAGTTTCAGAAGCAGAGTTGAACTAGATATGGTCCGTGTGTGTAGGAAACACAGTTCTTTTGTTCTGAGCACTCTCACGTTTCCCGCCTTATTAGAGACTCTAGAAAGCAAGAGCGTGCTTCTTGCTCTAAAGCAGAGTGTGTTTCATGGATGAGAAGTGTGCTGTGTGTTTCCCTTCAGAAACGGAGTTAAATGCCAGGCTCTGTGTCTTCCTACAAGCGAGACTTCGTTTCAGGTAAACGCAGTCACTTTTCAGCTCAAACGAAGCTATATTGTACACGAAGCTCACACGTTTCTCGCTCTTAACTGAAACGCATTGGATGTTAGAGGGCCTGTGGTTTGTATCAGTTTCAGAAGCAGAGTTGAACTAGATATGGTCCGTGTGTGTAGGAAACACAGTTCTTTTGTTCTGAGCACTCTCACGTTTCCCGCCTTATTAGAGACTCTAGAAAGCAAGAGCGTGCTTCTTGCTCTAAAGCAGAGTGTGTTTCATGGATGAGAAGTGTGCTGTGTGTTTCCCTTCAGAAACGGAGTAAAATGCCAGGCTCTGTGTCTTCCTACAAGCGAGACTTCGTTTCAGGTAAACGCAGTCACTTTTCAGCTCAAACGAAGCTATATTGTACACGAAGCTCACACGTTTCTCGCTCTTAACTGAAACGCATTGGATGTTAGAGGGCCTGTGGTTTGTATCAGTTTCAGAAGCAGAGTTGAACTAGATATGGTCCGTGTGTGTAGGAAACACAGTTCTTTTGTTCTGAGCACTCTCACGTTTCCCGCCTTATTCGAGACTCTAGAAAGCAAGAGCGTGCTTCTTGCTCTAAAGCAGAGTGTGTTTCATGGATGAGAAGTGTGCTGTGTGTTTCCCTTCAGAAACGGAGTTAAATGCCAGGCTCTGTGTCTTCCTACAAGCGAGACTTCGTTTCAGGTAAACGCAGTCACTTTTCAGCTCAAACGAAGCTATATTGTACACGAAGCTCACACGTTTCTCGCTCTTAACTGAAACGCATTGGATGTTAGAGGGCCTGTGGTTTGTATCAGTTTCAGAAGCAGAGTTGAACTAGATATGGTCCGTGTGTGTAGGAAACACAGTTCTTTGGTTCTGAGCACTCTCACGTTTCCCGCCTTATTAGAGACTCTAGAAAGCAAGAGCGTGCTTCTTGCTCTAAAGCAGAGTGTGTTTCATGGATGAGAAGTGTGCTGTGTGTTTCCCTTCAGAAACGGAGTTAAATGCCAGGCTCTGTGTCTTCCTACAAGCGAGACTTCGTTTCAGGTAAACGCAGTCACTTTTCAGCTCAAACGAAGCTATATTGTACACGAAGCTCACACGTTTCTCGCTCTTAACTGAAACGCATTGGATGTTAGAGGGCCTGTGGTTTGTATCAGTTTCAGAAGCAGAGTTGAACTAGATATGGTCCGTGTGTGTAGGAAACACAGTTCTTTTGTTCTGAGCACTCTCACGTTTCCCGCCTTATTCGAGACTCTAGAAAGCAAGAGCGTGCTTCTTGCTCTAAAGCAGAGTGTGTTTCATGGATGAGAAGTGTGCTGTGTGTTTCCCTTCAGAAACGGAGTTAAATGCCAGGCCCTGTGTCTTCCTACAAGCGAGACTTCGTTTCAGGTAAACGCAGTCACTTTTCAGCTCAAACGAAGCTATATTGTACACGAAGCTCACATGTTTCTCGCTCTTAACTGAAACGCATTGGATGTTAGAGGGCCTGTGGTTTGTATCAGTTTCAGAAGCAGAGTTGAACTAGATATGGTCCGTGTGTGTAGGAAACACAGTTCTTTTGTTCTGAGCACTCTCACGTTTCCCGCCTTATTAGAGACTCTAGAAAGCAAGAGCGTGCTTCTTGCTCTAAAGCAGAGTGTGTTTCATGGATGAGAAGTGTGCTGTGTGTTTCCCTTCAGAAACGGAGTTAAATGCCAGGCTCTGTGTCTTCCTACAAGCGAGACTTCGTTTCAGGTAAACGCAGTCACTTTTCAGCTCAAACGAAGCTATATTGTACACGAAGCTCACACGTTTCTCGCTCTTAACTGAAACGCATTGGATGTTAGAGGGCCTGTGGTTTGTATCAGTTTCAGAAGCAGAGTTGAACTAGATATGGTCCGTGTGTGTAGGAAACACAGTTCTTTTGTTCTGAGCACTCTCACGTTTCCCGCCTTATTCGAGACTCTAGAAAGCAAGAGCGTGCTTCTTGCTCTAAAGCAGAGTGTGTTTCATGGATGAGAAGTGTGCTGTGTGTTTCCCTTCAGAAACGGAGTTAAATGCCAGGCTCTGTGTCTTCCTACAAGCGAGACTTCGTTTCAGGTAAACGCAGTCACTTTTCAGCTCAAACGAAGCTATATTGTACACGAAGCTCACACGTTTCTCGCTCTTAACTGAAACGCATTGGATGTTAGAGGGCCTGTGGTTTGTATCAGTTTCAGAAGCAGAGTTGAACTAGATATGGTCCGTGTGTGTAGGAAACACAGTTCTTTTGTTCTGAGCACTCTCACGTTTCCCGCCTTATTCGAGACTCTAGAAAGCAAGAGCGTGCTTCTTGCTCTAAAGCAGAGTGTGTTTCATGGATGAGAAGTGTGCTGTGTGTTTCCCTTCAGAAACGGAGTTAAATGCCAGGCCCTGTGTCTTCCTACAAGCGAGACTTCGTTTCAGGTAAACGCAGTCACTTTTCAGCTCAAACGAAGCTATATTGTACACGAAGCTCACACGTTTCTCGCTCGTAACTGAAACGCATTGGATGTTAGAGGGCCTGTGGTTTGTATCAGTTTCAGAAGCAGAGTTGAACTAGATATGGTCCGTGTGTGTAGGAAACACAGTTCTTTTGTTCTGAGCACTCTCACGTTTCCCGCCTTATTCGAGACTCTAGAAAGCAAGAGCGTGCTTCTTGCTCTAAAGCAGAGTGTGTTTCATGGATGAGAAGTGTGCTGTGTGTTTCCCTTCAGAAACGGAGTTAAATGCCAGGCTCTGTGTCTTCCTACAAGCGAGACTTCGTTTCAGGTAAACGCAGTCACTTTTCAGCTCAAACGAAGCTATATTGTACACGAAGCTCACACGTTTCTCGCTCTTAACTGAAACGCATTGGATGTTAGAGGGCCTGTGGTTTGTATCAGTTTCAGAAGCAGAGTTGAACTAGATATGGTCCGTGTGTGTAGGAAACACAGTTCTTTTGTTCTGAGCACTCTCACGTTTCCCGCCTTATTCGAGACTCTAGAAAGCAAGAGCGTGCTTCTTGCTCTAAAGCAGAGTGTGTTTCATGGATGAGAAGTGTGCTGTGTGTTTCCCTTCAGAAACGGAGTTAAATGCCAGGCCCTGTGTCTTCCTACAAGCGAGACTTCGTTTCAGGTAAACGCAGTCACTTTTCAGCTCAAACGAAGCTATATTGTACACGAAGCTCACACGTTTCTCGCTCTTAACTGAAACGCATTGGATGTTAGAGGGCCTGTGGTTTGTATCAGTTTCAGAAGCAGAGTTGAACTAGATATGGTCCGTGTGTGTAGGAAACACAGTTCTTTTGTTCTGAGCACTCTCACGTTTCCCGCCTTATTAGAGACTCTAGAAAGCAAGAGCGTGCTTCTTGCTCTAAAGCAGAGTGTGTTTCATGGATGAGAAGGGTGCTGTGTGTTTCCCTTCAGAAACGGAGTTAAATGCCAGGCCCTGTGTCTTCCTACAAGCAAGACTTCGTTTCAGGTAAACGCAGTCACTTTTCAGCTCAAACGAAGCTATATTGTACACGAAGCTCACACGTTTCTCGCTCTTAACTGAAACGCATTGGATTTTAGAGGGCCTGTGGTTTGTATCAGTTTCAGAAGCAGAGTTGAACTAGATATGGTCCGTGTGTGTAGGAAACACAGTTCTTTTGTTCTGAGCACTCTCACGTTTCCCGCCTTATTAGAGACTCTAGAAAGCAAGAGCGTGCTTCTTGCTCTAAAGCAGAGTGTGTTTCATGGATGAGAAGTGTGCTGTGTGTTTCCCTTCAGAAACGGAGTTAAATGCCAGGCTCTGTGTCTTCCTACAAGCGAGACTTCGTTTCAGGTAAATGCAGTCACTTTTCAGCTCAAACGAAGCTATATTGTACACGAAGCTCACACGTTTCTCGCTCTTAACTGAAACGCATTGGATGTTAGAGGGCCTGTGGTTTGTATCAGTTTCAGAAGCAGAGTTGAACTAGATATGGTCCGTGTGTGTAGGAAACACAGTTCTTTTGTTCTGAGCACTCTCACGTTTCCCGCCTTATTAGAGACTCTAGAAAGCAAGAGCGTGCTTCTTGCTCTAAAGCAGAGTGTGTTTCATGGATGAGAAGTGTGCTGTGTGTTTCCCTTCAGAAACGGAGTTAAATGCCAGGCTCTGTGTCTTCCTACAAGCGAGACTTCGTTTCAGGTAAACGCAGTCACTTTTCAGCTCAAACGAAGCTATATTGTACACGAAGCTCACACGTTTCTCGCTCTTAACTGAAACGCATTGGATGTTAGAGGGCCTGTGGTTTGTATCAGTTTCAGAAGCAGAGTTGAACTAGATATGGTCCGTGTGTGTAGGAAACACAGTTCTTTTGTTCTGAGCACTCTCACGTTTCCCGCCTTATTCGAGACTCTAGAAAGCAAGAGCGTGCTTCTTGCTCTAAAGCAGAGTGTGTTTCATGGATGAGAAGTGTGCTGTGTGTTTCCCTTCAGAAACGGAGTTAAATGCCAGGCCCTGTGTCTTCCTACAAGCGAGACTTCGTTTCAGGTAAACGCAGTCACTTTTCAGCTCAAACGAAGCTATATTGTACACGAAGCTCACACGTTTCTCGCTCTTAACTGAAACGCATTGGATGTTAGAGGGCCTGTGGTTTGTATCAGTTTCAGAAGCAGAGTTGAACTAGATATGGTCCGTGTGTGTAGGAAACACAGTTCTTTTGTTCTGAGCACTCTCACGTTTCCCGCCTTATTCGAGACTCTAGAAAGCAAGAGCGTGCTTCTTGCTCTAAAGCAGAGTGTGTTTCATGGATGAGAAGTGTGCTGTGTGTTTCCCTTCAGAAACGGAGTTAAATGCCAGGCCCTGTGTCTTCCTACAAGCGAGACTTCGTTTCAGGTAAACGCAGTCACTTTTCAGCTCAAACGAAGCTATATTGTACACGAAGCTCACACGTTTCTCGCTCTTAACTGAAACGCATTGGATGTTAGAGGGCCTGTGGTTTGTATCAGTTTCAGAAGCAGAGTTGAACTAGATATGGTCCGTGTGTGTAGGAAACACAGTTCTTTTGTTCTGAGCACTCTCACGTTTCCCGCCTTATTAGAGACTCTAGAAAGCAAGAGCGTGCTTCTTGCTCTAAAGCAGAGTGTGTTTCATGGATGAGAAGTGTGCTGTGTGTTTCCCTTCAGAAACGGAGTTAAATGCCAGGCTCTGTGTCTTCCTACAAGCGAGACTTCGTTTCAGGTAAACGCAGTCACTTTTCAGCTCAAACGAAGCTATATTGTACACGAAGCTCACACGTTTCTCGCTCTTAACTGAAACGCATTGGATGTTAGAGGGCCTGTGGTTTGTATCAGTTTCAGAAGCAGAGTTGAACTAGATATGGTCTGTGTGTGTAGGAAACACAGTTCTTTTGTTCTGAGCACTCTCACGTTTCCCGCCTTATTAGAGACTCTAGAAAGCAAGAGCGTGCTTCTTGCTCTAAAGCAGAGTGTGTTTCATGGATGAGAAGTGTGCTGTGTGTTTCCCTTCAGAAACGGAGTAAAATGCCAGGCTCTGTGTCTTCCTACAAGCGAGACTTCGTTTCAGGTAAACGCAGTCACTTTTCAGCTCAAACGAAGCTATATTGTACACGAAGCTCACACGTTTCTCGCTCTTAACTGAAACGCATTGGATGTTAGAGGGCCTGTGGTTTGTATCAGTTTCAGAAGCAGAGTTGAACTAGATATGGTCCGTGTGTGTAGGAAACACAGTTCTTTTGTTCTGAGCACTCTCACGTTTCCCGCCTTATTCGAGACTCTAGAAAGCAAGAGCGTGCTTCTTGCTCTAAAGCAGAGTGTGTTTCATGGATGAGAAGTGTGCTGTGTGTTTCCCTTCAGAAACGGAGTTAAATGCCAGGCTCTGTGTCTTCCTACAAGCGAGACTTCGTTTCAGGTAAACGCAGTCACTTTTCAGCTCAAACGAAGCTATATTGTACACGAAGCTCACACGTTTCTCGCTCTTAACTGAAACGCATTGGATGTTAGAGGGCCTGTGGTTTGTATCAGTTTCAGAAGCAGAGTTGAACTAGATATGGTCCGTGTGTGTAGGAAACACAGTTCTTTTGTTCTGAGCACTCTCACGTTTCCCGCCTTATTAGAGACTCTACAAAGCAAGAGCGTGCTTCTTGCTCTAAAGCAGAGTGTGTTTCATGGATGAGAAGTGTGCTGTGTGTTTCCCTTCAGAAACGGAGTTAAATGCCAGGCTCTGTGTCTTCCTACAAGCGAGACTTCGTTTCAGGTAAACGCAGTCACTTTTCAGCTCAAACGAAGCTATATTGTACACGAAGCTCACACGTTTCTCGCTCTTAACTGAAACGCATTGGATGTTAGAGGGCCTGTGGTTTGTATCAGTTTCAGAAGCAGAGTTGAACTAGATATGGTCCGTGTGTGTAGGAAACACAGTTCTTTTGTTCTGAGCACTCTCACGTTTCCCGCCTTATTCGAGACTCTAGAAAGCAAGAGCGTGCTTCTTGCTCTAAAGCAGAGTGTGTTTCATGGATGAGAAGTGTGCTGTGTGTTTCCCTTCAGAAACGGAGTTAAATGCCAGGCCCTGTGTCTTCCTACAAGCGAGACTTCGTTTCAGGTAAACGCAGTCACTTTTCAGCTCAAACGAAGCTATATTGTACACGAAGCTCACATGTTTCTCGCTCTTAACTGAAACGCATTGGATGTTAGAGGGCCTGTGGTTTGTATCAGTTTCAGAAGCAGAGTTGAACTAGATATGGTCCGTGTGTGTAGGAAACACAGTTCTTTTGTTCTGAGCACTCTCACGTTTCCCGCCTTATTAGAGACTCTAGAAAGCAAGAGCGTGCTTCTTGCTCTAAAGCAGAGTGTGTTTCATGGATGAGAAGTGTGCTGTGTGTTTCCCTTCAGAAACGGAGTTAAATGCCAGGCTCTGTGTCTTCCTACAAGCGAGACTTCGTTTCAGGTAAACGCAGTCACTTTTCAGCTCAAACGAAGCTATATTGTACACGAAGCTCACACGTTTCTCGCTCTTAACTGAAACGCATTGGATGTTAGAGGGCCTGTGGTTTGTATCAGTTTCAGAAGCAGAGTTGAACTAGATATGGTCCGTGTGTGTAGGAAACACAGTTCTTTTGTTCTGAGCACTCTCACGTTTCCCGCCTTATTCGAGACTCTAGAAAGCAAGAGCGTGCTTCTTGCTCTAAAGCAGAGTGTGTTTCATGGATGAGAAGTGTGCTGTGTGTTTCCCTTCAGAAACGGAGTTAAATGCCAGGCTCTGTGTCTTCCTACAAGCGAGACTTCGTTTCAGGTAAACGCAGTCACTTTTCAGCTCAAACGAAGCTATATTGTACACGAAGCTCACACGTTTCTCGCTCTTAACTGAAACGCATTGGATGTTAGAGGGCCTGTGGTTTGTATCAGTTTCAGAAGCAGAGTTGAACTAGATATGGTCCGTGTGTGTAGGAAACACAGTTCTTTTGTTCTGAGCACTCTCACGTTTCCCGCCTTATTCGAGACTCTAGAAAGCAAGAGCGTGCTTCTTGCTCTAAAGCAGAGTGTGTTTCATGGATGAGAAGTGTGCTGTGTGTTTCCCTTCAGAAACGGAGTTAAATGCCAGGCCCTGTGTCTTCCTACAAGCGAGACTTCGTTTCAGGTAAACGCAGTCACTTTTCAGCTCAAACGAAGCTATATTGTACACGAAGCTCACACGTTTCTCGCTCGTAACTGAAACGCATTGGATGTTAGAGGGCCTGTGGTTTGTATCAGTTTCAGAAGCAGAGTTGAACTAGATATGGTCCGTGTGTGTAGGAAACACAGTTCTTTTGTTCTGAGCACTCTCACGTTTCCCGCCTTATTCGAGACTCTAGAAAGCAAGAGCGTGCTTCTTGCTCTAAAGCAGAGTGTGTTTCATGGATGAGAAGTGTGCTGTGTGTTTCCCTTCAGAAACGGAGTTAAATGCCAGGCTCTGTGTCTTCCTACAAGCGAGACTTCGTTTCAGGTAAACGCAGTCACTTTTCAGCTCAAACGAAGCTATATTGTACACGAAGCTCACACGTTTCTCGCTCTTAACTGAAACGCATTGGATGTTAGAGGGCCTGTGGTTTGTATCAGTTTCAGAAGCAGAGTTGAACTAGATATGGTCCGTGTGTGTAGGAAACACAGTTCTTTTGTTCTGAGCACTCTCACGTTTCCCGCCTTATTCGAGACTCTAGAAAGCAAGAGCGTGCTTCTTGCTCTAAAGCAGAGTGTGTTTCATGGATGAGAAGTGTGCTGTGTGTTTCCCTTCAGAAACGGAGTTAAATGCCAGGCCCTGTGTCTTCCTACAAGCGAGACTTCGTTTCAGGTAAACGCAGTCACTTTTCAGCTCAAACGAAGCTATATTGTACACGAAGCTCACACGTTTCTCGCTCTTAACTGAAACGCATTGGATGTTAGAGGGCCTGTGGTTTGTATCAGTTTCAGAAGCAGAGTTGAACTAGATATGGTCCGTGTGTGTAGGAAACACAGTTCTTTTGTTCTGAGCACTCTCACGTTTCCCGCCTTATTAGAGACTCTAGAAAGCAAGAGCGTGCTTCTTGCTCTAAAGCAGAGTGTGTTTCATGGATGAGAAGGGTGCTGTGTGTTTCCCTTCAGAAACGGAGTTAAATGCCAGGCCCTGTGTCTTCCTACAAGCAAGACTTCGTTTCAGGTAAACGCAGTCACTTTTCAGCTCAAACGAAGCTATATTGTACACGAAGCTCACACGTTTCTCGCTCTTAACTGAAACGCATTGGATGTTAGAGGGCCTGTGGTTTGTATCAGTTTCAGAAGCAGAGTTGAACTAGATATGGTCCGTGTGTGTAGGAAACACAGTTCTTTTGTTCTGAGCACTCTCACGTTTCCCGCCTTATTAGAGACTCTAGAAAGCAAGAGCGTGCTTCTTGCTCTAAAGCAGAGTGTGTTTCATGGATGAGAAGTGTGCTGTGTGTTTCCCTTCAGAAACGGAGTAAAATGCCAGGCTCTGTGTCTTCCTACAAGCGAGACTTCGTTTCAGGTAAACGCAGTCACTTTTCAGCTCAAACGAAGCTATATTGTACACGAAGCTCACACGTTTCTCGCTCTTAACTGAAACGCATTGGATGTTAGAGGGCCTGTGGTTTGTATCAGTTTCAGAAGCAGAGTTGAACTAGATATGGTCCGTGTGTGTAGGAAACACAGTTCTTTTGTTCTGAGCACTCTCACGTTTCCCGCCTTATTCGAGACTCTAGAAAGCAAGAGCGTGCTTCTTGCTCTAAAGCAGAGTGTGTTTCATGGATGAGAAGTGTGCTGTGTGTTTCCCTTCAGAAACGGAGTTAAATGCCAGGCTCTGTGTCTTCCTACAAGCGAGACTTCGTTTCAGGTAAACGCAGTCACTTTTCAGCTCAAACGAAGCTATATTGTACACGAAGCTCACACGTTTCTCGCTCTTAACTGAAACGCATTGGATGTTAGAGGGCCTGTGGTTTGTATCAGTTTCAGAAGCAGAGTTGAACTAGATATGGTCCGTGTGTGTAGGAAACACAGTTCTTTTGTTCTGAGCACTCTCACGTTTCCCGCCTTATTAGAGACTCTAGAAAGCAAGAGCGTGCTTCTTGCTCTAAAGCAGAGTGTGTTTCATGGATGAGAAGTGTGCTGTGTGTTTCCCTTCAGAAACGGAGTTAAATGCCAGGCTCTGTGTCTTCCTACAAGCGAGACTTCGTTTCAGGTAAACGCAGTCACTTTTCAGCTCAAACGAAGCTATATTGTACACGAAGCTCACACGTTTCTCGCTCTTAACTGAAACGCATTGGATGTTAGAGGGCCTGTGGTTTGTATCAGTTTCAGAAGCAGAGTTGAACTAGATATGGTCCGTGTGTGTAGGAAACACAGTTCTTTTGTTCTGAGCACTCTCACGTTTCCCGCCTTATTCGAGACTCTAGAAAGCAAGAGCGTGCTTCTTGCTCTAAAGCAGAGTGTGTTTCATGGATGAGAAGTGTGCTGTGTGTTTCCCTTCAGAAACGGAGTTAAATGCCAGGCCCTGTGTCTTCCTACAAGCGAGACTTCGTTTCAGGTAAACGCAGTCACTTTTCAGCTCAAACGAAGCTATATTGTACACGAAGCTCACATGTTTCTCGCTCTTAACTGAAACGCATTGGATGTTAGAGGGCCTGTGGTTTGTATCAGTTTCAGAAGCAGAGTTGAACTAGATATGGTCCGTGTGTGTAGGAAACACAGTTCTTTTGTTCTGAGCACTCTCACGTTTCCCGCCTTATTCGAGACTCTAGAAAGCAAGAGCGTGCTTCTTGCTCTAAAGCAGAGTGTGTTTCATGGATGAGAAGTGTGCTGTGTGTTTCCCTTCAGAAACGGAGTTAAATGCCAGGCTCTGTGTCTTCCTACAAGCGAGACTTCGTTTCAGGTAAACGCAGTCACTTTTCAGCTCAAACGAAGCTATATTGTACACGAAGCTCACACGTTTCTCGCTCTTAACTGAAACGCATTGGATGTTAGAGGGCCTGTGGTTTGTATCAGTTTCAGAAGCAGAGTTGAACTAGATATGGTCCGTGTGTGTAGGAAACACAGTTCTTTTGTTCTGAGCACTCTCACGTTTCCCGCCTTATTCGAGACTCTAGAAAGCAAGAGCGTGCTTCTTGCTCTAAAGCAGAGTGTGTTTCATGGATGAGAAGTGTGCTGTGTGTTTCCCTTCAGAAACGGAGTTAAATGCCAGGCTCTGTGTCTTCCTACAAGCGAGACTTCGTTTCAGGTAAACGCAGTCACTTTTCAGCTCAAACGAAGCTATATTGTACACGAAGCTCACACGTTTCTCGCTCTTAACTGAAACGCATTGGATGTTAGAGGGCCTGTGGTTTGTATCAGTTTCAGAAGCAGAGTTGAACTAGATATGGTCCGTGTGTGTAGGAAACACAGTTCTTTTGTTCTGAGCACTCTCACGTTTCCCGCCTTATTCGAGACTCTAGAAAGCAAGAGCGTGCTTCTTGCTCTAAAGCAGAGTGTGTTTCATGGATGAGAAGTGTGCTGTGTGTTTCCCTTAAGAAACGGAGTTAAATGCCAGGCCCTGTGTCTTCCTACAAGCGAGACTTCGTTTCAGGTAAACGCAGTCACTTTTCAGCTCAAACGAAGCTATATTGTACACGAAGCTCACACGTTTCTCGCTCGTAACTGAAACGCATTGGATGTTAGAGGGCCTGTGGTTTGTATCAGTTTCAGAAGCAGAGTTGAACTAGATATGGTCCGTGTGTGTAGGAAACACAGTTCTTTTGTTCTGAGCACTCTCACGTTTCCCGCCTTATTCGAGACTCTAGAAAGCAAGAGCGTGCTTCTTGCTCTAAAGCAGAGTGTGTTTCATGGATGAGAAGTGTGCTGTGTGTTTCCCTTCAGAAACGGAGTTAAATGCCAGGCTCTGTGTCTTCCTACAAGCGAGACTTCGTTTCAGGTAAACGCAGTCACTTTTCAGCTCAAACGAAGCTATATTGTACACGAAGCTCACACGTTTCTCGCTCTTAACTGAAACGCATTGGATGTTAGAGGGCCTGTGGTTTGTATCAGTTTCAGAAGCAGAGTTGAACTAGATATGGTCCGTGTGTGTAGGAAACACAGTTCTTTTGTTCTGAGCACTCTCACGTTTCCCGCCTTATTCGAGACTCTAGAAAGCAAGAGCGTGCTTCTTGCTCTAAAGCAGAGTGTGTTTCATGGATGAGAAGTGTGCTGTGTGTTTCCCTTCAGAAACGGAGTTAAATGCCAGGCCCTGTGTCTTCCTACAAGCGAGACTTCGTTTCAGGTAAACGCAGTCACTTTTCAGCTCAAACGAAGCTATATTGTACACGAAGCTCACACGTTTCTCGCTCTTAACTGAAACGCATTGGATGTTAGAGGGCCTGTGGTTTGTATCAGTTTCAGAAGCAGAGTTGAACTAGATATGGTCCGTGTGTGTAGGAAACACAGTTCTTTTGTTCTGAGCACTCTCACGTTTCCCGCCTTATTAGAGACTCTAGAAAGCAAGAGCGTGCTTCTTGCTCTAAAGCAGAGTGTGTTTCATGGATGAGAAGTGTGCTGTGTGTTTCCCTTCAGAAACGGAGTTAAATGCCAGGCCCTGTGTCTTCCTACAAGCAAGACTTCGTTTCAGGTAAACGCAGTCACTTTTCAGCTCAAACGAAGCTATATTGTACACGAAGCTCACACGTTTCTCGCTCTTAACTGAAACGCATTGGATGTTAGAGGGCCTGTGGTTTGTATCAGTTTCAGAAGCAGAGTTGAACTAGATATGGTCCGTGTGTGTAGGAAACACAGTTCTTTTGTTCTGAGCACTCTCACGTTTCCCGCCTTATTAGAGACTCTAGAAAGCAAGAGCGTGCTTCTTGCTCTAAAGCAGAGTGTGTTTCATGGATGAGAAGTGTGCTGTGTGTTTCCCTTCAGAAACGGAGTTAAATGCCAGGCTCTGTGTCTTCCTACAAGCGAGACTTCGTTTCAGGTAAACGCAGTCACTTTTCAGCTCAAACGAAGCTATATTGTACACGAAGCTCACACGTTTCTCGCTCTTAACTGAAACGCATTGGATGTTAGAGGGCCTGTGGTTTGTATCAGTTTCAGAAGCAGAGTTGAACTAGATATGGTCCGTGTGTGTAGGAAACACAGTTCTTTTGTTCTGAGCACTCTCACGTTTCCCGCCTTATTAGAGACTCTAGAAAGCAAGAGCGTGCTTCTTGCTCTAAAGCAGAGTGTGTTTCATGGATGAGAAGTGTGCTGTGTGTTTCCCTTCAGAAACGGAGTAAAATGCCAGGCTCTGTGTCTTCCTACAAGCGAGACTTCGTTTCAGGTAAACGCAGTCACTTTTCAGCTCAAACGAAGCTATATTGTACACGAAGCTCACACGTTTCTCGCTCTTAACTGAAACGCATTGGATGTTAGAGGGCCTGTGGTTTGTATCAGTTTCAGAAGCAGAGTTGAACTAGATATGGTCCGTGTGTGTAGGAAACACAGTTCTTTTGTTCTGAGCACTCTCACGTTTCCCGCCTTATTCGAGACTCTAGAAAGCAAGAGCGTGCTTCTTGCTCTAAAGCAGAGTGTGTTTCATGGATGAGAAGTGTGCTGTGTGTTTCCCTTCAGAAACGGAGTTAAATGCCAGGCTCTGTGTCTTCCTACAAGCGAGACTTCGTTTCAGGTAAACGCAGTCACTTTTCAGCTCAAACGAAGCTATATTGTACACGAAGCTCACACGTTTCTCGCTCTTAACTGAAACGCATTGGATGTTAGAGGGCCTGTGGTTTGTATCAGTTTCAGAAGCAGAGTTGAACTAGATATGGTCCGTGTGTGTAGGAAACACAGTTCTTTTGTTCTGAGCACTCTCACGTTTCCCGCCTTATTCGAGACTCTAGAAAGCAAGAGCGTGCTTCTTGCTCTAAAGCAGAGTGTGTTTCATGGATGAGAAGTGTGCTGTGTGTTTCCCTTCAGAAACGGAGTTAAATGCCAGGCTCTGTGTCTTCCTACAAGCGAGACTTCGTTTCAGGTAAACGCAGTCACTTTTCAGCTCAAACGAAGCTATATTGTACACGAAGCTCACACGTTTCTCGCTCTTAACTGAAACGCATTGGATGTTAGAGGGCCTGTGGTTTGTATCAGTTTCAGAAGCAGAGTTGAACTAGATATGGTCCGTGTGTGTAGGAAACACAGTACTTTTGTTCTGAGCACTCTCACGTTTCCCGCCTTATTCGAGACTCTAGAAAGCAAGAGCGTGCTTCTTGCTCTAAAGCAGAGTGTGTTTCATGGATGAGAAGTGTGCTGTGTGTTTCCCTTCAGAAACGGAGTTAAATGCCAGGCTCTGTGTCTTCCTACAAGCGAGACTTCGTTTCAGGTAAACGCAGTCACTTTTCAGCTCAAACGAAGCTATATTGTACACGAAGCTCACACGTTTCTCGCTCTTAACTGAAACGCATTGGATGTTAGAGGGCCTGGGGTTTGTATCAGTTTCAGAAGCAGAGTTGAACTAGATATGGTCCGTGTGTGTAGGAAACACAGTTCTTTTGTTCTGAGCACTCTCACGTTTCCCGCCTTATTAGAGACTCTAGAAAGCAAGAGCGTGCTTCTTGCTCTAAAGCAGAGTGTGTTTCATGGATGAGAAGTGTGCTGTGTGTTTCCCTTCAGAAACGGAGTTAAATGCCAGGCTCTGTGTCTTCCTACAAGCGAGACTTCGTTTCAGGTAAAAAAAGTCACTTTTCAGCTCAAACGAAGCTATATTGTACACGAAGCTCACACGTTTCTCGCTCTTAACTGAAACGCATTGGATGTTAGAGGGCCTGTGGTTTGTATCAGTTTCAGAAGCAGAGTTGAACTAGATATGGTCCGTGTGTGTAGGAAACACAGTTCTTTTGTTCTGAGCACTCTCACGTTTCCCGCCTTATTAGAGACTCTAGAAAGCAAGAGCGTGCTTCTTGCTCTAAAGCAGAGTGTGTTTCATGGATGAGAAGTGTGCTGTGTGTTTCCCTTCAGAAACGGAGTTAAATGCCAGGCTCTGTGTCTTCCTACAAGCGAGACTTCGTTTCAGGTAAACGCAGTCACTTTTCAGCTCAAACGAAGCTATATTGTACACGAAGCTCACACGTTTCTCGCTCTTAACTGAAACGCATTGGATGTTAGAGGGCCTGTGGTTTGTATCAGTTTCAGAAGCAGAGTTGAACTAGATATGGTCCGTGTGTGTAGGAAACACAGTTCTTTTGTTCTGAGCACTCTCACGTTTCCCGCCTTATTCGAGACTCTAGAAAGCAAGAGCGTGCTTCTTGCTCTAAAGCAGAGTGTGTTTCATGGATGAGAAGTGTGCTGTGTGTTTCCCTTCAGAAACGGAGTTAAATGCCAGGCCCTGTGTCTTCCTACAAGCGAGACTTCGTTTCAGGTAAACGCAGTCACTTTTCAGCTCAAACGAAGCTATATTGTACACGAAGCTCACACGTTTCTCGCTCTTAACTGAAACGCATTGGATGTTAGAGGGCCTGTGGTTTGTATCAGTTTCAGAAGCAGAGTTGAACTAGATATGGTCCGTGTGTGTAGGAAACACAGTTCTTTTGTTCTGAGCACTCTCACGTTTCCCGCCTTATTAGAGACTCTAGAAAGCAAGAGCGTGCTTCTTGCTCTAAAGCAGAGTGTGTTTCATGGATGAGAAGTGTGCTGTGTGTTTCCCTTCAGAAACGGAGTTAAATGCCAGGCTCTGTGTCTTCCTACAAGCGAGACTTCGTTTCAGGTAAACGCAGTCACTTTTCAGCTCAAACGAAGCTATATTGTACACGAAGCTCACACGTTTCTCGCTCTTAACTGAAACGCATTGGATGTTAGAGGGCCTGTGGTTTGTATCAGTTTCAGAAGCAGAGTTGAACTAGATATGGTCCGTGTGTGTAGGAAACACAGTTCTTTTGTTCTGAGCACTCTCACGTTTCCCGCCTTATTAGAGACTCTAGAAAGCAAGAGCGTGCTTTTTGCTCTAAAGCAGAGTGTGTTTCATGGATGAGAAGTGTGCTGTGTGTTTCCCTTCAGAAACGGAGTAAAATGCCAGGCTCTGTGTCTTCCTACAAGCGAGACTTCGTTTCAGGTAAACGCAGTCACTTTTCAGCTCAAACGAAGCTATATTGTACACGAAGCTCACACGTTTCTCGCTCTTAACTGAAACGCATTGGATGTTAGAGGGCCTGTGGTTTGTATCAGTTTCAGAAGCAGAGTTGAACTAGATATGGTCCGTGTGTGTAGGAAACACAGTTCTTTTGTTCTGAGCACTCTCACGTTTCCCGCCTTATTCGAGACTCTAGAAAGCAAGAGCGTGCTTCTTGCTCTAAAGCAGAGTGTGTTTCATGGATGAGAAGTGTGCTGTGTGTTTCCCTTCAGAAACGGAGTTAAATGCCAGGCTCTGTGTCTTCCTACAAGCGAGACTTCGTTTCAGGTAAACGCAGTCACTTTTCAGCTCAAACGAAGCTATATTGTACACGAAGCTCACACGTTTCTCGCTCTTAACTGAAACGCATTGGATGTTAGAGGGCCTGTGGTTTGTATCAGTTTCAGAAGCAGAGTTGAACTAGATATGGTCCGTGTGTGTAGGAAACACAGTTCTTTTGTTCTGAGCACTCTCACGTTTCCCGCCTTATTCGAGACTCTAGAAAGCAAGAGCGTGCTTCTTGCTCTAAAGCAGAGTGTGTTTCATGGATGAGAAGTGTGCTGTGTGTTTCCCTTCAGAAACGGAGTTAAATGCCAGGCTCTGTGTCTTCCTACAAGCGAGACTTCGTTTCAGGTAAAAAAAGTCACTTTTCAGCTCAAACGAAGCTATATTGTACACGAAGCTCACACGTTTCTCGCTCTTAACTGAAACGCATTGGATGTTAGAGGGCCTGTGGTTTGTATCAGTTTCAGAAGCAGAGTTGAACTAGATATGGTCCGTGTGTGTAGGAAACACAGTTCTTTTGTTCTGAGCACTCTCACGTTTCCCGCCTTATTCGAGACTCTAGAAAGCAAGAGCGTGCTTCTTGCTCTAAAGCAGAGTGTGTTTCATGGATGAGAAGTGTGCTGTGTGTTTCCCTTCAGAAACGGAGTTAAATGCCAGGCCCTGTGTCTTCCTACAAGCGAGACTTCGTTTCAGGTAAACGCAGTCACTTTTCAGCTCAAACGAAGCTATATTGTACACGAAGCTCACACGTTTCTCGCTCTTAACTGAAACGCATTGGATGTTAGAGGGCCTGTGGTTTGTATCAGTTTCAGAAGCAGAGTTGAACTAGATATGGTCCGTGTGTGTAGGAAACACAGTTCTTTTGTTCTGAGCACTCTCACGTTTCCCGCCTTATTAGAGACTCTAGAAAGCAAGAGCGTGCTTCTTGCTCTACAGCAGAGTGTGTTTCATGGATGAGAAGTGTGCTGTGTGTTTCCCTTCAGAAACGGAGTTAAATGCCAGGCCCTGTGTCTTCCTACAAGCGAGACTTCGTTTCAGGTAAACGCAGTCACTTTTCAGCTCAAACGAAGCTATATTGTACACGAAGCTCACACGTTTCTCGCTCTTAACTGAAACGCATTGGATGTTAGAGGGCCTGTGGTTTGTATCAGTTTCAGAAGCAGAGTTGAACTAGATATGGTCCGTGTGTGTAGGAAACACAGTTCTTTTGTTCTGAGCACTCTCACGTTTCCCGCCTTATTAGAGACTCTAGAAAGCAAGAGCGTGCTTCTTGCTCTAAAGCAGAGTGTGTTTCATGGATGAGAAGTGTGCTGTGTGTTTCCCTTCAGAAACGGAGTTAAATGCCAGGCTCTGTGTCTTCCTACAAGCGAGACTTCGTTTCAGGTAAACGCAGTCACTTTTCAGCTCAAACGAAGCTATATTGTACACGAAGCTCACACGTTTCTCGCTCTTAACTGAAACGCATTGGATGTTAGAGGGCCTGTGGTTTGTATCAGTTTCAGAAGCAGAGTTGAACTAGATATGGTCCGTGTGTGTAGGAAACACAGTTCTTTTGTTCTGAGCACTCTCACGTTTCCCGCCTTATTAGAGACTCTAGAAAGCAAGAGCGTGCTTTTTGCTCTAAAGCAGAGTGTGTTTCATGGATGAGAAGTGTGCTGTGTGTTTCCCTTCAGAAACGGAGTAAAATGCCAGGCTCTGTGTCTTCCTACAAGCGAGACTTCGTTTCAGGTAAACGCAGTCACTTTTCAGCTCAAACGAAGCTATATTGTACACGAAGCTCACACGTTTCTCGCTCTTAACTGAAACGCATTGGATGTTAGAGGGCCTGTGGTTTGTATCAGTTTCAGAAGCAGAGTTGAACTAGATATGGTCCGTGTGTGTAGGAAACACAGTTCTTTTGTTCTGAGCACTCTCACGTTTCCCGCCTTATTCGAGACTCTAGAAAGCAAGAGCGTGCTTCTTGCTCTAAAGCAGAGTGTGTTTCATAGATGAGAAGTGTGCTGTGTGTTTCCCTTCAGAAACGGAGTTAAATGCCAGGCTCTGTGTCTTCCTACAAGCGAGACTTCGTTTCAGGTAAACGCAGTCACTTTTCAGCTCAAACGAAGCTATATTGTACACGAAGCTCACACGTTTCTCGCTCTTAACTGAAACGCATTGGATGTTAGAGGGCCTGTGGTTTGTATCAGTTTCAGAAGCAGAGTTGAACTAGATATGGTCCGTGTGTGTAGGAAACACAGTTCTTTTGTTCTGAGCACTCTCACGTTTCCCGCCTTATTCGAGACTCTAGAAAGCAAGAGCGTGCTTCTTGCTCTAAAGCAGAGTGTGTTTCATGGATGAGAAGTGTGCTGTGTGTTTCCCTTCAGAAACGGAGTTAAATGCCAGGCTCTGTGTCTTCCTACAAGCGAGACTTCGTTTCAGGTAAACGCAGTCACTTTTCAGCTCAAACGAAGCTATATTGTACACGAAGCTCACACGTTTCTCGCTCTTAACTGAAACGCATTGGATGTTAGAGGGCCTGTGGTTTGTATCAGTTTCAGAAGCAGAGTTGAACTAGATATGGTCCGTGTGTGTAGGAAACACAGTTCTTTTGTTCTGAGCACTCTCACGTTTCCCGCCTTATTCGAGACTCTAGAAAGCAAGAGCGTGCTTCTTGCTCTAAAGCAGAGTGTGTTTCATGGATGAGAAGTGTGCTGTGTGTTTCCCTTCAGAAACGGAGTTAAATGCCAGGCTCTGTGTCTTCCTACAAGCGAGACTTCGTTTCAGGTAAACGCAGTCACTTTTCAGCTCAAACGAAGCTATATTGTACACGAAGCTCACACGTTTCTCGCTCTTAACTGAAACGCATTGGATGTTAGAGGGCCTGTGGTTTGTATCAGTTTCAGAAGCAGAGTTGAACTAGATATGGTCCGTGTGTGTAGGAAACACAGTTCTTTTGTTCTGAGCACTCTCACGTTTCCCGCCTTATTCGAGACTCTAGAAAGCAAGAGCGTGCTTCTTGCTCTAAAGCAGAGTGTGTTTCATGGATGAGAAGTGTGCTGTGTGTTTCCCTTCAGAAACGGAGTTAAATGCCAGGCTCTGTGTCTTCCTACAAGCGAGACTTCGTTTCAGGTAAACGCAGTCACTTTTCAGCTCAAACGAAGCTATATTGTACACGAAGCTCACACGTTTCTCGCTCTTAACTGAAACGCATTGGATGTTAGAGGGCCTGTGGTTTGTATCAGTTTCAGAAGCAGAGTTGAACTAGATATGGTCCGTGTGTGTAGGAAACACAGTTCTTTTGTTCTGAGCACTCTCACGTTTCCCGCCTTATTCGAGACTCTAGAAAGCAAGAGCGTGCTTCTTGCTCTAAAGCAGAGTGTGTTTCATGGATGAGAAGTGTGCTGTGTGTTTCCCTTCAGAAACGGAGTTAAATGCCAGGCCCTGTGTCTTCCTACAAGCGAGACTTCGTTTCAGGTAAACGCAGTCACTTTTCAGCTCAAACGAAGCTATATTGTACACGAAGCTCACACGTTTCTCGCTCTTAACTGAAACGCATTGGATGTTAGAGGGCCTGTGGTTTGTATCAGTTTCAGAAGCAGAGTTGAACTAGATATGGTCCGTGTGTGTAGGAAACACAGTTCTTTTGTTCTGAGCACTCTCACGTTTCCCGCCTTATTAGAGACTCTAGAAAGCAAGAGCGTGCTTCTTGCTCTAAAGCAGAGTGTGTTTCATGGATGAGAAGTGTGCTGTGTGTTTCCCTTCAGAAACGGAGTTAAATGCCAGGCTCTGTGTCTTCCTACAAGCGAGACTTCCTTTCAGGTAAACGCAGTCACTTTTCAGCTCAAACGAAGCTATATTGTACACGAAGCTCACACGTTTCTTGCTCTTAACTGAAACGCATTGGATGTTAGAGGGCCTGTGGTTTGTATCAGTTTCAGAAGCAGAGTTGAACTAGATATGGTCCGTGTGTGTAGGAAACACAGTTCTTTTGTTCTGAGCACTCTCACGTTTCCCGCCTTATTCGAGACTCTAGAAAGCAAGAGCGTGCTTCTTGCTCTAAAGCAGAGTGTGTTTCATGGATGAGAAGTGTGCTGTGTGTTTCCCTTCAGAAACGGAGTTAAATGCCAGGCTCTGTGTCTTCCTACAAGCGAGACTTCGTTTCAGGTAAACGCAGTCACTTTTCAGCTCAAACGAAGCTATATTGTACACGAAGCTCACACGTTTCTCGCTCTTAACTGAAACGCATTGGATGTTAGAGGGCCTGTGGTTTGTATCAGTTTCAGAAGCAGAGTTGAACTAGATATGGTCCGTGTGTGTAGGAAACACAGTTCTTTTGTTCTGAGCACTCTCACGTTTCCCGCCTTATTCGAGACTCTAGAAAGCAAGAGCGTGCTTCTTGCTCTAAAGCAGAGTGTGTTTCATGGATGAGAAGTGTGCTGTGTGTTTCCCTTCAGAAACGGAGTTAAATGCCACGCTCTGTGTCTTCCTACAAGCGAGACTTCGTTTCAGGTAAACGCAGTCACTTTTCAGCTCAAACGAAGCTATATTGTACACGAAGCTCACACGTTTCTCGCTCTTAACTGAAACGCATTGGATGTTAGAGGGCCTGTGGTTTGTATCAGTTTCAGAAGCAGAGTTGAACTAGATATGGTCCGTGTGTGTAGGAAACACAGTTCTTTTGTTCTGAGCACTCTCACGTTTCCCGCCTTATTCGAGACTCTAGAAAGCAAGAGCGTGCTTCTTGCTCTAAAGCAGAGTGTGTTTCATGGATGAGAAGTGTGCTGTGTGTTTCCCTTCAGAAACGGAGTTAAATGCCAGGCTCTGTGTCTTCCTACAAGCGAGACTTCGTTTCAGGTAAACGCAGTCACTTTTCAGCTCAAACGAAGCTATATTGTACACGAAGCTCACACGTTTCTCGCTCTTAACTGAAACGCATTGGATGTTAGAGGGCCTGTGGTTTGTATCAGTTTCAGAAGCAGAGTTGAACTAGATATGGTCCGTGTGTGTAGGAAACACAGTTCTTTTGTTCTGAGCACTCTCACGTTTCCCGCCTTATTCGAGACTCTAGAAAGCAAGAGCGTGCTTCTTGCTCTAAAGCAGAGTGTGTTTCATGGATGAGAAGTGTGCTGTGTGTTTCCCTTCAGAAACGGAGTTAAATGCCAGGCCCTGTGTCTTCCTACAAGCGAGACTTCGTTTCAGGTAAACGCAGTCACTTTTCAGCTCAAACGAAGCTATATTGTACACGAAGCTCACACGTTTCTCGCTCTTAACTGAAACGCATTGGATGTTAGAGGGCCTGTGGTTTGTATCAGTTTCAGAAGCAGAGTTGAACTAGATATGGTCCGTGTGTGTAGGAAACACAGTTCTTTTGTTCTGAGCACTCTCACGTTTCCCGCCTTATTAGAGACTCTAGAAAGCAAGAGCGTGCTTCTTGCTCTAAAGCAGAGTGTGTTTCATGGATGAGAAGTGTGCTGTGTGTTTCCCTTCAGAAACGGAGTTAAATGCCAGGCTCTGTGTCTTCCTACAAGCGAGACTTCCTTTCAGGTAAACGCAGTCACTTTTCAGCTCAAACGAAGCTATATTGTACACGAAGCTCACACGTTTCTTGCTCTTAACTGAAACGCATTGGATGTTAGAGGGCCTGTGGTTTGTATCAGTTTCAGAAGCAGAGTTGAACTAGATATGGTCCGTGTGTGTAGGAAACACAGTTCTTTTGTTCTGAGCACTCTCACGTTTCCCGCCTTATTCGAGACTCTAGAAAGCAAGAGCGTGCTTCTTGCTCTAAAGCAGAGTGTGTTTCATGGATGAGAAGTGTGCTGTGTGTTTCCCTTCAGAAACGGAGTTAAATGCCAGGCCCTGTGTCTTCCTACAAGCGAGACTTCGTTTCAGGTAAACGCAGTCACTTTTCAGCTCAAACGAAGCTATATTGTACACGAAGCTCACACGTTTCTCGCTCTTAACTGAAACGCATTGGATGTTAGAGGGCCTGTGGTTTGTATCAGTTTCAGAAGCAGAGTTGAACTAGATATGGTCCGTGTGTGTAGGAAACACAGTTCTTTTGTTCTGAGCACTCTCACGTTTCCCGCCTTATTCGAGACTCTAGAAAGCAAGAGCGTGCTTCTTGCTCTAAAGCAGAGTGTGTTTCATGGATGAGAAGTGTGCTGTGTGTTTCCCTTCAGAAACGGAGTTAAATGCCACGCTCTGTGTCTTCCTACAAGCGAGACTTCGTTTCAGGTAAACGCAGTCACTTTTCAGCTCAAACGAAGCTATATTGTACACGAAGCTCACACGTTTCTCGCTCTTAACTGAAACGCATTGGATGTTAGAGGGCCTGTGGTTTGTATCAGTTTCAGAAGCAGAGTTGAACTAGATATGGTCCGTGTGTGTAGGAAACACAGTTCTTTTGTTCTGAGCACTCTCACGTTTCCCGCCTTATTCGAGACTCTAGAAAGCAAGAGCGTGCTTCTTGCTCTAAAGCAGAGTGTGTTTCATGGATGAGAAGTGTGCTGTGTGTTTCCCTTCAGAAACGGAGTTAAATGCCAGGCTCTGTGTCTTCCTACAAGCGAGACTTCGTTTCAGGTAAACGCAGTCACTTTTCAGCTCAAACGAAGCTATATTGTACACGAAGCTCACACGTTTCTCGCTCTTAACTGAAACGCATTGGATGTTAGAGGGCCTGTGGTTTGTATCAGTTTCAGAAGCAGAGTTGAACTAGATATGGTCCGTGTGTGTAGGAAACACAGTTCTTTTGTTCTGAGCACTCTCACGTTTCCCGCCTTATTAGAGACTCTAGAAAGCAAGAGCGTGCTTCTTGCTCTAAAGCAGAGTGTGTTTCATGGATGAGAAGTGTGCTGTGTGTTTCCCTTCAGAAACGGAGTAAAATGCCAGGCTCTGTGTCTTCCTACAAGCGAGACTTCGTTTCAGGTAAACGCAGTCACTTTTCAGCTCAAACGAAGCTATATTGTACACGAAGCTCACACGTTTCTCGCTCTTAACTGAAACGCATTGGATGTTAGAGGGCCTGTGGTTTGTATCAGTTTCAGAAGCAGAGTTGAACTAGATATGGTCCGTGTGTGTAGGAAACACAGTTCTTTTGTTCTGAGCACTCTCACGTTTCCCGCCTTATTAGAGACTCTAGAAAGCAAGAGCGTGCTTCTTGCTCTAAAGCAGAGTGTGTTTCATGGATGAGAAGTGTGCTGTGTGTTTCCCTTCAGAAACGGAGTTAAATGCCAGGCTCTGTGTCTTCCTACAAGCGAGACTTCGTTTCAGGTAAACGCAGTCACTTTTCAGCTCAAACGAAGCTATATTGTACACGAAGCTCACACGTTTCTCGCTCTTAACTGAAACGCATTGGATGTTAGAGGGCCTGTGGTTTGTATCAGTTTCAGAAGCAGAGTTGAACTAGATATGGTCCGTGTGTGTAGGAAACACAGTTCTTTTGTTCTGAGCACTCTCACGTTTCCCGCCTTATTCGAGACTCTAGAAAGCAAGAGCGTGCTTCTTGCTCTAAAGCAGAGTGTGTTTCATGGATGAGAAGTGTGCTGTGTGTTTCCCTTCAGAAACGGAGTTAAATGCCAGGCTCTGTGTCTTCCTACAAGCGAGACTTCGTTTCAGGTAAACGCAGTCACTTTTCAGCTCAAACGAAGCTATATTGTACACGAAGCTCACACGTTTCTCGCTCTTAACTGAAACGCATTGGATGTTAGAGGGCCTGTGGTTTGTATCAGTTTCAGAAGCAGAGTTGAACTAGATATGGTCCGTGTGTGTAGGAAACACAGTTCTTTTGTTCTGAGCACTCTCACGTTTCCCGCCTTATTCGAGACTCTAGAAAGCAAGAGCGTGCTTCTTGCTCTAAAGCAGAGTGTGTTTCATGGATGAGAAGTGTGCTGTGTGTTTCCCTTCAGAAACGGAGTTAAATGCCAGGCTCTGTGTCTTCCTACAAGCGAGACTTCGTTTCAGGTAAACGCAGTCACTTTTCAGCTCAAACGAAGCTATATTGTACACGAAGCTCACACGTTTCTCGCTCTTAACTGAAACGCATTGGATGTTAGAGGGCCTGTGGTTTGTATCAGTTTCAGAAGCAGAGTTGAACTAGATATGGTCCGTGTGTGTAGGAAACACAGTTCTTTTGTTCTGAGCACTCTCACGTTTCCCGCCTTATTCGAGACTCTAGAAAGCAAGAGCGTGCTTCTTGCTCTAAAGCAGAGTGTGTTTCATGGATGAGAAGTGTGCTGTGTGTTTCCCTTCAGAAACGGAGTTAAATGCCAGGCTCTGTGTCTTCCTACAAGCGAGACTTCGTTTCAGGTAAACGCAGTCACTTTTCAGCTCAAACGAAGCTATATTGTACACGAAGCTCACACGTTTCTCGCTCTTAACTGAAACGCATTGGATGTTAGAGGGCCTGTGGTTTGTATCAGTTTCAGAAGCAGAGTTGAACTAGATATGGTCCGTGTGTGTAGGAAACACAGTTCTTTTGTTCTGAGCACTCTCACGTTTCCCGCCTTATTCGAGACTCTAGAAAGCAAGAGCGTGCTTCTTGCTCTAAAGCAGAGTGTGTTTCATGGATGAGAAGTGTGCTGTGTGTTTCCCTTCAGAAACGGAGTTAAATGCCAGGCTCTGTGTCTTCCTACAAGCGAGACTTCGTTTCAGGTAAACGCAGTCACTTTTCAGCTCAAACGAAGCTATATTGTACACGAAGCTCACACGTTTCTCGCTCTTAACTGAAACGCATTGGATGTTAGAGGGCCTGTGGTTTGTATCAGTTTCAGAAGCAGAGTTGAACTAGATATGGTCCGTGTGTGTAGGAAACACAGTTCTTTTGTTCTGAGCACTCTCACGTTTCCCGCCTTATTCGAGACTCTAGAAAGCAAGAGCGTGCTTCTTGCTCTAAAGCAGAGTGTGTTTCATGGATGAGAAGTGTGCTGTGTGTTTCCCTTCAGAAACGGAGTTAAATGCCAGGCCCTGTGTCTTCCTACAAGCGAGACTTCGTTTCAGGTAAACGCAGTCACTTTTCAGCTCAAACGAAGCTATATTGTACACGAAGCTCACACGTTTCTCGCTCGTAAATGAAACGCATTGGATGTTAGAGGGCCTGTGGTTTGTATCAGTTTCAGAAGCAGAGTTGAACTAGATATGGTCCGTGTGTGTAGGAAACACAGTTCTTTTGTTCTGAGCACTCTCACGTTTCCGGCCTTATTAGAGACTCTAGAAAGCAAGAGCGTGCTTCTTGCTCTAAAGCAGAGTGTGTTTCATGGATGAGAAGTGTGCTGTGTGTTTCCCTTCAGAAACGGAGTTAAATGCCAGGCCCTGTGTCTTCCTACAAGCGAGACTTCGTTTCAGGTAAACGCAGTCACTTTTCAGCTCAAACGAAGCTATATTGTACACGAAGCTCACACGTTTCTCGCTCTTAACTGAAACGCATTGGATGTTAGAGGGCCTGTGGTTTGTATCAGTTTCAGAAGCAGAGTTGAACTAGATATGGTCCGTGTGTGTAGGAAACACAGTTCTTTTGTTCTGAGCACTCTCACGTTTCCCGCCTTATTCGAGACTCTAGAAAGCAAGAGCGTGCTTCTTGCTCTAAAGCAGAGTGTGTTTCATGGATGAGAAGTGTGCTGTGTGTTTCCCTTCAGAAACGGAGTTAAATGCCAGGCTCTGTGTCTTCCTACAAGCGAGACTTCGTTTCAGGTAAACGCAGTCACTTTTCAGCTCAAACGAAGCTATATTGTACACGAAGCTCACACGTTTCTCGCTCTTAACTGAAACGCATTGGATGTTAGAGGGCCTGTGGTTTGTATCAGTTTCAGAAGCAGAGTTGAACTAGATATGGTCCGTGTGTGTAGGAAACACAGTTCTTTTGTTCTGAGCACTCTCACGTTTCCCGCCTTATTCGAGACTCTAGAAAGCAAGAGCGTGCTTCTTGCTCTAAAGCAGAGTGTGTTTCATGGATGAGAAGTGTGCTGTGTGTTTCCCTTCAGAAACGGAGTTAAATGCCAGGCTCTGTGTCTTCCTACAAGCGAGACTTCGTTTCAGGTAAACGCAGTCACTTTTCAGCTCAAACGAAGCTATATTGTACACGAAGCTCACACGTTTCTCGCTCTTAACTGAAACGCATTGGATGTTAGAGGGCCTGGGGTTTGTATCAGTTTCAGAAGCAGAGTTGAACTAGATATGGTCCGTGTGTGTAGGAAACACAGTTCTTTTGTTCTGAGCACTCTCACGTTTCCCGCCTTATTCGAGACTCTAGAAAGCAAGAGCGTGCTTCTTGCTCTAAAGCAGAGTGTGTTTCATGGATGAGAAGTGTGCTGTGTGTTTCCCTTCAGAAACGGAGTTAAATGCCAGGCCCTGTGTCTTCCTACAAGCGAGACTTCGTTTCAGGTAAACGCAGTCACTTTTCAGCTCAAACGAAGCTATATTGTACACGAAGCTCACACGTTTCTCGCTCTTAACTGAAACGCTTTGGATGTTAGAGGGCCTGTGGTTTGTATCAGTTTCAGAAGCAGAGTTGAACTAGATATGGTCCGTGTGTGTAGGAAACACAGTTCTTTTGTTCTGAGCACTCTCACGTTTCCCGCCTTATTCGAGACTCTAGAAAGCAAGAGCGTGCTTCTTGCTCTAAAGCAGAGTGTGTTTCATGGATGAGAAGTGTGCTGTGTGTTTCCCTTCAGAAACGGAGTTAAATGCCAGGCTCTGTGTCTTCCTACAAGCGAGACTTCGTTTCAGGTAAACGCAGTCACTTTTCAGCTCAAACGAAGCTATATTGTACACGAAGCTCACACGTTTCTCGCTCTTAACTGAAACGCATTGGATGTTAGAGGGCCTGTGGTTTGTATCAGTTTCAGAAGCAGAGTTGAACTAGATATGGTCCGTGTGTGTAGGAAACACAGTTCTTTTGTTCTGAGCACTCTCACGTTTCCCGCCTTATTCGAGACTCTAGAAAGCAAGAGCGTGCTTCTTGCTCTAAAGCAGAGTGTGTTTCATGGATGAGAAGTGTGCTGTGTGTTTCCCTTCAGAAACGGAGTTAAATGCCAGGCTCTGTGTCTTCCTACAAGCGAGACTTCGTTTCAGGTAAACGCAGTCACTTTTCAGCTCAAACGAAGCTATATTGTACACGAAGCTCACACGTTTCTCGCTCTTAACTGAAACGCATTGGATGTTAGAGGGCCTGTGGTTTGTATCAGTTTCAGAAGCAGAGTTGAACTAGATATGGTCCGTGTGTGTAGGAAACACAGTTCTTTTGTTCTGAGCACTCTCACGTTTCCCGCCTTATTCGAGACTCTAGAAAGCAAGAGCGTGCTTCTTGCTCTAAAGCAGAGTGTGTTTCATGGATGAGAAGTGTGCTGTGTGTTTCCCTTCAGAAACGGAGTTAAATGCCAGGCTCTGTGTCTTCCTACAAGCGAGACTTCGTTTCAGGTAAACGCAGTCACTTTTCAGCTCAAACGAAGCTATATTGTACACGAAGCTCACACGTTTCTCGCTCTTAACTGAAACGCATTGGATGTTAGAGGGCCTGTGGTTTGTATCAGTTTCAGAAGCAGAGTTGAACTAGATATGGTCCGTGTGTGTAGGAAACACAGTTCTTTTGTTCTGAGCACTCTCACGTTTCCCGCCTTATTCGAGACTCTAGAAAGCAAGAGCGTGCTTCTTGCTCTAAAGCAGAGTGTGTTTCATGGATGAGAAGTGTGCTGTGTGTTTCCCTTCAGAAACGGAGTTAAATGCCAGGCTCTGTGTCTTCCTACAAGCGAGACTTCGTTTCAGGTAAACGCAGTCACTTTTCAGCTCAAACGAAGCTATATTGTACACGAAGCTCACACGTTTCTCGCTCTTAACTGAAACGCATTGGATGTTAGAGGGCCTGTGGTTTGTATCAGTTTCAGAAGCAGAGTTGAACTAGATATGGTCCGTGTGTGTAGGAAACACAGTTCTTTTGTTCTGAGCACTCTCACGTTTCCCGCCTTATTCGAGACTCTAGAAAGCAAGATCGTGCTTCTTGCTCTAAAGCAGAGTGTGTTTCATGGATGAGAAGTGTGCTGTGTGTTTCCCTTCAGAAACGGAGTTAAATGCCAGGCTCTGTGTCTTCCTACAAGCGAGACTTCGTTTCAGGTAAACGCAGTCACTTTTCAGCTCAAACGAAGCTATATTGTACACGAAGCTCACACGTTTCTCGCTCGTAACTGAAACGCATTGGATGTTAGAGGGCCTGTGGTTTGTATCAGTTTCAGAAGCAGAGTTGAACTAGATATGGTCCGTGTGTGTAGGAAACACAGTTCTTTTGTTCTGAGCACTCTCACGTTTCCGGCCTTATTCGAGACTCTAGAAAGCAAGAGCGTGCTTCTTGCTCTAAAGCAGAGTGTGTTTCATGGATGAGAAGTGTGCTGTGTGTTTCCCTTCAGAAACGGAGTTAAATGCCAGGCTCTGTGTCTTCCTACAAGCGAGACTTCGTTTCAGGTAAACGCAGTCACTTTTCAGCTCAAACGAAGCTATATTGTACACGAAGCTCACACGTTTCTCGCTCTTAACTGAAACGCATTGGATGTTAGAGGGCCTGTGGTTTGTATCAGTTTCAGAAGCAGAGTTGAACTAGATATGGTCCGTGTGTGTAGGAAACACAGTTCTTTTGTTCTGAGCACTCTCACGTTTCCCGCCTTATTCGAGACTCTAGAAAGCAAGAGCGTGCTTCTTGCTCTAAAGCAGAGTGTGTTTCATGGATGAGAAGTGTGCTGTGTGTTTCCCTTCAGAAACGGAGTTAAATGCCAGGCTCTGTGTCTTCCTACAAGCGAGACTTCGTTTCAGGTAAACGCAGTCACTTTTCAGCTCAAACGAAGCTATATTGTACACGAAGCTCACACGTTTCTCGCTCTTAACTGAAACGCATTGGATGTTAGAGGGCCTGTGGTTTGTATCAGTTTCAGAAGCAGAGTTGAACTAGATATGGTCCGTGTGTGTAGGAAACACAGTTCTTTTGTTCTGAGCACTCTCACGTTTCCCGCCTTATTCGAGACTCTAGAAAGCAAGAGCGTGCTTCTTGCTCTAAAGCAGAGTGTGTTTCATGGATGAGAAGTGTGCTGTGTGTTTCCCTTCAGAAACGGAGTTAAATGCCAGGCTCTGTGTCTTCCTACAAGCGAGACTTCGTTTCAGGTAAACGCAGTCACTTTTCAGCTCAAACGAAGCTATATTGTACACGAAGCTCACACGTTTCTCGCTCTTAAATGAAACGCATTGGATGTTAGAGGGCCTGTGGTTTGTATCAGTTTCAGAAGCAGAGTTGAACTAGATATGGTCCGTGTGTGTAGGAAACACAGTTCTTTTGTTCTGAGCACTCTCACGTTTCCCGCCTTATTAGAGACTCTAGAAAGCAAGAGCGTGCTATTGCTCTAAAGCAGAGTGTGTTTCATGGATGAGAAGTGTGCTGTGTGTTTCCCTTCAGAAACGGAGTTAAATGCCATGATCTGTGTCTTCCTACAAGCGAGACTTCGTTTCAGGTAAACGCAGTCACTTTTCAGCTCAAACGAAGCTATATTGTACACGAAGCTCACACGTTTCTCGCTCTTAACTGAAACGCATTGGATGTTAGAGGGCCTGTGGTTTGTATCAGTTTCAGAAGCAGAGTTGAACTAGATATGGTCCGTGTGTGTAGGAAACACAGTTCTTTTGTTCTGAGCACTCTCACTTTTCCCGCCTTATTAGAGACTCTAGAAAGCAAGAGCGTGCTTCTTGCTCTAAAGCAGAGTGTGTTTCATGGATGAGAAGTGTGCTGTGTGTTTCCCTTCAGAAACGGAGTTAAATGCCAGGCCCTGTGTCTTCCTACAAGCGAGACTTCGTTTCAGGTAAACGCAGTCACTTTTCAGCTCAAACGAAGCTATATTGTACACGAAGCTCACACGTTTCTCGCTCTTAACTGAAACGCATTGGATGTTAGAGGGCCTGTGGTTTGTATCAGTTTCAGAAGCAGAGTTGAACTAGATATGGTCCGTGTGTGTAGGAAACACAGTTCTTTTGTTCTGAGCACTCTCACGTTTCCCGCCTTATTCGAGACTCTAGAAAGCAAGAGCATGCTTCTTGCTCTAAAGCAGAGTGTGTTTCATGGATGAGAAGTGTGCTGTGTGTTTCCCTTCAGAAACGGAGTTAAATGCCAGGCTCTGTGTCTTCCTACAAGCGAGACTTCGTTTCAGGTAAACGCAGTCACTTTTCAGCTCAAACGAAGCTATATTGTACACGAAGCTCACACGTTTCTCGCTCTTAACTGAAACGCATTGGATGTTAGAGGGCCTGTGGTTTGTATCAGTTTCAGAAGCAGAGTTGAACTAGATATGGTCCGTGTGTGTAGGAAACACAGTTCTTTTGTTCTGAGCACTCTCACGTTTCCCGCCTTATTCGAGACTCTAGAAAGCAAGATCGTGCTTCTTGCTCTAAAGCAGAGTGTGTTTCATGGATGAGAAGTGTGCTGTGTGTTTCCCTTCAGAAACGGAGTTAAATGCCAGGCTCTGTGTCTTCCTACAAGCGAGAATTCGTTTCAGGTAAACGCAGTCACTTTTCAGCTCAAACGAAGCTATATTGTACACGAAGCTCACACGTTTCTCGCTCGTAACTGAAACGCATTGGATGTTAGAGGGCCTGTGGTTTGTATCAGTTTCAGAAGCAGAGTTGAACTAGATATGGTCCGTGTGTGTAGGAAACACAGTTCTTTTGTTCTGAGCACTCTCACGTTTCCGGCCTTATTCGAGACTCTAGAAAGCAAGAGCGTGCTTCTTGCTCTAAAGCAGAGTGTGTTTCATGGATGAGAAGTGTGCTGTGTGTTTCCCTTCAGAAACGGAGTTAAATGCCAGGCTCTGTGTCTTCCTACAAGCGAGACTTCGTTTCAGGTAAACGCAGTCACTTTTCAGCTCAAACGAAGCTATATTGTACACGAAGCTCACACGTTTCTCGCTCTTAACTGAAACGCATTGGATGTTAGAGGGCCTGTGGTTTGTATCAGTTTCAGAAGCAGAGTTGAACTAGATATGGTCCGTGTGTGTAGGAAACACAGTTCTTTTGTTCTGAGCACTCTCACGTTTCCCGCCTTATTCGAGACTCTAGAAAGCAAGAGCGTGCTTCTTGCTCTAAAGCAGAGTGTGTTTCATGGATGAGAAGTGTGCTGTGTGTTTCCCTTCAGAAACGGAGTTAAATGCCAGGCTCTGTGTCTTCCTACAAGCGAGACTTCGTTTCAGGTAAACGCAGTCACTTTTCAGCTCAAACGAAGCTATATTGTACACGAAGCTCACACGTTTCTCGCTCTTAACTGAAACGCATTGGATGTTAGAGGGCCTGTGGTTTGTATCAGTTTCAGAAGCAGAGTTGAACTAGATATGGTCCGTGTGTGTAGGAAACACAGTTCTTTTGTTCTGAGCACTCTCACGTTTCCCGCCTTATTCGAGACTCTAGAAAGCAAGAGCGTGCTTCTTGCTCTAAAGCAGAGTGTGTTTCATGGATGAGAAGTGTGCTGTGTGTTTCCCTTCAGAAACGGAGTTAAATGCCAGGCTCTGTGTCTTCCTACAAGCGAGACTTCGTTTCAGGTAAACGCAGTCACTTTTCAGCTCAAACGAAGCTATATTGTACACGAAGCTCACACGTTTCTCGCTCTTAAATGAAACGCATTGGATGTTAGAGGGCCTGTGGTTTGTATCAGTTTCAGAAGCAGAGTTGAACTAGATATGGTCCGTGTGTGTAGGAAACACAGTTCTTTTGTTCTGAGCACTCTCACGTTTCCCGCCTTATTAGAGACTCTAGAAAGCAAGAGCGTGCTTCTTGCTCTAAAGCAGAGTGTGTTTCATGGATGAGAAGTGTGCTGTGTGTTTCCCTTCAGAAACGGAGTTAAATGCCATGATCTGTGTCTTCCTACAAGCGAGACTTCGTTTCAGGTAAACGCAGTCACTTTTCAGCTCAAACGAAGCTATATTGTACACGAAGCTCACACGTTTCTCGCTCTTAACTGAAACGCATTGGATGTTAGAGGGCCTGTGGTTTGTATCAGTTTCAGAAGCAGAGTTGAACTAGATATGGTCCGTGTGTGTAGGAAACACAGTTCTTTTGTTCTGAGCACTCTCACGTTTCCCGCCTTATTAGAGACTCTAGAAAGCAAGAGCGTGCTTCTTGCTCTAAAGCAGAGTGTGTTTCATGGATGAGAAGTGTGCTGTGTGTTTCCCTTCAGAAACGGAGTTAAATGCCAGGCCCTGTGTCTTCCTACAAGCGAGACTTCGTTTCAGGTAAACGCAGTCACTTTTCAGCTCAAACGAAGCTATATTGTACACGAAGCTCACACGTTTCTCGCTCTTAACTGAAACGCATTGGATGTTAGAGGGCCTGTGGTTTGTATCAGTTTCAGAAGCAGAGTTGAACTAGATATGGTCCGTGTGTGTAGGAAACACAGTTCTTTTGTAATGAGCACTCTCACGTTTCCCGCCTTATTCGAGACTCTAGAAAGCAAGAGCGTGCTTCTTGCTCTAAAGCAGAGTGTGTTTCATGGATGAGAAGTGTGCTGTGTGTTTCCCTTCAGAAACGGAGTTAAATGCCAGGCTCTGTGTCTTCCTACAAGCGAGACTTCGTTTCAGGTAAACGCAGTCACTTTTCAGCTCAAACGAATCTATATTGTACACGAAGCTCACACGTTTCTCGCTCTTAACTGAAACGCATTGGATGTTAGAGGGCCTGTGGTTTGTATCAGTTTCAGAAGCAGAGTTGAACTAGATATGGTCCGTGTGTGTAGGAAACACAGTTCTTTTGTTCTGAGCACTCTCACGTTTCCCCCCTTATTAGAGACTCTAGAAAGCAAGAGCGTGCTTCTTGCTCTAAAGCAGAGTGTGTTTCATGGATGAGAAGTGTGCTGTGTGTTTCCCTTCAGAAACGGAGTTAAATGCCAGGCTCTGTGTCTTCCTACAAGCGAGACTTCGTTTCAGGTAAACGCAGTCACTTTTCAGCTCAAACGAAGCTATATTGTACACGAAGCTCACACGTTTCTCGCTCTTAACTGAAACGCATTGGATGTTAGAGGGCCTGTGGTTTGTATCAGTTTCAGAAGCAGAGTTGAACTAGATATGGTCCGTGTGTGTAGGAAACACAGTTCTTTTGTTCTGAGCACTCTCACGTTTCCCGCCTTATTCGAGACTCTAGAAAGCAAGAGCGTGCTTCTTGCTCTAAAGCAGAGTGTGTTTCATGGATGAGAAGTGTGCTGTGTGTTTCCCTTCAGAAACGGAGTTAAATGCCAGGCTCTGTGTCTTCCTACAAGCGAGACTTCGTTTCAGGTAAACGCAGTCACTTTTCAGCTCAAACGAAGCTATATTGTACACGAAGCTCACACGTTTCTCGCTCTTAACTGAAACGCATTGGATGTTAGAGGGCCTGTGGTTTGTATCAGTTTCAGAAGCAGAGTTGAACTAGATATGGTCCGTGTGTGTAGGAAACACAGTTCTTTTGTTCTGAGCACTCTCACGTTTCCCGCCTTATTCGAGACTCTAGAAAGCAAGAGCGTGCTTCTTGCTCTAAAGCAGAGTGTGTTTCATGGATGAGAAGTGTGCTGTGTGTTTCCCTTCAGAAACGGAGTTAAATGCCAGGCTCTGTGTCTTCCTACAAGCGAGACTTCGTTTCAGGTAAACGCAGTCACTTTTCAGCTCAAACGAAGCTATATTGTACACGAAGCTCACACGTTTCTCGCTCTTAACTGAAACGCATTGGATGTTAGAGGGCCTGTGGTTTGTATCAGTTTCAGAAGCAGAGTTGAACTAGATATGGTCCGTGTGTGTAGGAAACACAGTTCTTTTGTTCTGAGCACTCTCACGTTTCCCGCCTTATTAGAGACTCTAGAAAGCAAGAGCGTGCTTCTTGCTCTAAAGCAGAGTGTGTTTCATGGATGAGAAGTGTGCTGTGTGTTTCCCTTCAGAAACGGAGTTAAATGCCAGGCCCTGTGTCTTCCTACAAGCGAGACTTCGTTTCAGGTAAACGCAGTCTCTTTTCAGCTCAAACGAAGCTATATTGTACACGAAGCTCACACGTTTCTCGTTCTTAACTGAAACGCATTGGATGTTAGAGGGCCTGTGGTTTGTATCAGTTTCAGAAGCAGAGTTGAACTAGATATGGTCCGTGTGTGTAGGAAACACAGTTCTTTTGTTCTGAGCACTCTCACGTTTCCCGCCTTATTAGAGACTCTAGAAAGCAAGAGCGTGCTTCTTGCTCTAAAGCAGAGTGTGTTTCATGGATGAGAAGTGTGCTGTGTGTTTCCCTTCAGAAACGGAGTTAAATGCCAGGCTCTGTGTCTTCCTACAAGCGAGACTTCGTTTCAGGTAAACGCAGTCACTTTTCAGCTCAAACGAAGCTATATTGTACACGAAGCTCACACGTTTCTCGCTCTTAACTGAAACGCATTGGATGTTAGAGGGCCTGTGGTTTGTATCAGTTTCAGAAGCAGAGTTGAACTAGATATGGTCCGTGTGTGTAGGAAACACAGTTCTTTTGTTCTGAGCACTCTCACGTTTCCCGCCTTATTCGAGACTCTAGAAAGCAAGAGCGTGCTTCTTGCTCTAAAGCAGAGTGTGTTTCATGGATGAGAAGTGTGCTGTGTGTTTCCCTTCAGAAACGGAGTTAAATGCCAGGCTCTGTGTCTTCCTACAAGCGAGACTTCGTTTCAGGTAAACGCAGTCACTTTTCAGCTCAAACGAAGCTATATTGTACACGAAGCTCACACGTTTCTCGCTCTTAACTGAAACGCATTGGATGTTAGAGGGCCTGTGGTTTGTATCAGTTTCAGAAGCAGAGTTGAACTAGATATGGTCCGTGTGTGTAGGAAACACAGTTCTTTTGTTCTGAGCACTCTCACGTTTCCCGCCTTATTCGAGACTCTAGAAAGCAAGAGCGTGCTTCTTGCTCTAAAGCAGAGTGTTTCATGGATGAGACGTGTGCTGTGTGTTTCCCTTCAGAAACGGAGTTAAATGCCAGGCTCTGTGTCTTCCTACAAGCGAGACTTCGTTTCAGGTAAACGCAGTCACTTTTCAGCTCAAACGAAGCTATATTGTACACGAAGCTCACACGTTTCTCGCTCTTAACTGAAACGCATTGGATGTTAGAGGGCCTGTGGTTTGTATCAGTTTCAGAAGCAGAGTTGAACTAGATATAGTCCGTGTGTGTAGGAAACACAGTTCTTTTGTTCTGAGCACTCTCACGTTTCCCGCCTTATTCGAGACTCTAGAAAGCAAGAGCGTGCTTCTTGCTCTAAAGCAGAGTGTGTTTCATGGATGAGAAGTGTGCTGTGTGTTTCCCTTCAGAAACGGAGTTAAATGCCAGGCCCTGTGTCTTCCTACAAGTGAGACTTCGTTTCAGGTAAACGCAGTCACTTTTCAGCTCAAACGAAGCTATATTGTACACGAAGCTCACACGTTTCTCGCTCTTAACTGAAACGCATTGGATGTTAGAGGGCCTGTGGTTTGTATCAGTTTCAGAAGCAGAGTTGAACTAGATATGGTCCGTGTGTGTAGGAAACACAGTTCTTTTGTTCTGAGCACTCTCACGTTTCCCCCCTTATTAGAGACTCTAGAAAGCAAGAGCGTGCTTCTTGCTCTAAAGCAGAGTGTGTTTCATGGATGAGAAGTGTGCTGTGTGTTTCCCTTCAGAAACGGAGTTAAATGCCAGGCTCTGTGTCTTCCTACAAGCGAGACTTCGTTTCAGGTAAACGCAGTCACTTTTCAGCTCAAACGAAGCTATATTGTACACGAAGCTCACACGTTTCTCGCTCTTAACTGAAACGCATTGGATGTTAGAGGGCCTGTGGTTTGTATCAGTTTCAGAAGCAGAGTTGAACTAGATATGGTCCGTGTGTGTAGGAAACACAGTTCTTTTGTTCTGCGCACTCTCACGTTTCCCGCCTATTCGAGACTCTAGAAAGCAAGAGCGTGCTTCTTGCTCTAAAGCAGAGTGTGTTTCATGGATGAGAAGTGTGCTGTGTGTTTCCCTTCAGAAACGGAGTTAAATGCCAGGCTCTGTGTCTTCCTACAAGCGAGACTTCGTTTCAGGTAAACGCAGTCACTTTTCAGCTCAAACGAAGCTATATTGTACACGAAGCTCACACGTTTCTCGCTCTTAACTGAAACGCATTGGATGTTAGTGGGCCTGTGGTTTGTATCAGTTTCAGAAGCAGAGTTGAACTAGATATGGTCCGTGTGTGTAGGAAACACAGTTCTTTTGTTCTGAGCACTCTCACGTTTCCCGCCTTATTAGAGACTCTAGAAAGCAAGAGCGTGCTTCTTGCTCTAAAGCAGAGTGTGTTTCATGGATGAGAAGTGTGCTGTGTGTTTCCCTTCAGAAACGGAGTTAAATGCCAGGCTCTGTGTCTTCCTACAAGCGAGACTTCGTTTCAGGTAAACGCAGTCACTTTTCAGCTCAAACGAAGCTATATTGTACACGAAGCTCACACGTTTCTCGCTCTTAACTGAAACGCATTGGATGTTAGAGGGCCTGTGGTTTGTATCAGTTTCAGAAGCAGAGTTGAACTAGATATGGTCCGTGTGTGTAGGAAACACAGTTCTTTTGTTCTGCGCACTCTCACGTTTCCCGCCTATTCGAGACTCTAGAAAGCAAGAGCGTGCTTCTTGCTCTAAAGCAGAGTGTGTTTCATGGATGAGAAGTGTGCTGTGTGTTTCCCTTCAGAAACGGAGTTAAATGCCAGGCTCTGTGTCTTCCTACAAGCGAGACTTCGTTTCAGGTAAACGCAGTCACTTTTCAGCTCAAACGAAGCTATATTGTACACGAAGCTCACACGTTTCTCGCTCTTAACTGAAACGCATTGGATGTTAGTGGGCCTGTGGTTTGTATCAGTTTCAGAAGCAGAGTTGAACTAGATATGGTCCGTGTGTGTAGGAAACACAGTTCTTTTGTTCTGAGCACTCTCACGTTTCCCGCCTTATTAGAGACTCTAGAAAGCAAGAGCGTGCTTCTTGCTCTAAAGCAGAGTGTGTTTCATGGATGAGAAGTGTGCTGTGTGTTTCCCTTCAGAAACGGAGTTAAATGCCAGGCTCTGTGTCTTCCTACAAGCGAGACTTCGTTTCAGGTAAACGCAGTCACTTTTCAGCTCAAACGAAGCTATATTGTACACGAAGCTCACACGTTTCTCGCTCTTAACTGAAACGCATTGGATGTTAGAGGGCCTGTGGTTTGTATCAGTTTCAGAAGCAGAGTTGAACTAGATATGGTCCGTGTGTGTAGGAAACACAGTTCTTTTGTTCTGAGCACTCTCACGTTTCCCGCCTTATTCGAGACTCTAGAAAGCAAGAGCGTGCTTCTTGCTCTAAAGCAGAGTGTGTTTCATGGATGAGAAGTGTGCTGTGTGTTTCCCTTCAGAAACGGAGTTAAATGCCAGGCTCTGTGTCTTCCTACAAGTGAGACTTCGTTTCAGGTAAACGCAGTCACTTTTCAGCTCAAACGAAGCTATATTGTACACGAAGCTCACACGTTTCTCGCTCTTAACTGAAACGCATTGGATGTTAGAGGGCCTGTGGTTTGTATCAGTTTCAGAAGCAGAGTTGAACTAGATATGGTCCGTGTGTGTAGGAAACACAGTTCTTTTGTTCTGAGCACTCTCACGTTTCCCCCCTTATTAGAGACTCTAGAAAGCAAGAGCGTGCTTCTTGCTCTAAAGCAGAGTGTGTTTCATGGATGAGAAGTGTGCTGTGTGTTTCCCTTCAGAAACGGAGTTAAATGCCAGGCTCTGTGTCTTCCTACAAGCGAGACTTCGTTTCAGGTAAACGCAGTCACTTTTCAGCTCAAACGAAGCTATATTGTACACGAAGCTCACACGTTTCTCGCTCTTAACTGAAACGCATTGGATGTTAGAGGGCCTGTGGTTTGTATCAGTTTCAGAAGCAGAGTTGAACTAGATATGGTCCGTGTGTGTAGGAAACACAGTTCTTTTGTTCTGAGCACTCTCACGTTTCCCGCCTTATTAGAGACTCTAGAAAGCAAGAGCGTGCTTCTTGCTCTAAAGCAGAGTGTGTTTCATGGATGAGAAGTGTGCTGTGTGTTTCCCTTCAGAAACGGAGTTAAATGCCAGGCTCTGTGTCTACCTACAAGCGAGACTTCGTTTCAGGTAAACGCAGTCACTTTTCAGCTCAAACGAAGCTATATTGTACACGAAGCTCACACGTTTCTCGCTCTTAACTGAAACGCATTGGATGTTAGAGGGCCTGTGGTTTGTATCAGTTTCAGAAGCAGAGTTGAACTAGATATGGTCCGTGTGTGTAGGAAACACAGTTCTTTTGTTCTGAGCACTCTCACGTTTCCCGCCTTATTCGAGACTCTAGAAAGCAAGAGCGTGCTTCTTGCTCTAAAGCAGAGTGTGTTTCATGGATGAGAAGTGTGCTGTGTGTTTCCCTTCAGAAACGGAGTTAAATGCCAGGCCCTGTGTCTTCCTACAAGCGAGACTTCGTTTCAGGTAAACGCAGTCACTTTTCAGCTCAAACGAAGCTATATTGTACACGAAGCTCACACGTTTCTCGCTCTTAACTGAAACGCATTGGATGTTAGAGGGCCTGTGGTTTGTATCAGTTTCAGAAGCAGAGTTGAACTAGATATGGTCCGTGTGTGTAGGAAACACAGTTCTTTTGTTCTGAGCACTCTCACGTTTCCCGCCTTATTAGAGACTCTAGAAAGCAAGAGCGTGCTTCTTGCTCTAAAGCAGAGTGTGTTTCATGGATGAGAAGTGTGCTGTGTGTTTCCCTTCAGAAACGGAGTTAAATGCCAGGCTCTGTGTCTTCCTACAAGCGAGACTTCGTTTCAGGTAAACGCAGTCACTTTTCAGCTCAAACGAAGCTATATTGTACACGAAGCTCACACGTTTCTCGCTCTTAACTGAAACGCATTGGATGTTAGAGGGCCTGTGGTTTGTATCAGTTTCAGAAGCAGAGTTGAACTAGATATGGTCCGTGTGTGTAGGAAACACAGTTCTTTTGTTCTGAGCACTCTCACGTTTCCCCCCTTATTAGAGACTCTAGAAAGCAAGAGCGTGCTTCTTGCTCTAAAGCAGAGTGTGTTTCATGGATGAGAAGTGTGCTGTGTGTTTCCCTTCAGAAACGGAGTTAAATGCCAGGCTCTGTGTCTTCCTACAAGCGAGACTTCGTTTCAGGTAAACGCAGTCACTTTTCAGCTCAAACGAAGCTATATTGTACACGAAGCTCACACGTTTCTCGCTCTTAACTGAAACGCATTGGATGTTAGAGGGCCTGTGGTTTGTATCAGTTTCAGAAGCAGAGTTGAACTAGATATGGTCCGTGTGTGTAGGAAACACAGTTCTTTTGTTCTGAGCACTCTCACGTTTCCCGCCTTATTCGAGACTCTAGAAAGCAAGAGCGTGCTTCTTGCTCTAAAGCAGAGTGTGTTTCATGGATGAGAAGTGTGCTGTGTGTTTCCCTTCAGAAACGGAGTTAAATGCCAGGCTCTGTGTCTTCCTACAAGCGAGACTTCGTTTCAGGTAAACGCAGTCACTTTTCAGCTCAAACGAAGCTATATTGTACACGAAGCTCACACGTTTCTCGCTCTTAACTGAAACGCATTGGATGTTAGAGGGCCTGTGGTTTGTATCAGTTTCAGAAGCAGAGTTGAACTAGATATGGTCCGTGTGTGTAGGAAACACAGTTCTTTTGTTCTGAGCACTCTCACGTTTCCCGCCTTATTCGAGACTCTAGAAAGCAAGAGCGTGCTTCTTGCTCTAAAGCAGAGTGTGTTTCATGGATGAGAAGTGTGCTGTGTGTTTCCCTTCAGAAACGGAGTTAAATGCCAGGCTCTGTGTCTTCCTACAAGCGAGACTTCGTTTCAGGTAAACGCAGTCACTTTTCAGCTCAAACGAAGCTATATTGTACACGAAGCTCACACGTTTCTCGCTCTTAACTGAAACGCATTGGATGTTAGAGGGCCTGTGGTTTGTATCAGTTTCAGAAGCAGAGTTGAACTAGATATGGTCCGTGTGTGTAGGAAACACAGTTCTTTTGTTCTGAGCACTCTCACGTTTCCCGCCTTATTCGAGACTCTAGAAAGCAAGAGCGTGCTTCTTGCTCTAAAGCAGAGTGTGTTTCATGGATGAGAAGTGTGCTGTGTGTTTCCCTTCAGAAACGGAGTTAAATGCCAGGCTCTGTGTCTTCCTACAAGCGAGACTTCGTTTCAGGTAAACGCAGTCACTTTTCAGCTCAAACGAAGCTATATTGTACACGAAGCTCACACGTTTCTCGCTCTTAACTGAAACGCATTGGATGTTAGAGGGCCTGTGGTTTGTATCAGTTTCAGAAGCAGAGTTGAACTAGATATGGTCCGTGTGTGTAGGAAACACAGTTCTTTTGTTCTGAGCACTCTCACGTTTCCCGCCTTATTCGAGACTCTAGAAAGCAAGAGCGTGCTTCTTGCTCTAAAGCAGAGTGTGTTTCATGGATGAGAAGTGTGCTGTGTGTTTCCCTTCAGAAACGGAGTTAAATGCCAGGCTCTGTGTCTTCCTACAAGCGAGACTTCGTTTCAGGTAAACGCAGTCACTTTTCAGCTCAAACGAAGCTATATTGTACACGAAGCTCACACGTTTCTCGCTCTTAACTGAAACGCATTGGATGTTAGAGGGCCTGTGGTTTGTATCAGTTTCAGAAGCAGAGTTGAACTAGATATGGTCCGTGTGTGTAGGAAACACAGTTCTTTTGTTCTGAGCACTCTCACGTTTCCCGCCTTATTCGAGACTCTAGAAAGCAAGAGCGTGCTTCTTGCTCTAAAGCAGAGTGTGTTTCATGGATGAGAAGTGTGCTGTGTGTTTCCCTTCAGAAACGGAGTTAAATGCCAGGCCCTGTGTCTTCCTACAAGCGAGACTTCGTTTCAGGTAAACGCAGTCACTTTTCAGCTCAAACGAAGCTATATTGTACACGAAGCTCACACGTTTCTCGCTCGTAACTGAAACGCATTGGATGTTAGAGGGCCTGTGGTTTGTATCAGTTTCAGAAGCAGAGTTGAACTAGATATGGTCCGTGTGTGTAGGAAACACAGTTCTTTTGTTCTGAGCACTCTCACGTTTCCGGCCTTATTAGAGACTCTAGAAAGCAAGAGCGTGCTTCTTGCTCTAAAGCAGAGTGTGTTTCATGGATGAGAAGTGTGCTGTGTGTTTCCCTTCAGAAACGGAGTTAAATGCCAGGCCCTGTGTCTTCCTACAAGCGAGACTTCGTTTCAGGTAAACGCAGTCACTTTTCAGCTCAAACGAAGCTATATTGTAAACGAAGCTCACACGTTTCTCGCTCTTAACTGAAACGCATTGGATGTTAGAGGGCCTGTGGTTTGTATCAGTTTCAGAAGCAGAGTTGAACTAGATATGGTCCGTGTGTGTAGGAAACACAGTTCTTTTGTTCTGAGCACTCTCACGTTTCCCGCCTTATTCGAGACTCTAGAAAGCAAGAGCGTGCTTCTTGCTCTAAAGCAGAGTGTGTTTCATGGATGAGAAGTGTGCTGTGTGTTTCCCTTCAGAAACGGAGTTAAATGCCAGGCCCTGTGTCTTCCTACAAGCGAGACTTCGTTTCAGGTAAACGCAGTCACTTTTCAGCTCAAACGAAGCTATATTGTACACGAAGCTCACACGTTTCTCGCTCTTAACTGAAACGCATTGGATGTTAGAGGGCCTGTGGTTTGTATCAGTTTCAGAAGCAGAGTTGAACTAGATATGGTCCGTGTGTGTAGGAAACACAGTTCTTTTGTTCTGAGCACTCTCACGTTTCCCGCCTTATTAGAGACTCTAGAAAGCAAGAGCGTGCTTCTTGCTCTAAAGCAGAGTGTGTTTCATGGATGAGAAGTGTGCTGTGTGTTTCCCTTCAGAAACGGAGTTAAATGCCAGGCTCTGTGTCTTCCTACAAGCGAGACTTCGTTTCAGGTAAACGCAGTCACTTTTCAGCTCAAACGAAGCTATATTGTACACGAAGCTCACACGTTTCTCGCTCTTAACTGAAACGCATTGGATGTTAGAGGGCCTGTGGTTTGTATCAGTTTCAGAAGCAGAGTTGAACTAGATATGGTCCGTGTGTGTAGGAAACACAGTTCTTTTGTTCTGAGCACTCTCACGTTTCCCGCCTTATTCGAGACTCTAGAAAGCAAGAGCGTGCTTCTTGCTCTAAAGCAGTGTGTGTTTCATGGATGAGAAGTGTGCTGTGTGTTTCCCTTCAGAAACGGAGTTAAATGCCAGGCTCTGTGTCTTCCTACAAGCGAGACTTCGTTTCAGGTAAACGCAGTCACTTTTCAGCTCAAACGAAGCTATATTGTACACGAAGCTCACACGTTTCTCGCTCTTAACTGAAACGCATTGGATGTTAGAGGGCCTGTGGTTTGTATCAGTTTCAGAAGCAGAGTTGAACTAGATATGGTCCGTGTGTGTAGGAAACACAGTTCTTTTGTTCTGAGCACTCTCACGTTTCCCGCCTTATTCGAGACTCTAGAAAGCAAGAGCGTGCTTCTTGCTCTAAAGCAGAGTGTGTTTCATGGATGAGAAGTGTGCTGTGTGTTTCCCTTCAGAAACGGAGTTAAATGCCAGGCTCTGTGTCTTCCTACAAGCGAGACTTCGTTTCAGGTAAACGCAGTCACTTTTCAGCTCAAACGAAGCTATATTGTACACGAAGCTCACACGTTTCTCGCTCTTAACTGAAACGCATTGGATGTTAGAGGGCCTGTGGTTTGTATCAGTTTCAGAAGCAGAGTTGAACTAGATATGGTCCGTGTGTGTAGGAAACACAGTTCTTTTGTTCTGAGCACTCTCACGTTTCCCGCCTTATTCGAGACTCTAGAAAGCAAGAGCGTGCTTCTTGCTCTAAAGCAGAGTGTGTTTCATGGATGAGAAGTGTGCTGTGTGTTTCCCTTCAGAAACGAAGTTAAATGCCAGGCTCTGTGTCTTCCTACAAGCGAGACTTCGTTTCAGGTAAACGCAGTCACTTTTCAGCTCAAACGAAGCTATATTGTACACGAAGCTCACACGTTTCTCGCTCTTAACTGAAACGCATTGGATGTTAGAGGGCCTGTGGTTTGTATCAGTTTCAGAAGCAGAGTTGAACTAGATATGGTCCGTGTGTGTAGGAAACACAGTTCTTTTGTTCTGAGCACTCTCACGTTTCCCGCCTTATTCGAGACTCTAGAAAGCAAGAGCGTGCTTCTTGCTCTAAAGCAGAGTGTGTTTCATGGATGAGAAGTGTGCTGTGTGTTTCCCTTCAGAAACGGAGTTAAATGCCAGGCTCTGTGTCTTCCTACAAGCGAGACTTCGTTTCAGGTAAACGCAGTCACTTTTCAGCTCAAACGAAGCTATATTGTACACGAAGCTCACACGTTTCTCGCTCTTAACTGAAACGCATTGGATGTTAGAGGGCCTGTGGTTTGTATCAGTTTCAGAAGCAGAGTTGAACTAGATATGGTCCGTGTGTGTAGGAAACACAGTTCTTTTGTTCTGAGCACTCTCACGTTTCCCGCCTTATTCGAGACTCTAGAAAGCAAGAGCGTGCTTCTTGCTCTAAAGCAGAGTGTGTTTCATGGATGAGAAGTGTGCTGTGTGTTTCCCTTCAGAAACGGAGTTAAATGCCAGGCTCTGTGTCTTCCTACAAGCGAGACTTCGTTTCAGGTAAACGCAGTCACTTTTCAGCTCAAACGAAGCTATATTGTACACGAAGCTCACACGTTTCTCGCTCGTAACTGAAACGCATTGGATGTTAGAGGGCCTGTGGTTTGTATCAGTTTCAGAAGCAGAGTTGAACTAGATATGGTCCGTGTGTGTAGGAAACACAGTTCTTTTGTTCTGAGCACTCTCACGTTTCCGGCCTTATTAGAGACTCTAGAAAGCAAGAGCGTGCTTCTTGCTCTAAAGCAGAGTGTGTTTCATGGATGAGAAGTGTGCTGTGTGTTTCCCTTCAGAAACGGAGTTAAATGCCAGGCCCTGTGTCTTCCTACAAGCGAGACTTCGTTTCAGGTAAACGCAGTCACTTTTCAGCTCAAACGAAGCTATATTGTACACGAAGCTCACACGTTTCTCGCTCTTAACTGAAACGCATTGGATGTTAGAGGGCCTGTGGTTTGTATCAGTTTCAGAAGCAGAGTTGAACTAGATATGGTCCGTGTGTGTAGGAAACACAGTTCTTTTGTTCTGAGCACTCTCACGTTTCCCGCCTTATTAGAGACTCTAGAAAGCAAGAGCGTGCTTCTTGCTCTAAAGCAGAGTGTGTTTCATGGATGAGAAGTGTGCTGTGTGTTTCCCTTCAGAAACGGAGTTAAATGCCAGGCTCTGTGTCTTCCTACAAGCGAGACTTCGTTTCAGGTAAACGCAGTCACTTTTCAGCTCAAACGAAGCTATATTGTACACGAAGCTCACACGTTTCTCGCTCTTAACTGAAACGCATTGGATGTTAGAGGGCCTGTGGTTTGTATCAGTTTCAGAAGCAGAGTTGAACTAGATATGGTCCGTGTGTGTAGGAAACACAGTTCTTTTGTTCTGAGCACTCTCACGTTTCCCGCCTTATTCGAGACTCTAGAAAGCAAGAGCGTGCTTCTTGCTCTAAAGCAGTGTGTGTTTCATGGATGAGAAGTGTGCTGTGTGTTTCCCTTCAGAAACGGAGTTAAATGCCAGGCTCTGTGTCTTCCTACAAGCGAGACTTCGTTTCAGGTAAACGCAGTCACTTTTCAGCTCAAACGAAGCTATATTGTACACGAAGCTCACACGTTTCTCGCTCTTAACTGAAACGCATTGGATGTTAGAGGGCCTGTGGTTTGTATCAGTTTCAGAAGCAGAGTTGAACTAGATATGGTCCGTGTGTGTAGGAAACACAGTTCTTTTGTTCTGAGCACTCTCACGTTTCCCGCCTTATTCGAGACTCTAGAAAGCAAGAGCGTGCTTCTTGCTCTAAAGCAGAGTGTGTTTCATGGATGAGAAGTGTGCTGTGTGTTTCCCTTCAGAAACGGAGTTAAATGCCAGGCTCTGTGTCTTCCTACAAGCGAGACTTCGTTTCAGGTAAACGCAGTCACTTTTCAGCTCAAACGAAGCTATATTGTACACGAAGCTCACACGTTTCTCGCTCTTAACTGAAACGCATTGGATGTTAGAGGGCCTGTGGTTTGTATCAGTTTCAGAAGCAGAGTTGAACTAGATATGGTCCGTGTGTGTAGGAAACACAGTTCTTTTGTTCTGAGCACTCTCACGTTTCCCGCCTTATTCGAGACTCTAGAAAGCAAGAGCGTGCTTCTTGCTCTAAAGCAGAGTGTGTTTCATGGATGAGAAGTGTGCTGTGTGTTTCCCTTCAGAAACGAGTTAAATGCCAGGCTCTGTGTCTTCCTACAAGCGAGACTTCGTTTCAGGTAAACGCAGTCACTTTTCAGCTCAAACGAAGCTATATTGTACACGAAGCTCACACGTTTCTCGCTCTTAACTGAAACGCATTGGATGTTAGAGGGCCTGTGGTTTGTATCAGTTTCAGAAGCAGAGTTGAACTAGATATGGTCCGTGTGTGTAGGAAACACAGTTCTTTTGTTCTGAGCACTCTCACGTTTCCCGCCTTATTCGAGACTCTAGAAAGCAAGAGCGTGCTTCTTGCTCTAAAGCAGAGTGTGTTTCATGGATGAGAAGTGTGCTGTGTGTTTCCCTTCAGAAACGGAGTTAAATGCCAGGCTCTGTGTCTTCCTACAAGCGAGACTTCGTTTCAGGTAAACGCAGTCACTTTTCAGCTCAAACGAAGCTATATTGTACACGAAGCTCACACGTTTCTCGCTCTTAACTGAAACGCATTGGATGTTAGAGGGCCTGTGGTTTGTATCAGTTTCAGAAGCAGAGTTGAACTAGATATGGTCCGTGTGTGTAGGAAACACAGTTCTTTTGTTCTGAGCACTCTCACGTTTCCCGCCTTATTCGAGACTCTAGAAAGCAAGAGCGTGCTTCTTGCTCTAAAGCAGAGTGTGTTTCATGGATGAGAAGTGTGCTGTGTGTTTCCCTTCAGAAACGGAGTTAAATGCCAGGCTCTGTGTCTTCCTACAAGCGAGACTTCGTTTCAGGTAAACGCAGTCACTTTTCAGCTCAAACGAAGCTATATTGTACACGAAGCTCACACGTTTCTCGCTCGTAACTGAAACGCATTGGATGTTAGAGGGCCTGTGGTTTGTATCAGTTTCAGAAGCAGAGTTGAACTAGATATGGTCCGTGTGTGTAGGAAACACAGTTCTTTTGTTCTGAGCACTCTCACGTTTCCCGCCTTATTAGAGACTCTAGAAAGCAAGAGCGTGCTTCTTGCTCTAAAGCAGAGTGTGTTTCATGGATGAGAAGTGTGCTGTGTGTTTCCCTTCAGAAACGGAGTTAAATGCCAGGCTCTGTGTCTTCCTACAAGCGAGACTTCGTTTCAGGTAAACGCAGTCACTTTTCAGCTCAAACGAAGCTATATTGTACACGAAGCTCACACGTTTCTCGCTCTTAACTGAAATGCATTGGATGTTAGAGGGCCTGTGGTTTGTATCAGTTTCAGAAGCAGAGTTGAACTAGATATGGTCCGTGTGTGTAGGAAACACAGTTCTTTTGTTCTGAGCACTCTCACGTTTCCCGCCTTATTCGAGACTCTAGAAAGCAAGAGCGTGCTTCTTGCTCTAAAGCAGAGTGTGTTTCATGGATGAGAAGTGTGCTGTGTGTTTCCCTTCAGAAACGGAGTTAAATGCCAGGCTCTGTGTCTTCCTACAAGCGAGACTTCGTTTCAGGTAAACGCAGTCACTTTTCAGCTCAAACGAAGCTATATTGTACACGAAGCTCACACGTTTCTCGCTCTTAACTGAAACGCATTGGATGTTAGAGGGCCTGTGGTTTGTATCAGTTTCAGAAGCAGAGTTGAACTAGATATGGTCCGTGTGTGTAGGAAACACAGTTCTTTTGTTCTGAGCACTCTCACGTTTCCCGCCTTATTCGAGACTCTAGAAAGCAAGAGCGTGCTTCTTGCTCTAAAGCAGAGTGTGTTTCATGGATGAGAAGTGTGCTGTGTGTTTCCCTTCAGAAACGGAGTTAAATGCCAGGCTCTGTGTCTTCCTACAAGCGAGACTTCGTTTCAGGTAAACGCAGTCACTTTTCAGCTCAAACGAAGCTATATTGTACACGAAGCTCACACGTTTCTCGCTCTTAACTGAAACGCATTGGATGTTAGAGGGCCTGTGGTTTGTATCAGTTTCAGAAGCAGAGTTGAACTAGATATGGTCCGTGTGTGTAGGAAACACAGTTCTTTTGTTCTGAGCACTCTCACGTTTCCCGCCTTATTCGAGACTCTAGAAAGCAAGAGCGTGCTTCTTGCTCTAAAGCAGAGTGTGTTTCATGGATGAGAAGTGTGCTGTGTGTTTCCCTTCAGAAACGGAGTTAAATGCCATGCTCTGTGTCTTCCTACAAGCGAGACTTCGTTTCAGGTAAACGCAGTCACTTTTCAGCTCAAACGAAGCTATATTGTACACGAAGCTCACACGTTTCTCGCTCTTAACTGAAACGCATTGGATGTTAGAGGGCCTGTGGTTTGTATCAGTTTCAGAAGCAGAGTTGAACTAGATATGGTCCGTGTGTGTAGGAAACACAGTTCTTTTGTTCTGAGCACTCTCACGTTTCCCGCCTTATTCGAGACTCTAGAAAGCAAGAGCGTGCTTCTTGCTCTAAAGCAGAGTGTGTTTCATGGATGAGAAGTGTGCTGTGTGTTTCCCTTCAGAAACGGAGTTAAATGCCAGGCTCTGTGTCTTCCTACAAGCGAGACTTCGTTTCAGGTAAACGCAGTCACTTTTCAGCTCAAACGAAGCTATATTGTACACGAAGCTCACACGTTTCTCGCTCTTAACTGAAACGCATTGGATGTTAGAGGGCCTGTGGTTTGTATCAGTTTCAGAAGCAGAGTTGAACTAGATATGGTCCGTGTGTGTAGGAAACACAGTTCTTTTGTTCTGAGCACTCTCACGTTTCCCGCCTTATTAGAGACTCTAGAAAGCAAGAGCGTGCTTCTTGCTCTAAAGCAGAGTGTGTTTCATGGATGAGAAGTGTGCTGTGTGTTTCCCTTCAGAAACGGAGTTAAATGCCAGGCTCTGTGTCTTCCTACAAGCGAGACTTCGTTTCAGGTAAACGCAGTCACTTTTCAGCTCAAACGAAGCTATATTGTACACGAAGCTCACACGTTTCTCGCTCTTAACTGAAACGCATTGGATGTTAGAGGGCCTGTGGTTTGTATCAGTTTCAGAAGCAGAGTTGAACTAGATATGGTCCGTGTGTGTAGGAAACACAGTTCTTTTGTTCTGAGCACTCTCACGTTTCCCGCCTTATTCGAGACTCTAGAAAGCAAGAGCGTGCTTCTTGCTCTAAAGCAGAGTGTGTTTCATGGATGAGAAGTGTGCTGTGTGTTTCCCTTCAGAAACGGAGTTAAATGCCAGGCTCTGTGTCTTCCTACAAGCGAGACTTCGTTTCAGGTAAACGCAGTCACTTTTCAGCTCAAACGAAGCTATATTGTACACGAAGCTCACACGTTTCTCGCTCTTAACTGAAACGCATTGGATGTTAGAGGGCCTGTGGTTTGTATCAGTTTCAGAAGCAGAGTTGAACTAGATATGGTCCGTGTGTGTAGGAAACACAGTTCTTTTGTTCTGAGCACTCTCACGTTTCCCGCCTTATTCGAGACTCTAGAAAGCAAGAGCGTGCTTCTTGCTCTAAAGCAGAGTGTGTTTCATGGATGAGAAGTGTGCTGTGTGTTTCCCTTCAGAAACGGAGTTAAATGCCAGGCTCTGTGTCTTCCTACAAGCGAGACTTCGTTTCAGGTAAACGCAGTCACTTTTCAGCTCAAACGAAGCTATATTGTACACGAAGCTCACACGTTTCTCGCTCTTAACTGAAACGCATTGGATGTTAGAGGGCCTGTGGTTTGTATCAGTTTCAGAAGCAGAGTTGAACTAGATATGGTCCGTGTGTGTAGGAAACACAGTTCTTTTGTTCTGAGCACTCTCACGTTTCCCGCCTTATTAGAGACTCTAGAAAGCAAGAGCGTGCTTCTTGCTCTAAAGCAGAGTGTGTTTCATGGATGAGAAGTGTGCTGTGTGTTTCCCTTCAGAAACGGAGTTAAATGCCAGGCTCTGTGTCTTCCTACAAGCGAGACTTCGTT
>CATKUM010000154.1:0-216458 GCA_949786405.1 Onychomys arenicola | reverse complement strand
TGTACCTTACATCTCACTTGTCATGGCGGCTGGCTGGCAGCTCTCTCTGCCTCAGCCTTCCTGTTCCCAGAATTCCCTTCTCTGCTTGTCCTGCCAATACTTCTTGCCTGGCTACTTGGCCAATCAGCATTTTATTTACACAGAGCAATATCCATGGCACTTCCCCTTTTCTTGTTTTTTTTAAAGGAAAGTTTAACTTTTACATAGTAAAATTACATATAACAAAACAATTATTAAGCAAGAATTACAGTTACAATATTAAGGAAGATATCCTATCTATCTTATATTTGTGAGTCTAAGGTTTTTATATCTAACTTATCTTTTATCATAACTAAGGAAAATTGTAACTATCTAGCTTCAACTACATCAAAGACCTCAAAAGGATATAATATTACCTGAGAACTGGGAGAAGGATGCAAGCAACTTTTGGGAGTCTTGCAGGGTAGACAGAGACAGCTGGCAGACTGAATAGTCACCTAATGTTCCTTGGTAAAGTTGGGGCATCTGTCTTCAGCCCACAGCACTAGAGTCTCTTGGTCACTTTTCTTAGTGTCCTGTAGAATGTCTGGCAGTTTCTTCTGTGAAGCAGGTACCTGAAGGACCATTTTGTCAAGCAAAGTTCAGTGGTCACCTTTCTATGGGTCCTGCATGTTCAGTTGACCGAGCAGTCCAGGCAAAGACAGTTTCATGCCCAAATGGCCATTTTTGCTAACATGAAGATAAACTCCATATGGAGTATCTTTGATGCCCATCCTCCTCTCTAAAGTAAATTGGTGCTGCCAGGAGCAGACATGTCTCACTGTCCAGAAAGTCTAAATTTTTAAAAATATTTTAATGCCATGTTCTGAAGATCTTTGAAGTATTTGAAGATTATGTATCTATCTGAAATATATCTATGCATACCTAGAAGACTTAACTAACATGGCTACGAGTATGATAATCATAGATGACTAATTATTACTCTATTTTTAATTATCCATTACAATTTATATGTGCTGTACAAACATAATAACTTAAGCAGAGTAGAAATATAAACACAATATAACATAATAAACTTCAAGTTTGTATTAATAAACTAAAATCAATACCAATGTAAAACATTTTAAACAAGTTGTTGCTTTTTAAAAGTAAGTTCATTAATCTACTCTTTCATCCTATTATATTATATCATATCCCCCTTTTTTTTCTTTAGAAAGAGATCACATTTATAATCAACCTGTTTTAAATAAAAATATTGGTGTTTCTCTGTCCCACACCAGAGGGCTCTTCTGATTTTGGACACAAGAATATCTTAACCTTTTCTTTCAGCAATATGCCTGGGTTTACAGAAGGAGTGAGCCAATTCCATCTCCAAAGCCAGCTTGATATATTTGGGAATTTGGGCATAGTTTCTCTTACTACATCCTGCTGGAGAAGGGCGCTGTATCTTATGGGGACACAAAGAAAATTTTAGGATTATGGAGTAGTACATGAGGGTAAACCTCTGAGCCAGTTTCCTTGAAACCATTCTGGATGTTGGATCATCTGGGCAATGGTGTTGAGACCTTTCAGGTGGTCCTGTCTGATCAAATCTGATGTATCTTAATCTGGAACAAATCCACAGCCTCTGGCTTTCTGTGGAAACAAGAGCAGAGACACTTTTCCAAAGCAACATATCATTATATCCAAATTTTGAAGTCAAGGCACCCATAAAATTTACATATTTGTTTAACTCAACAGCTTTTACAATCAAATCTTTTCCTGCAGTTAAAACTCCCAAAGACCCCACCCCAGGGCACCAGTCATTCCAGGGAAGACCTGGCCAACTGGGCAACAGGATCTGGCCATAGGGCAGGACCCCCCATCCCTACCAGAAAGGATCTCCCTGACCAAGACCCTCCTGTGGACCCTATAACCTCCACGCCCAGGCCCCACACACATCTGCCAAAGACCCCAGCCACTTCCAGAGACTTAGAAACCAGCCCTCAGCTTCCATCATGCCCCAGAACTTCCATCTGGACCAGAGGTAAGTGCCTGGGGTTATAGTCAGATAGACATCCACCTCTGGGTCCCACCCCTGGGCACCAGCCATCCAGAGAAGACCTACCCAACTTGGCCCCAGTTTCCAGCCATTTGGCGGGCCCTGCGGAAGTCTCCCCTTTTCCAAGACTGCCAGCAGACCCTGCAATCTCCACACCCTGCCACCACACCCATCTGCCCAAGACCACAGCCACTTCCTGAGACTCAGAGACCAGCCCCAGGCTCCCATCCACCACAGAACTCCCATCTGGACCAGAAAGACCCTCCAGTGGACACTACAACCTCACCACCTTGCCCCTACACCCATCTGCCCAAGACCCCAGCCACTTCCGGAGACTTAGAAACCAGCCTCCAGCATTCCATCCTACAACCAGAATTCCCATCTGGACCAGAGAGCCCCCAGCTACCACCTGCCCCTAAACTCCCATCTGGACCAGAGCTTCCACCCTGCCCTGAAACTCCCATCTGGACAAGAGGAGCTCCCATCTGGACAAGATAAGGAGACCCCAGTGACTTCCTGAGACTCAAAGTCCAGCCCCCCAGCTCCTATCCAGCCAGCACTGTCATCTGGACCAGAACTCCCATCTGGCCCAGAGCTTCCATCTGGACCAGAGAGAGGCTCCCTATATCTGTAAGCTCTGTCTGGACCAAGTACACTGATGAGACCAAGAACGAATCCACAAGAAGATGGGCAGACTTCAAGGAAGAAGTACATACAACAAAATAAAGAGCAATACAGCATCATCAGAACCTAACCCTTCTCCAGCAGATAAACCTGAACATCAAAGAATGGAAGAAGCAGAAGGACACAAAATTATAAGTAACATCATGAAGACGCTAGAGCTTATATAGAAGAAATTAAAAATAAAATGGAGGAACAGACAGACAAAAAAATGGGAAGGATGCTATGAAAAAACTAGAGGAAAGGACAATTAAAGCAGAAGAAAACAAGAAGTCCCTGAAAGCAAATCATGAAAAAGCAAAAAAACAGATGAGGGAAACAGTCCAAGACCTGAAGAGGGAAATAGAAAAAATGAAGAAGACACTAACAGAAAGAGTACTGGAAATAGAAAACCTGAGTAAACGAACAAGAACTTCAGAAGCAAGCATAACCAGCAAAATGCAAGAGATGGAAGAGAGGATCTCTGGTGTAGAAGATACATTAGAAGAAATAGATTCATCAGTCAAAGAAAACACTAAAGCCAACAAAGTCATGAACCAAAATGTCCAAGAAATTTGGGACACCAATAAAAGACCAAACCTATGAATAATAGGGATAGAGGAAGGAGAAGAATACCAACTGAAAGGCACAGAAAATATATTTAACAAGACCATAGAAGAAAACTTTCCCAACTTAAAGAAGGAAATGCCTATGAAGATACAAGAAGCCTATAGAACACCAAACAGACTAGACCCCCAAAAAAAGTCCCCTCACCACATAATAATTAAACAACTAAATGTACAGAATAAAAAAAGAATATTAAGGGCAGCAAAGGAAAAAGGCCAAGTGACTTATAAAGGCACACCCATCAGAATAACACCTGATTTCTCAATGGAGACTTCGAAAGCCAGAAGGAACTGGACACATATAATGCATGGATGCCAGCCTAGACTAATACACCCAGAAAAACTTTCAATCATCATACTTGGAATAGACAAGACCTTCAAAGAAAAAAACAGATTTAAACAACACTTATCCACAAACCCAGCCCTACAGAAAGCACTAGAAGGAAAATTCCAACCTTAGGAAGTCAGATACACCCTCAAAAACACAGGCAAGAGATAACACCACAGCTGTAAATGCCAAATAAGAGAACTACACACACACACACTACAACCAAAAAAATAAAAAAAGTAACAGGATCGAATAATTGCTGGTCATTAATATCCCTCAATATCAATGGACTTAATTCACCTATAAAAAGACACAGACTAACAGAATGGATACAAAAGCAGGATCCATCTTTCTGCTGCATACAAGAAACACACCTCAAATTCAAAGATAGACACCTCCTAAGAAAAAAAGACTGGGAAAAGACATTCCAATCAAATGGTCTTAAGAAGTAAGCTGGGGTAGCTATCCTAATATACAGCAAAATACACTTCAAACTAAAATCAATCAAAACAGATGAGGAAGGACATTACATACACATCACAAGAAAGATCCACCAAGATGAAGTTTCAATTATGAACATTTATGCCCCAAACACAAGGGTACCCACATATGTAAAAGAAACATTACTAAAGCTTAAATCACATATAAAACCCCACACATTAATAGTGGGAGACTTCATTACCCCACTTTCAACTCTGGACAGATCTGCCAAATTGAAACTTAACAGAGAAATAATGGTCTTAACTGATGTTATGACTCAAATGGACTTAATCAATATCTACAGAACATTCCACCCAAACAAAAAAGAATATACCTTCTTCTCAGCACCCTGTGGAAACTTCTCTAAAATCGGCCACATACTTGGCCACAAAGCAAATCTCAAGAGATACAAAACAATTGGAATATCCTCCTGTGTTCTGTCAGACCACCATGGCTTAAAGTTAGATTTCAACAACAACAAAAACTACAGAAATCCTACAATCTCATGGAAACTGAATAATGCTCAACTGAATCACCAATGGGTTAAGGAAGACAAAAGGAAAGAAGTTAAAGTCTTCCTAGAGATCAATGAAAATTAATACACCACATACCCAAACTTATGAGACACTATGAAAGCAGTGCTAAGAGGGAAATTCATAGCACTAAATGCCCACATAAAGAAGTTGGAGAAATCTCACACAAGTGACTTGACAGAACATCTGAAAGCTCTTGAACAGGAATAAGCAAAGTCTCCCAGGAGGAACAGACATCAGGAAATTATCAAATTGAGAGCTGAAATCACTAAAATAGAAATAAAGAAAACAATTCAAAGGATTAATGAAACAAAGAGTTGGTTCTTTGAAAAGATCAACAAGATGGACAAGGCTTTATCCAAACTAACCAAAAGACAGAGAGAGAGCATCCAAATTAACAAAGTCAGAAATGAAAAGGGGGGCATACCAACAGACAATAGGGAAATCCAGAGAATCATCAGGTCATACTTCAAAAACCTCTACTCCACAAAACTGGAAAATCTAAAAGAAATGGATAATTTCTGGATAGTTACCACATAACTAAGTTAAATCAAGACCAGATAAAACATTTAAATAGTCCAATAACCCCTAAGGAAATAGAATCAGTCATTAAAATCTCCCAACCAAAAAAAAAGGCCAGGACCAGAAGTTTTCAGTGCAGAATTCAACCAGATCTTCAAAGAAGACTTAATATCAATACTCTTTAAATTGTTCCACACAATAGAAGCAGAAGGAATATTACCAAACTCCTTCTATGAGGCTACAGTTACCCTGATTCCTAAACCAAACAAAGATGCAACAAAGAAACAGAACTACAAACCAATCTCCCTCATGAACATTGATGCACAAATACTCAATAAAATACTGGCAAACAGACTCCAAGAACACATCAAAACAATTATCCACCATGATGAAGTAGGCTTCATCCCAAGGATACAAGGGTGGTTCAACATATGAAAGTCCATCCATGTAATACACCATATAAACAAACTCAAAGGAAAAAACCACATGATCATCTCACTAGATGCAGAAAAGGCATTTGACAAAATCCAACACCCCTTCATGATAAAGGTCTTGGTGTGATCAGGAATGCAGAGAACATACCTAAACATAATAAAGGCAATCGACAGCAAGCCAACAGCCAACATCAAATTAAATGGAGAGAAACAGGATAGCCAAAAGAATACTATAAAATAAAACAACCTCTGGAGGCATCACAATCCCTGATCTCATGCTCTACTATAGAGCTATCATAGTAAAAATACCTTGGTACTAGCATAAAAACTGACATGTGGACCAATGGAATTAAATTGAAGACCCTGACATTAAACCACACACCTATGAACACATAATTTTAGACAAAGAACCAAAAATGGACAATGAAAAAAAGAAAGCATCTTCAACAAACGGTGCTGGCATAACTGGATATCAACATGTAGATGGCTGAAAATAGGTCCATATCTGTCACCGTGCACAAAACTTAAGTCCAAGTGGATCAAAGACCTTAACATAAATTCAGGTACTCTGAACCTGATAGAAGAGAAAGTAGGAAGTAGTCTTGAATGCATTGGCACAGGAGATCACTTTCTAAATATAACACCAGTAGCACAGACACTGAGAGAAACACTCAGTCAATGGGACCTGTTGAAACTGGGAAACTTTTGTAGAGCAAAGGTCATGGTCAACAAGACAAAGCAACAGCCTACAGAATGGGAAAAGGTCTTCACCAACCCCACATCTGACAGGGGGCTGATATCCAGAATATATAAAGAACTCAAGAAATTAGACATCAAAATGCTCAACAGTCCAACTAAGAAATGGTCTATAGAACTAAACAGAGAATTCTCACCAGAGGAAGCTCAAATGGCTGAAAGACATTTAAGGAATTGCTCAACATCCCTAGTTATCTGGGAAATGCAAATTAAAATGACTATGAGACCTTACACCTTTCAGAGTGGCTAAGATCAAAAACACAGAAGACAGCTTATGCTGGAGAAGATGTGGAGCAAGGGGAACTCTCCTCTTTTTCTTTTGGGATTGCAGGCTTGTACAGCCACTTTGAAAATCAATATGGTGCTTCCTTAGAAATTGGTAATCCATCTCCCCCAAGACCCAGCTATAGCACTCTTAGGCATATACCCAAGGAATGCTCAATCATACCAAGAGGGCATTTGCTCAGCAGTGTTCATATCAGCATTGTTTGTAATAGCCAGAACCTGGAAACAACCTAGATGCCCTGCAACTGAAGAATGGATAAAGAAAATATGGTACATATACACAATGGAGTACTACTCAGCAGAGAAAAACAATGAAATCATGAAGTTTGCAGGCAAATGGATGGATCTAGAAAAAATCATCCTGAGTGAGGTAACCCAGACTCAGAATGACTAACATGGTATGTACTCACTCATAGTAGGATACTAGATGTAAAAAAAATATGACTAGACTGCTACTCACAACTCCAGGGAGGCTACCTAGAAAACGGGACCCTAGGAAAGACAGAGGGATTGCCCAATGACAGAGAAATTGATGAGATCTACATGACCAACCTGGATGACAGTGGGAGTAATGAAGGGCAAGTTTTGATGGAAAGAAAGCTTAGGGGAGCAGGAGATCCCAGCTGGATCAACAACAGAAAAGGAGAACCAGGATTAACAGGCCATGATAAATGATGACCACACGAGAACAAGAAGAAGCAGAGTACTGGAGAGGTCCCCAGATATCCACAAGGATATATCCTCTGAAGACTGCAGGCAATGGTCGAGAAAAAGCCTGATCTGACCTAGTCTGGTGATCAGATGGCCAAACACCCTAATGGTCGTGCTGGAACTCTCATCCAATAACTGATGGAAGTGGATACAGAGATCCTTAGCCAGGCCCCAGGTGGAGCTCCAGGAGTCCACTTGTCAAGAAAGAGGAGGGACTGTAAGAGTGTGAATTGTTGAGACCAAAATTGGAGAGGTCCAGGGACAAATAGCCAAACGAATGGAAGCACATGAATTATGAACCAAAGGCTGTGGAGCCCCCAACTGGATCAGACTCTCTGGGTAATTAAGACAGTTGAATAGCTTGAACTGTTTAGGATGCACCCAGGCAGTGGGACTGGGACCTGTCCTTAGTGCATGAGCTGGCTGTTTGGAACCTTGGGCTTACACAGGGACACTTTGCTCAGCCTGGAAGGAGGGGACTGGACCTTCCTGTACTGAATCCACCAGGTTTAAATGAATCCCCAGGGGAGTCTTGGCCCTGGAGGAGATGGAATGGTTAGAAAAGATCACCTCTGGATTAATAATAATTATTATTAATGACCAATGAAAATATATGACTTGTCAGACTAGTCTGTTAATTTTAAACATTATTGGAATCTTCCATATTAAAAAATTAAAGATTGTAATACTCACATATAAAGTCTGTGCTCTATCTCTCTATAAATTCCAGAGTAAAGATTCACCATTTATTTCTGTCTATGAATCCACATATCTTTAATCCACTAAAATACCCTGGAAATTATTAAAGATAGGTTTTCAACATAGAACCATGTAAAATGCATGTAATAGGATGCATATAATAACCTCCTCTCCTCTGCCCATCAATGCCTGAGGTAGGTGGAAGAGCTGGCACTGAGGTCGTAAGAGCGAGACAGCTGTTCCTACCCCTCATTAGCTGCAGCACTGGAGAGAGGGGCCCCTACATCTTGCCTGGGCAACAGAGCAGAGCTGGCCCTGAAGGTGTAGATGTGGAAGAGTGTATTCTGAGGATGTGAAAGTGGAAGAAATGGTCCCCGCACCTTGCTTAGTGCAGTTATTTTTTTAGTATTACTAGATTCCTGGTTATAATAAAGGTAAAGGTCCAGTAGCTCTTTCAATAACCCAGGACTATCCACTTTAGCTGATGGCTCGTTTTTATCCAGAGTCACTCAAAAGCCAGAGAAAAACCAATTAGTGTACTGAAGAATTATTTATAGCCCTTAAGAGATTTATCTAAATGTTTAAAAAGGATATCATGGTCAAAAGAGGGTTAATCATGACAGGCAAAGAACTTTGATCTGAGAATTTTAATTTATATGTTTTTAAGAATCTCCGATATATTTTAAATATAACTTCTGACAAGTGAATACATGATGTGCTTATTTTGTCAATTATGTAATATTTATTTGAAAGAACAGACTTCTTTGATTAGTACAAAAGAAGTTGTTTGGCAGTCTTGTATGCTGTACAACACTTTTAATCGCAACACCTGGGAGGCAGAAGAGAAGAATCATGAACTCAAGTTTGGACTCTGTAACAAGAACCAGTCTCAAAGTGTTACTTTGTAAAATTATTGATAATATAATTCTTTTTTAAGTTGAGTACTTTCTTTTATCCAATTTTTAATAAAAAAACATTTCATTAAGATTTATGATGTTTATTTCTAATAACTTTTGATACTAACAAACAAAAATAAGTATCTTTTCTATAGGCTCCTGATAAAATTTTACCATTTTGGCCTTAAATATAACTGCAGAACAGCCCAATAGGGCCCTGGAAACAAATCAGAGTTGTTCTCTAGCTGTGCTCCTAATAAAACTCTCAACCACATTTGAATATGTCAGATGTTTTAAATTTCCCACAAAATAAGAAAGACATTTGCCATTTTCTCCTAAGAAACTTACCAAGGAAAGAGGAGTTGAAATTACACCTGGCAATAATTGTCAGAAGACTGAGCAGTGTCATAGAACAAAGGAAATTATAAAATTTTGAATGAAAGAAAATAATACACTTTGCTAACTAGAGAAAAATTAAAATGCCTTCTGGAGCCTGGTATGGTGGTGTTTGTCAGTAATCCTAACACTTAATGGAGGGGAACAAGTAGAGGTATCATGGAAATCAGGAACTTAAGGTCATTCACAGCTACATAATGATTTCAAGGTCAGACTGGGCAACCTGAAACTTTATCTTAATCAACCATTCGATATTTTGAAAATGCAAAGATATATTCATAGCTCTTCAAAACATTCACAATACATATTACATATAAAATACATGATATGTAATACTGCCTGAGTTTTAGGGTTTTTAAAGTCATATTTTAAAGGAAACACACAAGAAAACTGTCCTTTTAATATATGATCAAATGACAATAACTGCTAGCCAAAATAAAGTCACAAGAGACCAATTTTCCAAAAGACAGGAAAAATACAGGAAACCATTGAGAATACACTGACTATTGGGCCATATTTGGGCATGTAGAAACAAATCAAAATAGATGTGAAATAACTTAGCCTCCACTTGTAAGCTGTTTTCAATCTATAGCATGCACAGAGCAAAGCAAGCAGGCAGTCAGTGCTTTCTCCAAGTGGTGAAACACAGAATCTGTGAGGGTGGGGTATATCAAAGCATAGCTCCTACAAGGCAGGAGATCTTCACAAAGAGAACCCTGAGGCTTCAGGATATACAGCAATAGGTGGCCATTTATGTTACCTACTTCTGTGTCATCATTACTACAATAATAAAATTAGACATAACAGCAAAGCTTGAAGATAATTATAAAATTACAAAAAGAATTTGAGCTAGAAAAGATGGCTTGGAGTTAGGAGAACTTGCTGCTCTTGCAGATGATCCAGGTTCATTTCCCAGTACCTTCAAGGCTACTCACAACCTCTAACTCCAGTTCCAGGGCTTTCAATGGCCTCTTCTGCCATCTGCTAGCTAACACGAGGCATACATACATGTGTTACACACACACACACACACACACACACACACACACAGAAACACTCACTTAAAATGAAAGAATCTTTAATAGAATTATGAAAACATTCACCATGCAACAACATATAGTTAATAGGAGGAATTCCCTAAGAATTGTATGACATGCAAACAAATAAGAAAATATGACCCATAGTAAGGGTAAAATTTGGTTCTTTAAATTCACCCTGAATAATAATGTATAATAAGCAGTGATGCCAGGTGGTGGTGGTGCATGCTTTAATCCCAGCACTTGGGAGGCAGGGGCAGGTGGATCTTTGTGAGTTCGAGGCCAGCCTGGTCTACAGAGTGAGATCCAGGAAAGGCGCAAAGCTACACAGAGAAACTGTGTCTCGAAACACCCCCCACCCCCCAAAAAAAGCAGTGACCAAGAGGGCTTTCATTTTCCCCTTAGCTAGATGAAACTTTAGAAGGCTTTGTAATTATAGAAACTTGACTTCATTTTTCTTGGAAAAATAACTTTCAATAAACTGGTATTTGTAAAATTTATCTCTGATCCTGTGAAACATAATCTTTTGCTGGTCATAAAAATCTTCTCAAAGCCTAGAAGCCATCTCCTTGAAACAAACACTGAATGGGTCAATTCTCAGCTGTCCTTGAGAAGGTAGACTTAACTTCATTGAGCCCCAGTTAGCAAACAGAGCTGGCCTACCCAAAGAAAATGACATTAGAAAACCCAAGTATATCTCACATTGATCAAAAACTCCATTGACCAAACTACCTTCCTAAATTCTCCCACTATGTTCCAATGGCTCACCTGGTTAAGTTACATATAAGTCAATAGCATGGCAATATGTGATCTATCTGCAAATAAATCTCTAAGCAAAGGTAAGATCTATTTGAAAAACAAGTAAGTATCAGAAAATTTCCAAATATAGTATAAAGTATACACTGCAGATTCTAGAATTTAAGCAAGCCCCAAGAACACAAAAAATGAAGACTATCCTAACACACATCATAACAAGAAGTTTAAAAACCAGTTATTAAAACAAAACAAAACCCTTTAACATAGCCAGAGAAAAGAAACATTGAGAAACACACCAAGGATGGTTGTCCAAATATATAAACTGAACAAAGGGTGATTGACAATAGAGTGAAATCTGTGGGGCTCCTCTTATGTTCAGCTCTGTGTAAACTAAACCAAGGTGCCAGGCTGTTATTCAGTAGTGGCCTGAAGGACCACACCAGTGCAGACATTGCAGGAAATATGTGAACTAGATATGGACAAAGCTATAGTAATATAGCTCTCAAATTTAAGAAATTACCCAGAAGTGGAAAAATAGGACAAAGATCACAACTGGATTAAATTGAAACCTGAAAAGATTACATTTCCTGAACCAGATCAGCATAAGTGTATTAATCAGATTAACAGGCTAAACATCAAAGCATCAGTAGATAATAGTATAAGGAAAGGTTTTTCATTGCAGCACTATTCAGAAGAGCAAAGACTGAAAATAGATAATGTGTATCATTACAGAACTAATTAAACTATGGAACCATCGCACTTTGAAACTTTCTGCAGCCTTTAGGAACTTGAATTTTCTCTGCACCCAGTTGATTTAATGTTTTGTCCATAAGGTGTTGAGTAAGCACTGAAAGTTAAGAGTAAGCATTTATAATGTGACCCAGAGTTTAAGGCACAAGTGCTTTATAAAAATATGGTTAGCATACATATATACATACTATGTATCCTATATATTGTTTGGAGGTCGTTATTATTGTTTGTGAGCTGGTTGTCTTAAACCCATGTTTCCTTCTGACTTAGCCTCCAAGGGCTACAACCATGTCAAGCTCTGTAAATGGATCTATTTAAAAACATGCAGTAAGATAAACCTTGGAAATAAGTGATGTAGGACAAATAGTCTAGAACATAGAAAGTGATGTCTGTGGAAACATAAATTCTACATTAATATTTAAAAGAATATCTGTATATATTTATAATGTGTATATAAATGAAAATATTTGTATTTTAAAAATAAAGTAGACGTAAAAATGGATCTTAACAAAAGGCAAAAAATACGATTAATTTATAATTATCTGCTAATTTTATCTTAATCCTTGTGTTATTTCTCAATATAATTGTCTGTAACATGAAGCAATGCCCCTATGAATACAGCCCGAAGCTTCCTTGTTCTTCCTGATCAAAGGAAAGAGTTCTTTCAGCTGCCATTTATTTTCTGCTCACAAAGAGATTGATATTCATTAATCTCTCAAGTAACCAGGAGTAAGTATGCTACTTTGTAAGCCTTCTAAACATTTTTATCAAATTGTTATATTAAATAACAATAGAATATGAAGATGAGTCCAAAGATACATGAGTATATATTCCATACAAGGTTTCTTTATCTAATTATTTTAATTAATTATACCTATAAAATAATAAAACAATATTGTGATTTTAGGAAAATGACATGTATCAGCATCTTCTATGCATTTAAGTGATTCAATTTCAACTTATTACTTATAAACTTATTAAACATTGAAGACTATTCCTTAAGACACCCCCTTATCCGTAGCACTATATTGTACAGCTGAAATAGTTGCTAAGGTTTCAATATAGCAAATTTTATTGCAGGAAAAACTTTTATGTTTGCTTATGGATAAACCAACTTTTTCTAAAAGATAGGGCTATTTAATTCTTAATTATTTCCTTAAGTGACCCATTGTAACTATAATACAAAAGCTGAGAAAATCAAATGTTTATGTTTGAATGTATTTTATTAATGCTGAAGTATATCATTTAACTTCCACAAAAAAAATAATCTAAGTTTCATTCATAATAAAAGAGTATCCTACAGATGCTTGAGTGTGGCTTTAGATGCAGAACAGTGTCTCTGCTTTCCACTCTTTCCTCCTCTGACAAATGTGCTTCCATGATCTATACTTTTGTCAAAGCACAATGTCAAGTATTAATAAACATATTTGTAAATATTATCCCTTGCACAAGACATAAATAAGACACTTGAATATTAGCAATTGTTATGGTAAAGACTTTCTAATATTCATTTTCTAAAGAAATTTCCAAAAAGAATTAATTTTTTTTCATTTAAAAACATAATCACATGTTCCTTTTTTCTTCTGTACAGAAAAAGGTACTATATAGCAGATTACAGAAACTGTAATTAGAAACATACATAAAGAAACCTGTCCATCTTTCTATTATCTGATATGTTCAAAACAGGCAAACCTATAGCTCAAATTTACCTAACAGTAACCTAAGTAAAAAAGTAAATGAATGAGTAACAAAATAAATCTTGCAAACCTTCAAACAGAAGTTCTTTATCATTTTCAACAAAGTTAGAGAGTGTGACTGCTGTAGTCTTCATGATTAAAACAATCTTGCTCCTTAAGTATTCTAGCACACTGACTGAAGTTTAGTCTGAAGCTGTAACCTTAGAGAGGAGAAAAGAATGACTTCCAATGCATACTGGTTTTCTTTTCACTTGATAAAAATGCTCTAACAATGACTATAGTGATGTTACACTGCATGTGTTACAAGCCAGTGGGTTACATGATTTCAGTGAGTGAATTCTATGAGATGTGGACTGTATTTCAGTGGGAGTACTAGAGTATTTATGAGGCAATGACTATTTTAGTCAAAAATATTGTAGCAGTTAATATGCCTGCTAATTTTCCTAAAATCCCAAAGAACTCTCTGAAGAACTTGAAATAGTCTCACAGCCTGGAGCTCAACTAAGAGAGGATGACTTGACCTCCTTTTCCTCCAGCCTCTAACTCCAAATGCTAGAGTTATAGTCATAAGCCACTACACCCTTAGTCATACCATTGACATCCTATTTTAGTAAGCATGCAAAACTCACTCACTTCTTCATGTGTTGTAAAATTTAACCCTGACAATGAGGTTCAGAGTCCGGGAATTTCACAGTTCTCAAATTCTTAATGTGGAAATGTGCACTTGAAGGTGTAGCCATAATCCTTGCATTTTATATAAATAAATTACTCCTGATATGCTCAATTTTACAAGGTTTTCACTAATTTGGCAGCTTAAACTTTGTTAATGCTACCTGTAACTCTTCATTTAATATATAATATTCTTAGAATCTTTGAAGAGGAGATTGACCTTTGACCTTTGTAGTTGTAACTGACAAAACCACTTTTCTTCTTTGGGACTTTGTGCCGTTTTGGGTGAGCGATGCACAGATCTAGAATCAGCAAAAGCTGCATATGTCGTGAGGTTGGAGGATGTGCTTGTAAATAAGCCAAAAGTCAGTGAATTTGCTTTTTGTACTATTTCTCCTTAGGCCCACAGCCTTCATTTCCCACCCTGATTGAGCCCGTATGTGTGTAACTACTGATCATTTCCAAGTGTCATAGCCTCAGATAGCACAGGAGCCCACAAGAGAAACAGTGATTGTTTCTACCGTCGGGGTGACTATGCTGTGCAAACAAACAAGTGAAATCATGTCCTTCATACCAAAATGCATTTTCTCACTATCAAGTCCCTTCAGTAACTGTGCGGTGACAAAGGTCGCCACCTAGTGGACTCTAGGGGAAGTAAAGGAAAAAACTCGGATTTCACAGTTTGGGAACAAACTTTGGGAAAGAACACGAATATTTATTCAGAATGAGAAAGACAAAACTTCAAAAATTTCAAAAAGCTAAAAAAAAACACAAAAATGTCATTAATTCAAAATAAACATGATGAATACATGTAATAATACTTTTTCACAGCTTTATATATCTCGATTAGCTCTTGATATGAGAATAGCTTGAAATTATGCTTTTTAATATATAGGGTTTAATCATTCTTTCATAATAGTTTGACGTTCATGAATGAGATTAAAGTAAATGAGCTCATAATGTTGACATGCAAACCTATTTGGTGTTTGGAATATTTAGTTTTTAAAGCTTGTATCTCATAACCTTGGGTATCTTAAAATTAGTGTTTTGTGCAACTTCATTTAAAAGTTCAGTGATTCATCAAATATTTTGTAGGAACTTCCATGTTGACTTCCTACAAGAAAAATATCTCAAAACTTATTCCAGTATAGACAAACCATGTATATCTTGTCACAGCTGTAACTTGACAATATTCTGAGTAGTTTCATGGAAAAAAATGAATAAATAATAGTTATTATACTATCAGGTACAATCTTTTTAAAAATATAATCAAAATAACTAGTACTTTAATTCAAGTATATTTTTCATCTAAAAGTAGAAGTTAATGACTAGCAACACAGATGACTCTTTGATGGCCATCAAACAACTGTCTAGTCACAAAACAAAACTAACTGGATGTGTGCATAGGTGTTCACATACATATGTAGATACTAACACACATACACGCACACACACACACACACACACACACACACACACACACACACACACACAGGGAGAGAGGAGAGAGAGAGACACACCCACAGAGAAAATCACATTTGTAGAGGAGTGCACTTGGTTGTGTTGGAGACACAGGAAGGGAGAAGACGATCTAACATCAGGAAACAGTTCCTATCAGGAAGTAGTCAGGTGGAAGAATCCTGTATCTCTCATGGAACAGGCAGGATTTGTTATATCTAGTCCTTAATTTTACTGGAACAGAGCTGCTCACCTTGGGAAGGGTCTTTTACATTACTCAGTCTACAGGTCCGAATGTTAGCATCATCAAAAATGCATTGACATTCACACTGATCATGTTTGAACAAGTGGGCAGTCATCAAGTTGACGTCTAACATTACAAAACAGATAATCTGCAGCGTGTTCAGGATTTCTCTTAGCTTTGTGATCCGGTAGTTTAAAGTAGCAGGTCTGAATTTAATATATGTTTGGTTTGTTTTTTTTTTTTTAACATCAGCCATGGGTTCCCCTGTCCTTCCCCCTCCCGCACCCGCCCCCCAACTTCCGCCCAGCCCAACCCCTCAAGATGACCATGAGATGACCATGAGGATTCAATTCAACCTAAGGATGCAGTATAGGCAGCTCCAGTCCCCTCCTTCCAGGCTGAGCAAAGTGTCCCTGTGTAAGCCCAAGGTTCCAAACAGCCAGCTCATGCACTAAGGATAGGTCTGGGTCCCACTGCCTGGGTAGCTCCCAAACAGTTCAAGCTATCCAATTGTCTCATTTATCCAGAGGGCCTGATCCAGTTGGGGGCTCCACATCTTTTGGTTCATAATTCATGTGTTTCCATAAGTTTGGCTATTTGTCCTTGTGCTTTTCCAATCTTGGTCTCAACAATTCACACTCTTACAGTCCCTCGCTATCTCAACAATTGGACTCCTGGAGCTCTACCAGGGACCTGGCCAAGATTATCTGCATCCATTTCCATCAGTTATTGGATGAGAGTTCCAGCACGACCATTAGGGTGTTTGGCCATCTGATTACCAGACTAGGTCAGATCAGGCTTTCTCTCCAACATTGCCAGTAGTCTAGAGTGGATGTATAATTGTGGATTTCTGGGGAACTCTCTAGGACTTTGCTTCTTCCTGTTCTCGTGTGGTCTTCATTTATGATGGTCTGTTATTCCTTGTTCTCCCTTTCTGTTCTTGATCCAGCTGGGATCTCCTGCTCCCCTAAGCTCTATTTCCATCTAAACTTGCCCTTCATTGCTCTCACAGTTGTCCAGGTTGTTCATGTAGATCTCATCAATTTCTCTGTCATTGGGCGATCCCTTTGTCTTTCCTAGGGTCCTGTTTTCTGGGTAGCATCCCTGGAGTTGTGTAGCAATCATCTTTGTTCTATATCTAATATCCTACTATGAGTGAGTACACACCATGTTTGTCCTTCTGAGCCTGGGTTACCTCACTCAAGATGATTTTTTTCTAGACCCATCCATTTGCCTGCAAACCTCATGATGTCATTATTTTTCTCTGCTGAGTAGTACTCCATTGTGTATATGTACCATATTTTCTATACCCATTCTTCAGTTGAAGGGCATCTAGGTTGTTTCCAGGTTCTGGCTATTACAAACAATGCTGATATTAACATAGCTGAGCATGTGCCCTTGTGATATGATTGAACATTCCTTGGGTATATGCCCAAGAGTGCTACAGCTGGGTCTTGGGGGAGAAGGATTCCCAATTTCTAAGGAAGCACCATATTGATTTCCAAAGTGGCTGTACAAGCTTGCATTCCCACAAGCAGTGGAGGAGAGTTCCCTTTGCTCCATATCCTCTCCAGCATAACCTGTCTTCTGTGTTTTTGATCTTAGCAATTCTGACAGGTGTAAGGTGGTATCTAAGAGTCGTTTTGATTTGCATTTCCCAGATAACTAGGGATGTTGAGAAATTCCTTAAATGTCTTTCAGCCATTTGAGCTTCCTCTGGTGAGAATTCTCTGTTTAGTTCTATAGACCATTTCTTAATTGGACTGTTGGGCATTTTGATGTCTAATTTCTTGAGTTCTTTCTATATTCAGCCCTCTGTCAGATGTGGGGTTGGTGAAGACCTTTTCCCATTCTATAGGCTGTCACTTTGTCTTGTTGACCATGTCCTTTGCTCTACAAAAGCTTCTCAGTTTCAACAGGTCCCATTGACTGAGTGTTTCTCTCAGTGTCTGTGCTACTGGTGTTATATTTAGAAAGTGATCTCCTGTGCCAATGCATTCAAGACTACTTCCTACTTTCTCTTCTATCAGATTCAGAGTAACTGGATTTATGTTGAGATCTTTGATCCACTTGGACTTAAGTTTTGTGCACGGTTACAGATATGGATCTATTTTCAGCCTTCTACACATTGATATCCAGTTATGCCAGCACCATTTGTTGAAGATGCTTTCTTTTTTCCATTGTACATTTTTGGCTTCTTTGTCAAAAATTATGTGTTCATAGGTGTGCGGGTTAATGTCAGGGTCTTCAATTTGATTCCATTAGTCCACATGTCAGTTTTTATGCCAGTACCAAGCTATTTTTACTATGATAGCTCTATAGTAGAGCATGAGATCAGGGATCGAGATGCCTCCAGAGGTTGTTTTATTGTACAGGATTCTTTTGGCTATCCTGCTTTTTTTTTCCATATGAAGTTGAGTATTACTCTTTCCAGATCTGTGAAGAATTGTGTTGGTAATTTGATGGGGATTGTGTTGAATCTGTAGATTGCTTTTGGTAAGATCGCCATTTTTGCTATGTTAATCATGCCTATACATGAGCATGGGAGATCTTTCCATTTTCTGACATCTTCTTAAATTTCTTTTTCCAGGGACTTAAAGTTCTTGTCATATAGGTCCTTTGTGGCTATTGTAAAGGGTGATGTATCTCTGATTTCCTTCTCAGCCTGTTTGTCTATTGTATATAGGAGGGCTACTGATTTTTTTGAGTTGATCTTATATCCAGCTATGTTGCTGAAGGTGTTTATAAGCAGTATCAGTTCCTTGGTTGAATTTTTGGGGTCACTCATGTATACTATCATGTCATCTGCAAATAGGGAAAGCTTGACTTCTTCCATTCCAATTTGTATTCCTTTAATCTCCTTATGTTGTCTAATACCTCTGGCTAGAACTTCAAGTACTATATTGAATAAGTATGGGGAGAGGGGACAGCCTTGCCTTGTTCCTGATTTTAGTGGTATTGCTTTGAGTTTCTCTCCATTTAATTTGATGTTGGCTGTTGGTTTGCTGTAGATTGCCTTTAGTATGTTTAGGTATGTTCTCTGCATTCCTGATCACACCAAGACCTTTATCATGAAGGGGTGTTGGATTTTGTCAAATGCCTTTTCTACATCTAGTGAGATGATCATGTGGTTTTTTTCTTTGAGTTTGTTTATATGGTGTATAACATTGACGGACTTTCATATGTTGAACCACCCTTGCAACCCTTGGATGAAGCCTACTTGATCATGGTGGATAATTGTTTTGATGTGTTTTTGGAGTCTGTTTGCCAGTATTTTATTGAGTACATCAATGTTCATGAGGGAGATTGGTCTATAGTTATCTTTCTTTATTACATCTTAGTTTGGTTTAGGAATCAGGGTAATTGTAGCTTCATAGAACGAGTTTGGTAATATTCCTTCTACTTCTATTGTGTGGAACAATTTAATGAGTATTGGTATTAAGTCTTCTTTGAAGATCTGGTAGAATTCTGTAGTGAAACCATCAGGTCCAGGGCTTTTTTTGGTTGGGAGACTTTTAATGACTGATTCTATTTCCTTAGGGGTTATTGGACTATTTAAATGGTTTATCTGGTCTTGATTTAACTTAATTATGTGGTACCTATCCAGAAAATCATCCATTTCTTTTAGATTTTCCAGTTTTGGGGAGTAGAGGTTTTTGAAGCATGATCTGAATATTCTCTGAATTTCCTCATTGTCTGTTGTTATATCCCCTTTTTCATTTCTGATTTTGTTAATTTGGATGCTCTCTCTCTGTCTTTTGGTTAGTTTGGATAAGGGCTTGTCTATCTTGTTGATCTTCTCAAAGAACCAACTCTTTGTCTCATTAATCCTTGTATTGTTCTCTTTATTTCTATTTTATTGATTTCAGCTCTCAATTTGATAATTCCCTGATGTCTGTTTCTCCTGGGGGACTTTGCTTCTTCCTGTTCAAGGGCTTTCAGGTATGCTGTCAAGTCATTAGCATGAGATTTCTCCAGCTTCTTTATGTGGGCATTCAGTGCTACGAATTTCCCTCTTAGCATGCTTTCATGGTATCCCATAAGTTTGGGTATGTGGTGTATTCATTTTCATTGGTCTCTAGGAAGTCTTTAATTTCTTTCTTTATGTCTTCCTTAACCCATTGGTGATTCAGTTGAGCATTGTTCAGTTTCCATGAAATTGTAGGATTTCTGTAGTTATTTCTGTTGTTGAAATCTAACTTTAAATTATGGTGGTCTGATAGAACACAGGAGGTTATTCCAATTGTTTTGTATCTGTTGAGATTTGCTTTGTGGCCAAGTATGTGGTCAATTTTAGAGAAGGTTCCATGGGGTGCTGAGAAGAAGGTATATTCTTTCTTGTTTGGGTGGAATGTTCTGTAGATATCGATTAAGTCCATTTGAGTCAGAACATCAGTTAAGTACATTATTTCTCTATTAAGTTTCAATTTGGCAGATCTGTCCAGAGGTGAAAGTGGGGTAATGAAGTCTCCCACTATTAATGTGTGGGGTTTTATATGTGATTTAAGCTTTAGTAATGTTTCTTTTACATATGTGGGTGCCCTTGTGTTTGGGGCATAAATGTTCATAATTGAAACTTCATCTTGGTGGATCTTTCTTGTGATGTGTATGTAATGTCCTTCCTCGTCTCTTTTGATTGATTTTAGTTTGAAGTCTATTTTGCTGGATATTAGGATGGCTACACCAGCTTGCTTCTTAAGACCATTTGATTGGAAAGTCTTTTCCCAGATTTTTATTCTTAGGAGGTGTCTGTCTTTGAATTTGAGGTGTGTTTCTTCTATGCAGCAGAAAGATGGGTCCTGTTTTCATATCCATTCTGTTAGTCTGTGTCTTTTTATAGGTGAAGTAAGTCCATTGATATTAAGGGATATTAATGACCAGCGATTATTTGTTCCTGTTATTATTTTTATTTTTTGGTGGTAGTGTGTGTGTACTTCTCTTGTTTTGGTTACTGCTGTGGTGTTATCTATTGCCTGTGTTTTCAAGGGTGTATCTGACTTCCTAAGGTTGGGATTTTCCTTCTAGTGCTTTCTGTAGGGCTGGGTTTGTGGATAAGTATTGTTTAAATCTGGTTTTGTCTTGGAAGGTCTTGTTCACTCCATGTATGATGATTGAAAGTTTTTCTGGGTGTATTAGTCTAGGCTGGCATCCAAGGTGTCTTAGTTTCTGCATTATATCTGTCCAGTTCCTTCTGGTTTTCAAAGTCTCCATTGAGAAGTCAGGTGTTATTCTGATTGGTTTGCCTTTATAAGTCACTTGGCCTTTTTCCTTTGCTGCCCTTAATATTCTTTCTTTATTCTATACATTTAGTTGTTTAATTATTATGTGGCGAGGGGACTTTTTTTGGGGGGGGGTCTAGTCTGTTTGGTATCTATAGGCTTCTTGTATCTTCATAGGCATTTCCTTCTTTAAGTTGGGAAAGTTTTCTTCTATGGTCTTGTTAAATATATTTTCTGTGCCTTTCAATTGGTATTCTTCTCCTTCCTCTATCCCTATTATTCATAGGTTTGGTCTTTTCATGGTGTCCCAAATTTTTTGGACATTTTGGGTCATGACTTTGTTGGCTTTAGTGTTTTCTTTGACTAATGAATCTATTTCTTCTAACATATCTTCAACACCAGAGATCCTTTCTTCCATCTCTTGCATTCTGTTGGTTATACTTGCATCTGAAGTTCCTGTTTGTTTACTCAGATTTTCTATTTCCAGCATTCCTTCTGCTAGTGTCTTGTTCATTTTTTTCTCTTTCCCTCTTCTGGTCTTCAACTGTTTCCCTTGCTTTTTCATGATTTTCTTTCAGGGACTTCTTGTTTTCTTCTGCTTTAATTGTCCTTTCCTCTAGTTTTTTATAGCGTTCTTCCCATTTTTTGTTTGTCTGTTCCTCTACTTTATTTTTTATTTCTTCTATATAAGGCTCTAGCCTATTCATGATGTTACTTATAAGGTTGTTTTCTTCTGCTTCTTCCATTCTGTGATTTTCAGGTCCAGCTGTTGGAGAAGGCCTGGTTCTGGTGATGCTGTATTGCTCTTTATTTTGTTGTATGTACTTCTGCTTTGACATCTGTCCATCTCCTCATGGATCCATTTTTGGTCTTATCAGTGCACTTGGTCCAGACAGAGCTGACAGATTTAGGGAGCCTTTCTCTGGTCCAGACAGAAGCACTGGGCTGGATGGGAGCTCTGGTCCAGATGAGAGTGCTGGCCGGATGGGAGCTGGGGGTGGGGGCTGGACTTTGAGTCTCAGGATGTCCCTGGAGTCTCCTTATCTTGTCCAGATGGGAGCTCCTCTTGTCCAGATGGGAGTTCTGGGGCAGCATGGAAGCTTTGGTCCAGATGGGAGTTCTGGGACAGATGGTAGCTGGGGGGCTCTAGTCCAGATGGGAGTTCTGGGGCAGGATGGAAGCTGGGGGCTGGTTTCTAAGTCTCTGGAAGTAGTTGGCATGTCTCTTGTCCAGATGGGAGTTCAGGGGCAGATGGGAGCTGGGGGCTGGTCTCTGAGTCTCATGAAGTGGCTGGGTTCTGGGGTAGATGGGTGTGGGGGCAGGGTGTGGAGATTGCAGGGTCTGCCTGCAGTCTTGGAAAAGGGGAGCCTTCATGCAGGGCAAGCTGAATGGCCAGAAACTGAGGCCAAGTTGGGCAGCTCCTCCTGGGATGACTGGTGCCCAGGGGTTGGACCTAGATGCGGGAGGGGGGGGCTCTCTGACTATAACACCAGGCACTCACCTCTGGTCCAGATGGGACTTCCAGGGCAGGATGGAAGCTGGAGGCTGATTTCTAAGTCTCTGGAAGTGGCTGGGGTCTCCAGGAAATGGGTGTGGGAGCAGGGCATGGAGGTTGTAGGGTTCACAGGAGGGTCTTGGAAAGGGGGAACCTTCCTGGTGGGGATGGGGGGCTCTTGCCCTATGTCCAGAACCTGGGGCCAAGTTTGGCAGGTCTTCCCCAGAATGGCTGGTGCCCAGGGCCGGGACCTAGGTGCAGGCATCTCTGGGTGTGACCCCAGGCACTCACCTCTGGTCCAGATGGGAGTTCTGGGGCAGATGGGAGCTGGGGGCTGGTCTCTGAATCTCAGGAAGTGGCTGGGGTCTCAGGCAGATGGGTGTGGGGACAGGGTATGGAGCAATATATGGTTTTATAAACTATAGTTATTTGAGAAAAAAACAGTAATAGATAAAATAAAAAAATACCCAAAGCAGGATGTAAAGTTACAGATACATCAAATATATGTGTGGATATAAATATTTTTGTATGTGAATATATATATATATATGTGTGTGTGTGTGTGTGTGTGTGTGTGTGTGTGTGTATGCATGTATTAGGGACAGGATCTTATGTCCCAAAGACTAGCCTCAGACTGTCTATGTAGCTGAGAACAATTTTGATCATCTGGGCTTCCTAGTTCTATTTCTGGAGTGTTAGGACTATAGGCATACACTACCATGCTCAGTTTTACATATTGCTGTCTGTCAAAACCAGGGTCCAGTCTCTCTTTCAACATGTCAATTCATCTCTAAAAGGAAGAGAATAATGAAACTATATACATATAAGCAACAAAAATATGTCAGTATGTTAACCGTAGATGCTAGAGCATATACATACATATATATATAGAGATAAAATATGTGTGTTATAATAACAATCAAAGAAAAAGAGGCTATCTGCTTGAGAGTTGGGGGAGAACATGGGAGCATTTGGAGTGAGGGCTCCTGAAACAGGCTAGAGTAGTAAAGGGAGTGGGGGAAATGATGTAATTCTCTTTCAACTAAAAAATACTTTTTGTAAAAGAATAATGGCATTTACTGAAAGGGAAATCCTTATGTATGGCCTGATCTTATATAGGAATTTCCTATTTAAAAAATAAAGATAAAATGAAAGAGAGAGAGACAGAGACAGAAGAAGGAAGGAAGGAAGGAAGGAAGGAAGGAAGGAAGGAAGGGAGAGAGGAAGAGAGGGAGGAAGGAAATCTCTGGGTTGATAAATTGACAACTAAGATATCTATGCAAAGTAGAGATATTTCATGAGATTGTTGGTCTCCACATCAAGACACTGTCAGCATATTGGCAATCTAATAACTATATAAGTCACTTAGAGATAGTGTTGATCCTTTTAGATTTATTTTCCAAGGTTTATTTTTATGGTGTGTGTGTGTGTGTGTGTGTGTGTGTGTGTGTGTGTGTGCACGTGCTACATGTTTAGGTGCCTCAGGAGCCAGGAGGTGTTAGGTTGCCTAGAGAGGAAGTTATAGGAAGTGGTGAGCTGCCCAACATAGGTCCTAGGAACTGAACCAAGGTCTTCTGAAAGAGCAGCAAAGTCACCTGCAAAATCAATTATTTTATTTGTTTAATTATATGTATTTGGTAAAGGGATTATATGCACAGTGTATACATGAGTGAAAGTGGATGTCAAAATAGGGTATGGAATCCTCTAGTGCTGGAAGTACAGGTGTTTATGAGCCACCTGGTGTATACATTGGAAACAGAACATAGATTCTCTGCAAAAGCAGTATATGCTCTTTTTTTAGACTAATTCTATCATTTTTCTAAATCTACCAGTTTACACAGATTAATTATTAGCTGACTTAGTTTTATTGCATATATTTTAAAATATATTTGCTTAACATATACAAGTTCTGAACTTAACCCATTTTTTCTTTCTCTTATTATGTTTCTATAAGAATGTAGACTCTATAGATCCTAAACAGCATTCATGGTCCCCACAATAATTGTAGAGTTAAGAAAGTCATTTCCCTGTGCTTAGGGTTACCTTGGCAATGCCTATCCTCTAGTAGTTTAATTAATTCTGACTTACATAATTTAGTGTTTATATTCATCTTAATTACCTTTATTTTAAAGGTCTTGAAGGTACTTATATCACTAAAGTGGTTCCCTTATGTTTCATTTTTCTTTTACATCCATAGAATTTTAATATGATGTTTTATCTGCCTTACTAGTAGTTTGATATGCTAATTTATGTCATTCAAAGATCAAGGTGAACATGTTTTCATGATGGATAGGACTTCAGGGATGAAGGCTCATTCCCCTCTGCTGGCAAATCTAAAAGCTTTACATGTTGCGAGAGGTGGAATCACCAACTAATGAGACACATCTAGGGATTCAAGTGCTCTGTTCATTCCACAGTTACAGCCACTGCTGAGAAGTGGGCTGGAGCAAAAACAAAGATCAGGGATTGGGGATTTAGCCTAGTGGTAGAGCACTTGCCTAGCAAGCACAAGGCCCTGGGTTCGATTCTCAGCTCAGAAAAAAAACCAAACCAAAACAAAACAAAACAAAGAAAAACAAAGATCAGTAGCTCACTGCATAAAGAATAGAGGACGTTTTAGTATCACATAGAATGTGTTTTGTGGCTCTTTGCATAATGTGGGTTTTCTCTCTATTACATGTAATTACTAATAAAAGTTGAAACATTATACATTTAATTAGCATCTTAAATCACCACTGAGGGGCCAGGTGTTTTAGTATTAGGATGAGTCATAAGTCACTTTTTTTTCTCTCTACACTGCCTCTACACTCCCATCAGTTATGGGGTTTAGCTGATCTGAGTTTTTGCATATGCCAATTTTATGAGGTTTGGGGCAAAGCATTTCAGACATTACAATCCAGCCTGCTCTCCTTCCTCATCTCTAACTATTGATTCTTCCACCAAGGTTGCATTATCTGGTAGGAGATTTAAAAGAGGATATTGGACATATAAAGCTCTTTTCCTTCTTTCCTCTCATCCCAGTTCTTGAAGAAAGATGGGTCTGCAAGAATCACAGATTCCACAATCTCTATCTTTCTATCTATCTATCTATCTATCTATCTATCTATCTACCTATCTCCCTGTTTCTCACTCTCTCTGTGTAAGGATGATATATTTGTTTGTTCATGTGGGTGCATACACAATTCTGTGCAGATTAACATGTGTATGATTTCAGTGGTAGACACTGAGTGCCTTTTTGGGTCATTTCCAACCTTATATTTTTCAAGACAATGTTTCTCACTGAACATGAGTTCATCAATTCAGTTAAGCTAACAAATGATATCCAAGAACTATGTCTTTTGTCTTTCCACCTGCCCCAGTACTGAGATCACAAGCATACATTGTGTTTAGTTTTCACATGGGTACTGGGGATCAGAACCCAGGTCCTGATCCTTGCACTTATAGAACTTAATCACCTAGCCATTTCTCTAACTCTTTCAAATGGCGCCCCATGTTGGGTGCCATTTGTAGTTGGAGAGCTTCTCTCCAGGTGCCACCAAGCCCCTGTGGTCCCACAACCCATGTATAAAATAATCATAAGGACATTTATATTATTTAAACTGCTTGGCCATTAGCTCAGGCCTACCATTGTCTAGTTCTTACTCTTATATTTAGTTCATTTCTATTAATCTATACTTTGCCACATGGCTTGTGGCTTACTGGTGTCTTTACATGTTGCTTCTCATGGCAGTGGCTGGCAGTGTCTCTCCTGCCCCCGCCTTCACTTCCCAGAATTCTCTTCTCCTTGTCCCACCTACCCTATCCTTCTTCCCTGGCTACTGGCCAATCAGCACTTTATTTATTTTAACCAAGCGGAGCAACACATTTGACATACAGAACATCCCACAGCACTTCCTCTTTTCTTTTTTTTAAAGGAAGGTTTTAACTTTTACATAGTAAAATTACATATAACAAAACAATTATCAAGCAAGAATTACAGTTACAATATTAAAAAAGATATCCTATTTATCTTATATTTGTGAGTCTAAGGTTTTATATCTAACTTATGCTTTTATCATAATTGAGGAAATTATAACTATCTAGTCTTCAACCACATCAAAGACCTCAGAAGGATATATTATTACCTGAGAACTGGGAGAAGTATGCAAGCAACTTTTGGGAGTCTTGTAGGGTAGACAGAGAAAATTGGGAATCCATCTCCCCCAAGACCCAGCTGTAGCACTCTTGGGCATATACCCAAGGAATGCCCAATCATACCACAAGGGCATTTGCTCAGCTATGTTCATATTAGCATTGTTTGTAATAGCCAGAACCTGGAAACAACCTAGATGCCCTTCAACTGAAGAATGGATAAAGAAAATATGGTACATATACACAATGGAGTACTACTCGGCAGAGAAAAACAATGACATCATGAGGTTTGCAGGCAAATGGATGGATCTAGAAAAAATCATCCTGAGTGAGATAACCCAGACTCAGAAGGACAAACATGGTATGTACTTACTCATAGGAGGATACCAGATGTAAAACAAAGATGACTAGACTGCTACACAACTCCAGGGAGGCTACCTAGAAAACGGGACACTAGGAAAGACCCAGGGATCACCCAATGACAGAGAAATGGATGAGATCTACATGAACAACCTGGACAACAGTGGGAGTAATGAAGTGCAATATTTGAGGGAAAGAAAGCTTAGGGGAGCAGGAGATCCCAGCTGGATCAAGAATAGAAAGGGAGAACAAGGAATAACAGACCATGATAAATGAAGACCACATGAGAACAGGAATAGGCAGAGTGCTGGAGAGCTCCCCAGAAATCCACAATGATATATCCTCTGAAGACTGCTGGCAGTGGTCGAGGGAGGGCCTGATCTGACCTAGTCTGGTGATCAGATGACTGAACACCCTAGCAGTCGTCCTGGAATTCTCATCCAATAACTGATGGAAGTGGATGCAGAGATCCTCAGCCAGGCCCCAGGTGGAGCTCCAGGTGTCCAACTGTCGAGAAGGAGGAGGGTCTGCAAGAGCGTGAATTGTTGAGACCAAGATTGGAAAAAGCACAGGGACAAATAGCCAATCGAATGGAAGCACATGAATTATGAAACAACGGCTCTGGAGCCCCCAGCTGAATCAGGCCCTCTGGATAAGTGAGACAATTGAATAGATTGAACTGTCTGGGAGGCTCCCAGGCTGTGCGACCAGGACCTGCCCTTGGTGCATGAGCTGGCTGTTTGGAACATTGGGCTTACACAGAGACACATGCTCAGCCTGGAAGGAGGGGACTGGACCTGCCTGTACTGAATTCACCAGGTTTAAATGAGTCTCCAGGGGTGTCTTGGTCCTGGAGGACATGGGAATGGGTGGGAGGGGCTGGGGGAAGGTGGAGGTGGGTGCGGGAGGGGGGAGGACAGGGGAACCCATGGCTGATGTATAAAATTAAAACACATAATAATAAAAAAAAGATAAACAAAAAAAGAATAGATAATGTGGAGTGGTGGGATCCTCTACCCCACAAAAAATAAATTAATTAAATAAAAGCAAAGTTTATTCCATTGCAGTTTGCCTATGGTAAAGAAGTCAAGATCTTAGTATAAGAGTTCAGGATCAGAAATCCCTTTCTCTTAAATATCAGCGAAGTTCTATCAATAACAATTAGTAATAACAAAAACAATATTATAATTGATATATTAATATGGTTTCATATTGTAATTATAGCTATATCAGTATATTGTAGAGAGCTGTGCACAGCCACACCCATAAGATGGCGCTGGCTTCCGCCCCCAACTTCCTGATGGTCAGTGCTCTCGGGAGTAAACAACTCCATATTTGGCTTGGTCCTAGGATCTGGCTTGCTTCCGTGAACCTGGACCTATCTGCAGTGCCCATGTGGCAGGCTGGGGTTGGCCACCCAGGGACTATTTAGGTCATGGGCGGGCTTTCCCCGGGGTCAGAAGATTGTTCAAGGTTCCTGAGTAAATTGCTGAAAGAAGAGCTCGGTGTTGTGTCTTCCCTGCTGGTCGAGGCGGTCGTGACAAGTGGTGGCCCGTATGGGGAACTTCACTACTTTCAAGGAGGGCTCAGAACTTTCTGCAGTCAGGACAGTGCACTGGTAAGTTCCCAGGTAAGGTGGGAATCCGCGACAAAAGCGGGGTTAAAGGAAATCCCAGGTAAATTGGGAACCTGTGACAAAAGCAGGGTTAAAGGAATTCCCGGGTGATTGGGAACCCGCAACAAGCGGGGAGGTTTTTGCCCTTCTCTGTAGACAAAGAGAGAGGGGGACGAGCCAAAAGTGAAAATGAAAGCTAGGAGGTTTTTGCTCTTCTCTGTAGGCAAAGAGAGAGTGAAAGTAAAACATTGTTTAAAAGGTTGCCTAGAGTGAAAGTGAAACATTGTTTAAAAGGTTAAAAAGTTTTAGACATGGGGCTTCTACTTCACACCCAATTTTTTTGGCTTTTAATGAGCTGCTTAGATCTAGAGACCTGAAGGTTAAGAAAAGCACCTTAGAGAGATTTTTGGAGGAGTGTGATGTTGTTGCTCCCTGGTTCGCTGTTTCCGGCAGTCTTACCATTGCCTCTTGGGATAAGTTGGGTCAAGATCTAGATTTCGCCCATGAGCAAGGGACGCTTAAGGCAGGCGTATGTCCTGTATGGAAGTAAGTATGAGAGTGTCTAAAAGACCAGAGATACAATGAAGCTGTGGAGAATGGACAGGCTGCATTAGAAATATTACAGGAAGAGAGATCAGAAAAGGCGGGCAATGAGAAGGGACAGGGTGAAAAAGAAAAATTGTACCCTGACCTTTCTAATATAGAGAGTCTGGAGTCTGCAGACTCAGAGGAAGAGATAAGAACAGAAGAAAGAGACGAGGATAAAAGAGAGAGAAAAAAAAGGGGGGAGACCCAGACAGAGAAGGATGCTGCGCCCTCCACATGTCAAGCTGCACTCTCGGCTCCCCCTCCCTATGTGGAGGGTGGGGGTGGGGGTTCAGGGCACACTTTCAGTCCAGGGGTTTGGAAGGCAGTCAAAACGAAATTATGTCTGGCTTACCCAATGTTCCAAGATCCACAAGGAAACCAACATGAGGAGCCCTTAGATTTCAAGGTGATAAAATCTCTGGCTGAGTCGGTGTGGACCTATGGGATCACGGCCTCTTTCACTGTAGCCCAGGTGGAGGCTTTAAACAGGCACTGCATGACACCCAGTGATTGGAGTGGGCTTGCACGAGCATGCTTGAGCCCAAGACAGTACCTAGACTGGAAGGCCTTTTTGATTGAGTTTGCCAGCGAAGAGGCTGCAGCCAATCAGGCTGCCGGAAATCCCATTTGGGACAGAGATATGCTGCTTGGTCAGGGCCGATTCGCTAATCAACAGATGGGGTACCCAGTTCAAGTCTATGAACAGATCAATAAGATAGACATTAAGGCATGGAAGGCCTTGCCCAATAAGGGCAAGGTGAGCAGCAACCTTACTAAGATTTTGTAGGGTTCCATGGAGCCATTCTCAGACTTTGTCGCTCGCATGGTTGAGGCCGCCAGCAGAATTTTTGGGGACCCAGATGCAGCTATGCCTCTTATTAAACAACTTGTCTATGAGCAATGTACTAAGGAATGTAGGGCTGCCATAACCCCGGATAAGACCAGAGGGCTAGAAGCATGGATGAAGGTTTGCAGAGAACTGGGAGGGCCCCTGACCAATGCTGGTCTGGCAGCGGCTGTAGTCCAGCTGACTCAAAATAAAAAAAGGAAGCTCGGGTGCTTGTTTTAAATGCGGCAGAATGGGACATCTAAAGTGACAATGCCCTGAGAGAGGAAATACCGCTAAAGCAAAAAAAGGACAATGCCCTACACACCCCAGGGTGTGTCCTAGATGTAAAAAGGGGAAGCACTGGGCAAATGAATGTCGGTCAGTAAAGGACATAAATGGTCAACCGTTGGTTCAAGGCCAATCAGGAGCACGTCCAAAAAACAGACAGCGCCCCCCCCCCCCGTCCTTAGGGCCCACAAATATATGGGGCAGTTGAGAACCAGGACAGGGAATAGAGCCAGGAGCAATGGCCAACCCTTCAACACCCCAGGGACCGCAGAGAGCCACTGCGGGCTCAGCAGGATTCGACCTCCGTGCCACCGCCAGACTTGTACTGACTCCACAAATGGGGGTCCAGCTGGTGGACACCGATTTTAAAGGACCTCTTGAGCCTGGCATGGTGGGCCTATTAAGAGGGAGGTCCTCCACAACCCTACGAGGCCTCAGAGTTCACCCCGGGGTGATTGATCCAGATTATACCGGAATTGTAAAAATCATGGTTGAGTCTCCGAGAGGAATCTCGGCCATTTCCCCGGGTGATCAAATTGCCCAGTTACTGATCTTGCCTAGCCTACATGGCCACTTTACAGCACAATCAAAAGAAAGAGGGAAAGGCGGTTTCGGATCCACAGGGACAGACTTAACGTTTCTGTCCTTAGATATGGATCAGAGGCCAATGTTAAAACTCACTGTTGATAACAAAAAGATTCTAGGTTTATTGGACACAGGGACAGACAAGAGCATCATTGCCAAAAAAGATTGGCCGTCAGGATGGCCCATACAAATCTCCTCCCAGACATTACAAGGCCTGGGATATGCCAAAGCCCCAGACATAAATGCAAGACAATTACAATAAAAAGATGGGGAAGGACATTCTGGGACTATGCAGCCCTATGTGCTGGAACTCCCGATTTCCCTGTGGGACAGAGACCTTTTAAAAGATATGGGTTTCAGGTTAAGTAATGATTGCCAAGCATTATTTACAATGATGAATAATATGGGTTATCACCCAGGTTATGGATTAGGGAAATTTCTACAGGAAAAAAAGACCTCATTAGGGTACAACAAAGGAGCCATAGACAAGGCCTGGGTTTTTCCTAGGGGCCACTGAGGGAGGTATCCCCATATCTTAAAAGACAGAAGAGCCCATATGGGTTCCTCAGTGGCTGCTTTCCTCTAAAAAGCTGACTGCTGCTAGGGCACTAGTGGAGGAGCAACTCTCTTTGGGACACATTAAGCCTTCAGTGTCCCCATGGAATACACCTATTTTTGTAATAAAGAAAAGGTCTGACAAATGGCGCCTATTACATGACTTGCGGGCCATTAACGATCAGATACAAGTTATGGGCCCTGTACAGCATGGTTTACCATTACTTTCCTCCTTGCCAGCCTCATGGCCTGTCATCGTCATTGATATTAAAGATTACTTCTTTTCTATTCTGCTATGGGCTCAAGATAGTGAGAGATTTGCCTTCACTGTTCCTTCTTGTAATCATGAGGAACCTGATAAAAGATATGAATAGATGGTCTTGCCTCAAGGCATGGCCAATAGTCCCACCATATGTCAACTTTATGTAGATGAGACTATTGCTCCACGTCGACAGAATTATCCTGCCCTGAGATGCATACATTATATGGATGATATTTTACTAGCAACAAAAGCAACACAAATGCTGGAACAAGCCTATATATATATCTGGTTAAAATGCTTGAAGGGAGGGGGCTGTTTATAGCCCCTAAAAAGGTACAAAAAAACAAAATTATTAATTATTTAGGAACAAAGGTTAATAAAATATATCATCCCACAAAAAATAAAATTGAAAAAAGATAATTTACGAACCCTAAATGATTTTCAAAAATTGTTAAGAGATATAAATTGGATTAGATGTTATTTAAAGTTACCAAATTATGACTTAAAGCCTCTTTACAACATCTTAAATGGGGATTCTGCATTAGATTCTCCGAGACAATTAACTGAGGAGGCACGAAAGGCTTTACAAAAGGTGGAAGAGAGGTTACAGGGTGCCTTCTTACAGAGGTTACAAGAAGGTAAAGACATTATCCTGTGCCTCCTTCCTACCTATTACTAGCCCACCGGGTTGTTATGACAGGATGGGCCATTATTCTGGATTTATTCCAAGATTTCGCCAACTAAATCCATTAAACATTACCCTACTGCCGTGGCAAACCTTGCCATGATTGGAATCCAACAATGCCTACAGTATTTTGGAGTCGCTCCGGTTACCATTATAGTGCCTTATACCAGTCATCAAGTTCAAGCATTATGTGCTACAATAGATGATTGGGCCATTTTGCAATGTAGCTTTACTGGATGCATGGATAACCATTACCCCAAACACCCACTATTAGGGTTCTTTAAGGAACACCCGATGATATTCCCTAGGATAACGTCATCACAGCCCATCTCTAATGCCCTAAATGTGTTTACAGATGGATCTAAGACTAGATGTGGCGTATACATGATAGATATACAAGAGCCTGTACAACACCAATTTCAACCTGGCTCCCCTCAGATTGTAAAATTAAAGATAATGATTGAAGCCTTTAAGGCTTGTCCTTTTCCTTTTAATTTGATATCAGACTCTGCCTACATTATTAATGCCCTCAAAATTTTGGAAGTAGCTGGACCTGTCAAAAGCTACAGTCTGGTCTACATTTTGTTTCAACAACTACAACAATTGATTTGACATAAAAAGTCCTACTTTTATCCCCAACATATTAGAGCTCATACAGGCATGCCAGGGCCCCTAAACAAAAGTAATGATATAGTAGATCAATGGACTAAAAAAAAATAGATATTCATTAGCTCTGCCTTAGACAGAGCCAGAACCTTTCATAAAACATTTTACATCAATACAAAAACGTTACAACAAAAGTTTCAACTTTCTCGAGCTGATGCTCGACAAATGATTTTAGATTGCCCTCAATGTGTAGTTTATCAACATCTGCCCAGTATTGGGGTAAATCTCCAGGGTCTACTCCCACTTAAGGTTTGGCAAATGGATGTGACACACATCTCTAAATTTAGACACATAAAATATGTTCATGTGTCTGTGGACACCTGCTCAGGCATCATGCACACCACACCTTTGACTGGGGAAAAGGCACACAATGTTATTGTCCATTGTTTAGAGGCCTGGGCAGCCTGGGGAAAACCTCATCAACTTAAGACTGACAATGGACCTGCTTACACGGGACAACAGTTTGTCTCCTTTTGTCATCAGATGGAGATGCAACTTGTACATGGCTTGCCCTACAATCCCCAAGGTCAAGGCATTATGGAACGTGCTCACAGCACATTAAAAGAATGCCTACAAAAACAAAAAGGGGGAATAGGCCGCGGCCATACCCCAAAGGAAAGACTTTCTCTTGCTTTATTTACCATAAATTTTTTAAATTTGGATGCTCAGGGCCATTCCACAGCGGATAGGCATCATGAGTCTCATGGTACAGCTAAAGGAATGGTAAAATGGAAAGATGTGTTAACAGGGCTCTGGCGCGGGCCCGATCCCGTGCTGACATGGGCACGAGGTTCTGTTTGTGTTTTCCCTCAGGATCAACAAGATCTGGTGTGGGTGCCCAAATGCCTCGCTAGAAGAGTCCAGTATGGGGAAATCCACGATGGTCGAAATGACGATCCTCCTGCTCTTCCTCGTGACAATGCAGCTGGGAATGCTGGAAAAAAGATGGAGGATATTGACCGTGTTCCCGAGACTGATGCCAGTTTGCCATGATGCCAAGTTGTTTCCACGGTTATTTAGCATTGTAATTGGACCTGAGAGTTTGACAACCTGATGGAACAGCTAAGGGTGGCTATTGTCACGATGAACTCGACCCGGGTGGATGCTGGACTCGCAAAAGGATTATCTACATGGATCTCTGATGCCATGAATCATCTCAAGGAGTGGGCGGGCTTGGGAGCCTTAGCAGGCCTTTTGGTGCTGGTCTCCCTGACTTGCCTGCGGTAAATCTGCAGAGTCAGGGCCTCTCAACAGCATAATACAGCCATGATCATACAAGCCTTTACTGCCATAGAGGCAAAACAGTCCCCTCAGGCCTGGCTGGCCACCCTTAAAGATTATTGAAGTACAGGATGCGAGGCTGGTGCACTGCAATCGGGGCACATGCCATGATCAAGTCCCGAGAAGAGCATGTCTGATTGCACATGGGTTGATACCCCAGTTCCCACCTCTGCAAAAAAGGGTATCGGACAGGTCAAGTGTTCTCTGGGTGGATGACACCTGGACAAGCACCAGTACATTGTCCTAAATTTTTTTTTTCCCCGCAGAGATTGGACCTCTACTCTTGCCTGCTTGTTTATAATAAAAAAGGGGGAACTGTAGAGAGCTGCACACAGCCACACCCATAAGATGGCGCTGGCTTCTGCCCCTACCTTCCCGATGGTCAGTGCTCTCGGGAGTAAACAACTCCATATTTGGCTTGGTCCTAGGATCTAGCTTGCTTCTGTGAACCTGGACCTATCTGCAGTGCCCACGTGGCAGGCTGGGGTTGGCCACCCAGGGACTATTTAAGTCGTGGGCGGGCTTTCCCCGGGGTCAGAAGATTGTTCAAGGTTCCTGAGTAAACTGCTGAAAGAAGAGCTCGGTGTTGCATCTTCCTTGCTGGTCGAGGCGGTCGTGACAGTATATGTCAATTTACATATCAAAAACCAGTTAAAATTAACATCAAATACTTAAGGGGTGGACAACCCACTTGAGCTTATTTCTCAATACTGTAGAAGTTTGCATTATCATGCCAGTGAGAATTCACATGAGTTTTAAGGGAGTAAACAGTTTGAACTATCTGATGCACATAACTTATCTCTGCATGGTCCTTCTCTATTTATTTTCCTGCCCTGACTTGAAGCCTATTGTCCAGGTTAGGGATCTCTGAGAACTCAGGGAACAAACGCATCACTGAACTGACAGGAAGCTGCCATCCAAACACATGTGGATATTGTGCATAAGTGAAAAATAATTGCCTACTGGGCACTATTTACTGGATTTTGTTACTGCTTATTGGAGCAGTTAGTGTAGAAATGAGTGGCATCATTACTGAGCATCTGTCAACTGTCAATATCGATTGGTTAGCTCAGTGGACTTCCATTCCTGGTGCTTTAAATTACTTGGAAGGTAGTTATTCCTCTAGGTGCAGGGAAGTAATTGAAGTGCTACAAGCAAGGAGGTATATGATCTAATTTAAGGTTTTAGAAATACCACCTTGGTTGGCAGGGGAAAATGAGTTAAAGTAGATTAACTGTGGTGTTTAAAGAACACTGGAGAGTGAGGCAGAGTAAGAAATTATGATGGCTCTGCCAGGAGAAACAGCAAGAATAGGAAAGGGTGATAGGAAATGGAGTTTGGAGGGATGACTGAAGGAATGGATTGTTTCCATTTTCTCCTATGGAATGAAGAATAGCAATGATAGAGCTTTCCAAAATTAGCTTTGACCTCAGAACTGTGCTAATATTCCATTGTGTGGCTGTGTCTAAAAAATACTTAAGGTCTGTTTCTTAACTTGTATAGATCATCTCCCAGATGACAATTTCTCCTAAAAGAAAAAGTCCAGGGAGAGAATTTAGTTACATATAATTAATATTTCTGATCATCTATTTCAGGAAATTAGGAAAAGTGCTTTCAAATATTTGAAAATAAGGCTTTAATGCAAGCTATAAGTACCTTAAAGAGGTCCCAGATGCAAGGCTCTACAAGTATTTATAAAATAACATCAGGTTATAAGTTGTGTATAGGCAGATGCATGACCTCTCCATGGTATGGTTAAGAGAAAGGTTTTTACTGTGGATATGAGAGAGAGAATAGCCAGAATCCTGAGCAGAGATAAAAGAAAGCAAACTGAACATGGCAAACAGACTGGACCTGGTCATGAAGAAAGCAGAAATGAGCAAGAGAGAGAGGGGAACATAGAAAGAGGGAGAGTGCAGAGGAGACAGAGAAAGAGAAGGAGGGAGAAGGAGAAATAGCAGGGAACACAGAGAGAGAGAGAGGGGGGGGAAGAGAAATAGTAGGATTATAAGGAGAATCAGTAGCTGGAAAGATGGAAGTCCTGGGCTGGAAGGAGTTTAGGGTAGCAAGGAGGTAGGAAGAGCCAGGACACTAGCATGGGTTTTTAAATGTGTTACAGGTACTTGTGATACTGAGGGAGCCTGGAAGTCAGCACGCACTTTGGTATGTTAATAGGCACCACAGAGAGCCACTTATCCTCTGTCTTTTGGAATTTGGAGAAATGGATTTTCCTTTGGTCCTGACAAGTTTTTGGACATAGTTTTATTATCTCCAAAATATCTAAGATTTATTTTAAAATCCAGAAGAAGTAATCAAGTAAAATAACAGACTTTTTTTTTTAAGTTACTGAACACAACTGGCCAAGAAAAAAAAAAGTCAAAGAAATGATTTCCGATGATATTCTGCTATACTCATAGATTGGAGCCTAGCCCAATCATCAGAGAGGCTTTATCCAGCAACTTACAGAAACAGAAGCAAAGACTTACGTTGTGATACTGCTTTGTATAAATAAAATGCTGATTGGCCAGTAGCCAGGCAGAAAGTATAGGCAGGACAAGGAAAGAGGAGAATTCTGGGAAGTGGAAGGCTAAGGCAGAGAGATGCTGCCGCTGCCATGAGAAGAAGCATGATGTAAGATACTGGTAAGCCACAAGCCACGTGGCAAGGTATAGATTAATAGAAATGGGTTGATTTAAGATATAAGAACAGTTAGCAAGAAGCCTGAGCCATTAGGCCAAACAGTTTAAATAATACAAGTGTCTGTGTGTTTATTTTATAAGTCGGCTACGGGACTGCAGGGCTTGGCAGAAACTCTCCAGCTACAGACTTAAGCCAAACATTAAGCAGAGCTCAGGGAACCCTGTGGAAGATGGGGAAGAAGGAATGCAGGAGCCAGAGGAAGATGACATAAGAATAAAGCCCATAGAACCACTAAGCAGGGCTCATGAGGGCTCACAGAGACTGAAGCAACAATCAAGGAGGAGCCTGCATGGGTCTGACCTAGGTCCTTGGCATATATGCCATGGTTGTATAACTTTATGTTCTTGTGGGACTCCTATCCAGGGAGTGGGGAGTGTCTCTAACTCTATTGCCTGTTCTTGGAACCCTTTTCCTCCTAGTGGGTTGTCTAGTCCAGCCAAGAAATGAGTGTTTGTGTCTAGTTTTATTGTAACTTGCTATGCCTCCATTTAGTTGATATCCTTTGGATGTCTGCTCTTTTCATAAGGGAAACAGAGGAGGAACAAACCTGGGGGAAGTCAGAAAAGGCACTGGGAGGAGTGGAGTAAGGGGAAACTGTGGTTGGGATATAACATATATGAGAAGCATAAATAAACAAACAAACAAATAGGTTTTATTTTTCATTTTCAGACTGTTAGGTCCAATGGAAAAAGCCCAAGCATCCCAAAGGGCAGGCATACTTTTAGTGAAAAATGATCATCCTGGACCATAGAAGGATTGTCGGCAAAAAAATAAAAACTCACATCTAGCATTACTCAGGAACCTGTAAAATGGGTTTTATGTCCACCAAAAAGAGCAACTTTCATTATTTTCCATTGCCTCTTGGAAAAAGGACAAAAGGCAATCTAGTGGCATACTTGTGCCTATCCACATACCAAAGTCTAGGCTAGCATTCTGGCTTTTTGTACTTCGCCCACTATGCTAGCTCCCAGGCTGTCCCAGATTCCAGCTCACTTTCTTCTCTACTCTCTATAAAATCAGCAAGGCTTTTCTGCTGCCATTTCTCTCACTTCTCTGCCTGCCATTATCTCTAGAGAGACAGCCCTAGCCATGTCCAATCTGCTTCTTTTTTGCTCTACTCTGAACTCTTCTAGATGCCTCTAGATATTCTCTCTCTCTCTCTCTCTCTCTCTCTCTCTCTCTCTCTCTCTCCCTCCCTCCCTCCCTCCCTCCTCTCTCTCTCTCTCTCTCTCTCTCTCTCTCTCTCTCTCTCTCTCTCTCTCTCTCTCTCTCTGTGTGTGTGTGTGTGTGTGTGTGTGTATGTTTGTCTCCTCCTCTTCACTCCTTTCTCTCTCTCATCTACAATAAAAACCTTCTCCCCATTATTTGTTAAAACACAAATAAAATATCACCACAGGGCACATATTTGCTTTAGGAATTTCAACCATCTAAGTTCTATGTTTCCATTCTCAAATTTCCATATATAAAGAACTATGGTGAAAGACAAAGCATTACTTGAAGATTTTAGGAGAAAGTAATGGGGAAAGTGTAATTTATATGAAGATTCCAATTTGTTTCTTTATTTCTCTTACTTCTGAGTGGTGACCCACTGTATTTTTATTTCCATTAACTCTACAATACATTTCTACATGTGGTATAAAATCATTGTTTGATTATATTTTGTAATAATACATTAGAAAAATAACAAATATGTAAATAAATGTGTGTGGATAGGTATCATTAGTTCACATTTTTAGTAGTTCAGAATGTTAAACAAAATTTAGGGTATTTGCATATATACTATTTTAAAAAGCAAACTATACCAACTAATAAAACTATCAAGTATGTGTTAACATATTATACAAATGTATGTTGAAATATAACTATTTATGATCATCAAGTATAGACTCAATTTATACTATAAAAATACTGTTTTATTTTTCTCATATTTGTCAAGAAATTTAGAGTATATTTTCAGATTTGATACTGGAAAATCATACTTGAAGAGAAAACATGACATATTTTTAAATATACATACATTTTGTAAATGAACTCAGAGCCACAATTTTTCACCAAAATGACTCTTAAATAGAAATTAAGTTACTGAATAAAAGGGCTTGAGAAAGTAGAACAGTATCAGGTCTGCACTGCACACTAGTGGAAGGAGATAATACATACATGTGATTTCTGTCCAGTTAACGTTAACAATTCTATCTTAAGCTGCAGCTGTGCTGTACTCCTTCAGCTCATTAGATGGACATTGCATTGTCATCACTAAGGTCACTCTGTTATGAAGAGCACACAGAATTTCCCAGTCTTCACTGTTCTTCCACGTCTGAGCACAACCTTCTCCAAACTGATCCTTCCTATCATCCAGTAATAACTATTCTGTTTTTAATTTCTATGAGGTCATTTTTTTTGTTTTAGTTTCATTTATGATTGAGATTCATGAAGTCCTTTTCTTTCTGTCCCTGGTTTATTTCATTTACCAATGATCTCTAACTCTATACATGCTATTATAAGTAACAAGATCGCCATGTTTATACTTCTTGAATATAAACATATTATAATGAGGTCAGTGGCAGAATTTTATTGACAATAATAAAAAAGTATAAAAGCAAGTAGTTTTTCTGAATAATTGAATGCACTTGAAATAAATTTATATTTTTATACTTCATAAATCAATATGAAAGACTCTATAACAGATGGTAGAAAATAACAAGATAACACATTCCTATCTGGGAAGGACAAGCCATATGATGCCCCTCTTCCCTCCTACCTGCCTATCTGTGAGGCTGTGCCCGCCCCTCCAGCTAGCTCCAGGGATCCTGCCAGCCTCTGCTCCCCTAAGCAGAGGGCGATCTGGCCACCCTATAGCTTCTCAGCTTAGCCCTACCTCCCTCTCCTCTGGCATTGCTTAGCCAAGCCCCCATGGCAGGCACTCCTCCATCTTCTCAGAGCTATTCTGACTGCTATCCATGTTCATTCTCTCTCTCTCTCTCTCTCTCTCTCTCTCTCTCTCTCTCTCTCTCTCTCTCAGGCTTTTCACTTACTGAGTCTTAAAGGATCCGGGCTGGGGTGGGATTGGCATGAAGATGGAGAGAAGCAGAGACTGTGTGCAGGCGGAGGCTGAGGGCTATATAGGAGACACTGGGGAGGAGTCCATGCTTAAGACAGCAAGGTGACACATGCCTATAATATGAGCAATCAGAAATCCAAACAGGGTTTCTCTGGAGCCAGTCCATCCTCTCTCAAACCAATGCATCCACTGTGCCACTCTAGGACCACATTGAGTCCTGATATCCAGAACCTCAGGTACAGAACTCCAGAACCAGTATACTCTAGAAATTAGCACCTTTATCATAATGTTCCCTGAAAAAAACAACTTGGCTGATGAACAAGTCAATGACTACTAAACTCAGAGGATAAAAAAAATGCCAGAATGAAGACTAAAACCACAACAATTGAATAAAATAAGAAAAGAATAAAAATATGAAAATAGACTTTAATAAAGAGATAGAAACTCTGAAGAAAAGCAAAATTGAAATAAACGTTGAAATGGAAAACTCAGCAACTCAACAAAAAGCTCAAAGCTTCACCAATGAATTGGATTAAATACAGAAATGCATGAATTCTGAGACACTATACAAAAGACTAAACCTACAAATTATAGATATAGAAGAAGAAACTTAGATCAAAGACACAGAAAATATTTTCAACAAAGTCATAGGAGAAAATTCCCCAAATCCAATGAAAGAGATGTCTGTCAAGATACAAAAAGCATACAAAATGACAAATACACAAGACCAGAAAAGAAATTCCTCATGTCACCTAATAATCAAAACTCTAGTGGTGCACGCCTGTAATCCCAGCACTCGGGAGGCAGAGGCAGGTGGATCTCTGTGAGTTCGAGGCCAGCCTGGTCTACAAAGTGAGTTCCAGGACAGCCTCCAAAGCTACAGAAAAACCCTGTCTCGAAAAACCAAAAAAACAAACAAACAAACAAAAACTCTAAATGCACAAAACAAAAAAAGGCTAATGAAAGCTGCAAAATAAAATAACGAAAGACCACCTTACATATCAAGGAAAGCCTGTAAGGATAGCATTTGATTTTTTTAATGAAGATTTTGAAAGCAAGCAATGCCTAGATTGATGGTCTACAAGTTCTGACAAACCATAGATGCCAACCTAGAACCAGAAAACCTATCACACCATCCATGGCAGGAAAAAAAAAAAAAACTATTTAAAGAATTTATAAGCCATATCTATAAAAATGATAAAAGTAATAATTCTGTTTAAAGAGACTATTAAACTACAAAAGGAGATGTAAAGAATAAAAAATTCCATAGTAGTTCTTCAAAATAAGAAAATAACACTACAACAAGAAAATAAGAATTGATAAACCCTATTCAATGACTCTTATTATTAATGGTATATATCTTAGTCATGGATTCTATTGCTGTGATGAAACATCATGACCAAACACTTGGGAATGAAAAGATTAACATATCCTGAATCATAATCCAGTGAGGGAAGTCATGGCAGGAAGGAGTAACTCAAATCAAGATGGGAACAGGGAGGTAGAAGCTAATACTGCGGCCCTGGAGAAGTGCTGCTCAGTTGGTTGCTCTTCCTGGCTTGCTCAGCCTGCTTTCTTACAGAAACCAGGATCTCCACCCCAGGGATGCCCCCAGCCAAAAGGGACTGGAACCTTCCACATTAACCACTAATTAACAAATGCCCTATAGTGTTGTTGACAGCCCCATCTTACAGATCCATTTTCTCAATTGAGGTTCCTTCCTCTCAGATGACTCTAGCTTGTGTCAAGTTGTCCTAAAAGCAGCCAGAATAACCTCAATTCCCCAATAAAGAGGCTGAGACTAGCAGACTTGATTAAAAAACAGAATAGGTCTTTTTGCCACTTCCAAGAAACATATTGCCACCAGTAACAGTCACCACAAACTTAGAGCAAAGGGATGGCAAAAGAGTATTGGAATCTAATGGATTTAAGAAACAGGCAAGCATAGCTGGTATAATACCCAAAACAAAAGCTTCAGACAAAAACTAGTAAAAAGAGATAGAAAAGGATATTTCATACTCTCAGTAAAGGAGAAATCTATCAAAAAGTTATCATAATTCTAAATATTTATGGACCCAACACAAGTATACCAAATTTCCTGGAAGAAATCCTATTCTAAAACCATTGAGTGGCCTAACCATGATGATAGTAGATGGGCCATACAGACAAAATTAATAGAGAAACTCTGTAGTTAAATGACATCATATATAAAATACACCAAACAGATATTTACAGAACATTCTATCTAAACACTAAGGAAAATATTTCTTTTCAAAAACCCATGGAACTTTCAGCAAAATCAACCACATATTACAACACAAAGCAAGACTCAACAAATAGGGAAATTGAAATCACATACTGCATTCTATTTAACTATAAAGGGAAGCAGCCAAATATCCAAAATATCAAAATATCAAAAACAATAGAAATAAGTATACAAACTCATGCAAACTAAACAGCACACTAGTGCCAAATAGTCAATCCTGAAAACATACATGTAAGTAACATTATATGGACTGAACAGGTTATATTTAGAAATATATATGCATATAAATATATGTATATACATGCAATAACAATAAGTGAAAAAAAGAGATCATAAATTTTAAAGAGAGGAATGAAGGTACATGGGAGGATCTAGAGGAAAGAATGGGAAAGGAGAAATGTCCCAAATAATCTCAAAAAATAATAAAAATATTAATAAATAAAATTCTTAGAATTGAATAAAATAAAAGCACAACATATCAAATTTTATGGGACATGACAAAGTTCTAAGCAGAAAGTGTTTAGCAGTAAGTATCTATATAAAAAACTGAAAGAGATTTTATTTTAATAAATGTATGATGCACCTAAGGGTCTTTGAAGAATAAGAACAAAGAACACACCCAAAATGGTATACAGGAAAAGACATTCAAAATCAGAACTGAAATTAATAAAACTCAAACATTGAAAAAACAATCAATTAAGTAAAGAGTTGGTTCTTTGAAAGAATTAACAAGATTGTGAGACTTTTAGCCAAATTAACCAAAAAAGAGAGGACATTAAATTAACCAAAAAATAGAAACACTAAAACAGATATGGAGGAAAGTTGGTGCAGGGGGGAGGGGCTTGGACCTGCCTGAGCTGAGTGTGCCAGGCTCTGCTGACTCCCCATGGGAGACCTTGGCTTAGAAAATGTGGGGATGGGGGTAGGTTGGTGGGGGGAAGGCTGGGGATGGGAAGAAGGAAGAGGAGGGTTTGTGGTTAGTATGTAAAGTGAATAGAAAATTTCTTAATAATAGTAAAAAAGAAAGAAAATCATAGACATACTTTAAACGTTGTTTTCCATGAAACGACAAATTCTAAAGAAATAGATGAATTTCTACATATGACCTTACAAAATTAAATTAAGATGAGGCAAATATTTAAGTAGATCCATAACAACAAATGATATAGAAGTAGTGATTTAAAAAGTCTCCCAATTTAAGAGCTCAAGACCAAGCAAATACAGTACAAGAGTCTCCCAGATGTGGACAATACCAATACTCCTTTAATTGTTCTGTAAAACATAAAAGGAAGAAACACTTCCAAAATATGTATGTGAAGCCAGTCTGACTCCAACATCAAAATCACATGAATACCCAACAAGTCACAAGTAAATCATAGGGTAATTTCCTGAACATGAACGCTAAAATTCTCAAAAAAAAAGTGCTTGGAATCCAAATCTAAGAAAGCACATCAAAAAGATTATACACCATGATCAAGTTTGTGTATGAGGATATGAGGATAGTTCAACACATATGGTGAATCTATAAATGTAATCCATCACAAAAACAGACTCAAGGACAGAAGGCATATGATCATCTCATTAGATGAAGAAAAGGCCTGTGACAAAATCCTACATTCCCTTATGATAAAAGTTCTGAGGAATCTAGGGATACTTGGGACATAACTCAACACAATAAAGGCAATATACAACAAGCAAACAGCCAACATCATGCTTAACAGAGAAAAGTACTTTCATAAAAACTTATGCATTGAATGCATGAGATTTTGACATTATTATTTAACAATTCAAATGCTAGTTAAAATTTTTAACTAGTCTAAGCTTTTCAGAGAGAGTTTACCTTAATCTAAAAATATTATGATTCCTAAAATAAATATTGACCCTAATAATGTTATAAAAATTATTTAAGTAATATATTCAGAGAGTTTATAACAATTTCAAGAAAACAATTTCAAAATATATATTACCTTTGAATTTGTTAATTATGTAGGTAACCCAAAGTTTATATGTGTGTGTATTATATATAGTTACATATGGTTATATATGAATGTATTAAATAGGAAGTTAAGAACTGAATATGTAAGTAAAATAACTGAAGTAATTTCATGAAATGAAAAAATGTGTTGCCAAATGAAATTGAAAACTATTATGATTTCTTTACTTAGTAACATTTAAAATACAGTGGTATTTTTCTTTACATATATACTTATTTATTTATTATATATCATAAATAAACAAATTATTATAACCAGTTTTCTTCAAAATAATATATTTTTATTATGTGAACTATTGCAACCTGGTCAACAGAGTGATAAAAAAAGTAATTAATAAAACTTTACTAAACGACAATGAGTATTTGAATACTTTTACAAAAACCCCATTAAATAAAAGTTGAGTGCTGGACCTTAAAGATATTGTATATCTACTTGCAGCAGAGGGTACTCAATGAATCCTTAATTTTCTATTGTAATGAATTTTTCTGTTTCAGAGAAGTTTAAGTTCAATTAATCTTATAGCTGAATATATTATCTGAAATGTATAGTTGCAATTACAAGAAGGTAAAAAAATATACTTAACCTAAAAGATGCTATATATTTCATACAATAACTTTAAAAATAAGAAACTTATTAAGATAAAGCCAAACAATTATACATTTAATTTGAAAATATAAGCTTTAAAAACTATAATACTAAAATACATAAAAATTTCAGGCTGTAAATGGTAAGTTATGAACAATGGTATTTCTGTCAATTTTAAGACTTTGTTATCTATTATCATCTCATAATAACTACATTAGACATGAAGTTTGAATATCTAGCAGGAAGATTTTAAAATAACCCACAGGGACTAAAGGTCTTGTAACATTGATATCTGAGAATTCTAATCACTCTGAACTGTGAAAAAAATCATTGAAAATTTACCTAATCTGAGTTTTCTGAAAGGTTATACCAAAATCAAAATGCTTGCCAATTGAAAATAACCATCTATTCTCATAACAGTCTAAAATCTAGTGTTTTTATCATCATCGATAACAGTTTATACTAATATATTTTAATAAACAATATATTATCTTGTATTTGCATTCCTGTTATATGAGTACATTCTTTAATTGAAGCAACCAAAACCACAAATATTAATACCTCAAAGATTCTTTGGAAAGACAAACAAGAAAAATGGAGAAGTCAGAGATCCAGAAGTATTGATGGTAACACCACAAAAATATTCCAGTGAGCCTCCCCTAAGGTCCACATAGCCCACACAGCCCTCAAGACCAGGAATTGGTAATTTAGGGTGGTGACCCTGGGAAGCAAAGTCTTCTCCCCACTCAAGAAACAAAATGTTGCTCTGCCTTTGTCCCCTTTCTTACATCTACTTCTTAAATTTAAGATGGCTACCTAAAGTAGTTGCTCCTAGACCAATAGCAACTCATTAAAAGAAAGACTGTGGTGAGAAAATAGGCATTTTCCTAATCTGTGTAGAGAAATATACCATGCTGTGAGGTAGAGGATTGCTCTAACATACAATAAGCCAATATAGAACAAAAGTACACGGATCATGTTAATACTGACAGTAAGTACATGAAGAAACTAGGACTTCTATCTAATTTTAAATATTACGTTAAACAAGAGTAAGCTGATTTTCATACTATTTTGCATTGTGATAATTGAATAAAGATGGAAGAAAAATAAATATTTTTCTAAATGCATGTATTTCTAAAAGCATATGTAAATCTTTGAAGTGCTTTTTTTTTTTAGCTGTACCTTTACTCAGTGTTCCTAAATCTCATCTTAAAGAAAAAATTCAATGTTTGATAAAGTAAAGAAAGACAATAAGCATATTATTTCTAAACAAAACACAAATTCAGGAAAACAAGTAGGACTAAAGTTTACTATGAGTGACATAAAGCAAGTCTTTTACACAAGTAATTCAGCTGTTTAATTTAAAGAATATTGCTTTACTTCAAAATGACTGATGAAAATATTTTACCTAATAGTCTTCCTCTCTAATGACCTTCCATGACTAAATATATTTTCCTAAATATTTAGATGCTTCCAGATCTCTAAGAGCACAATCTCTCTGACTCATGCTTCTAGTCATCAGAAACATAGACATCTCAGTGCAGAGCTTCCCTGTGCAAACTTTGAAAGCTCATAGCACTAAACAATACCCTGAGCATGAAGAGTACAAAAGCTTAGTATATGGGGAGGGTTGCAGCCGGAGTGATGACTCAGCAGTTAAGAACACTGGCTGCCATTAAAAGGATTAGGGTTTGCCGTCCAGCACCCATATTGCGGCTCACAACTCTCTTTAATGTCAGTTCCAGGAGACCTGCCACCTTCTTCTGGCCTCTGCTAGCACCAGGTACACATGTGATGCATAGATGTACATGCTGGCAAAACACCCATACACATTTTTTAAAATTTTTGAAAGTAATAGTAATAATTTGAGTAGATTTGCTGAGAATCTGCTGGTGATGGACAACTGTGGAAATGGTTTCCAGAATTTTCTTTTATTGTGCACTTGTCACGAGAACAGTGTTCTAGGTGGGAGCATAGGGAAAAAAATGGATTCACATATTCTCCATTGAAGCCACACACTCACTGGGATTCCTTGAAAAATATCTAAACATTAGATAGATTGATGATAACATTATTCAATTAGAGAGCAATTCTCTTGTGATATTAAAATCTGTCATTGGTTCATATGAACTGCATACAGACTCTGATCTAGTGACATCACTCAAGATGTCTATTGGGTTGCTTCTAAGGAGGGCAGTAGGGAGATGGAGTCAGATTTAAAAAAAAAAAAAAACCCTCCCTCTATTATTTTTTACCCTATCTGTGTTTTAAAGTGAAATTTCTAAGAACTAGAGAATTCACTTACTCTGAGGATTTTCAGTGCATTATGGGAAGTAAAAATAAGTGGATTTTGTATATACACTTGTGGAGTAAATGTTAAAGGAGAACATACATATATTATTAAAACTGGAACATAAAAATAGGAAATGGTTGCATCTCAGAAAATGCTACACATAAAGTTCAATTCTTCAAGCAATAAAATTGCAGAAGTCTAAGAACTACTAAAAGTTCTAGATCTAGACGAAATTGTTAATATGTGCAGTTGAAAACACATTCAACCATATTCTTTCCAATGCAACTGCTCATTGTCTTTATAAGAAATTTATCTTTGATAATAGTGTAATGTGTATTTTCTACAGAGACTGCCTCCAAAGCCAATAAAACAACATTGCTTCTCTGTGTACACTTAAGACAGTCCCTTACAACCCGATCAATACACTCTGAGGCAGCAGGACTGTAAAATATACTGGTCAATTACAAGTATTCTAACAGATGGCAAGACTCAACTCAAATCAGCCACCAGATATGGGAGTGTGAGTTGTCAGATCTCTGTAGTTGGAAGGTTTCTCCAGTCCTGCCAGGCCCCTGCAGTCCCATGGTCTGCTTATGAAATAATCACTCAGAAGCTAATATTAATTATAACTGCTTGGTCATTAGCTCAGGCTTATTACTGACTAGCTCTTACACTTAAATTAACCCATAATTCTTATTTATGGTTAGCCACATGGCTTGGTACCTTTTCTCAGTTCTGCCTTGTCATCTTGTTTCCTCTGTGTCTGGCTAGCAACTCCTGACTCAGCCTTCCTCTTCCCAGAATTCTCATCATCTGCTTATCCCACCTATACTTCCTGCCTGGCTACTGGCCAATCAGCGTTTTATTTATCAACCAATTAGAGCAACACACATTCACAGCATACAGAATGACATCCCACAGCAGATCTCTCCTTCAGGAACTCCTATTCAGCTCCAGCATTTGGGCCACTAAAGCTCAAGCTAAATGAGAGAAAAGAGCTATTCTTGCTGAGTCAGGCTCAAGATTCATAGAAAGAACTCATGGTGGTTGCTGCTTAATGAAGAATACCTTAGAAAAATTTATAATAAAACAACAGATCACAGGTATGTAACATCAGTGTCCATATTTTCATATTGAGGCAATAGTCCAATATAATAGACATGAATATGTGAGAATGAAGAGGAGTAACTATGTTTAATATTAAACCATATGCTTAGTTTTCTTTTCTCTATTCTATAAGACAATGTATATAAATACCTATTTTGTGATAATTCTCCAAACTAAGACTTGTGCAATCTTAAATTTAACATGTTTTTTTCTTTATAAAGTCAATGAAGCTCAGTAGTTATAGTAGCTATATAATACATTAAATTTTTGAATCACACACAATAAGAATTTAAGATCAACTAATATAATGGAAGCATGCTTGTGATTTAAAAAACATTTGAAATGATATAAAACCTGACAAATTATAATTATTTTTAATTTCAAAATATGAATATATTGTGGTGATATTGTGCTCCCCAAAATATTGTGCATGCTAATAAACTTATCTGGGGTGAGAGAACAGGATGGCCACAATATTAAACATAGAGGTTAGGCAGTGGTAGCACACACCTTTAATCCCAGCACATGGGAGGCAGAGCCAGGTGACCTCTGTGAGTTCAAGGTCACATAGGAAATAGCCAAGCATGGTGACTCACACCTTTAATCCCAGGGAGTGATGGCACAAAGCAGAAAGATATATAAGGCATGGAGACCAGAAACTAGCAGCATTTGGCTGGTTAAGCTTTTAGGCTTTGAGCAGCACAGTTTAGCTGAGATTCATTTGGATGAGGACTCAGAAGCTTGCAGTCTGAGGAAACAAGACCAGCTGAGGAACTGGCCAGGTGAGGAAGCTGTGGCTTGTTCTGCGTCTCTGATCTTCCAGCATTCACCCCAATAACTAGCCCCAGGTTTGATTTTATTAATAAGAGCTTTTAAGATTCCTGCTACAATATATGTAAAACTGTGTTTTAATCTTATAACTCACTATAAATACATTCAACTAACTATAACTACAGATAAATATATTATTATGGAATAATGGGTAAGAATTTAAGAGCTTTGAGCCTCAGGCTTGAGTATAGGAGGCAATGATTAATACTTACTCTTTACTTCCTTAAGATAATTTGAAAGCTAGCCAAGTATGCCTATAGGGATGAAGTTTCAGCTACTTCCTTCTCTAAGAGCAGATTCACTCCTTGTAGCTTCAGCTCAGGAGTTCACAGATTTGTGAACCATCATTCTTAAATGAATCTCTATAGTCTAGGTTGGGTATTATTGCCTCATTTATTCTTAGTGGATCAATAGCCACATCCTCTTCCTGAAAAGAAAAATACAAAACAATTATTGAATATATAATGGTCACAGGAAAAACCAAGAAAAAAATACCTTTTAAAAAGTATCAGAATGCGGGTTGGGGATTTATCTCAGTGGCAGAGCTCTTGACTAGCAAGCACAAGGCCCTGGGTCCAATTCTCAGCTCAAAAAAAAAAGTGAAAAAAAAAAGGATCAGAATGTAATGACAAGCATCAGATTGTATTTCATTCCACTAACACTCAGTAGAATTTACTATTTGGCCAAAGTAAATGGAATTCTTCAAATTTATTTTTCCTTCTATGTTCTTCTTTGTAATAATAAAATAACAACCCAAAGTCTGCTTTAACTTTTAATTCTTCTTTCTTTTACAAATTAAAGATAAAAATAAACCTGAATATCTCTGAAGTTTTTTAATAAGTTGATGAATTAATTATACTTTTTAATGTCATTTAGCCCTCAGAGTTTCAAAGTAGAGCTGACTAATTTGGAGGATAGAGTATGTGGTGCTTTGAATGAATTGCTCCCATAGGCTCATGTGTTTAAAAGTTTGGTCTCAGTTTTGTGGAACCATTTGGGAAGGATGAAGAGGTGTTCCCTTGCTGGAGTAGGTATGATCTTATTGGAGAAGGTATGTCACTGGGGAATTTGGAGAGAGGAGCTTTGAGATTTCAAAAGCCCATGCCAAGCCCAGTCTCTCTCTCTCTCTCTCTCTCTCTCTCTCTCTCTCTCTCTCTCTCTCTCTCTCTCTCTCTCCCTGCAACTTGAATATCATGATATAAACTTCTCAGCTATTGCTCCAGTCTGCTTCTTGCCATGATGATGGTGGACTAACCCTATGAAAGTGTGATCAAGCTTCTCATCAAATGCTTTCTTTTATAAGCTGTCTTAACCATGGTGTCTCTTATAGCATTAGAACAGTAACTGCAACAGAAGTTAATACTGAGGTATTGCTGTGACATGTCTGACCATGGTATTATTTGAAGGAATATGAAAGATTTTGAGACTTTGAACTAGAAAAGTGGTTGCACATAAGATTTAATGGTACATTCTGGTAATGCTGGGGTTCATGGCAGATAAGAATGCTGAGGGCAATGTTACTTAAGAGGTTTTAGAGGGAAAGAAATAAGTGTCTTGGAGACTATTGTAATATTTTGGCAAAGAATGTGGCTGCTTTCTACAGAGGCTAAATTGAAAAGTTTTGGATTAAGGTCATTCACTGGCAGAGGAGACTTCAACACAGCCTAGTATTAAGTATTAAGTAGATCTACAAAGAAAAAGAACAAGCAGAATGAAGAAAAATACAGAAGGTATAGTTTGAGGAGCACCAGAAACTGTAATGTGGGAGCTAAGTCTTGTGTTCAAAGAGATGAAAAGTTTACAGAAAAGATTGTTTTGAAATGGAATAAGAGAACCTTACCCAGCTCATCCCGAAACCTGTGAAAGGAAAAAGCCTAAGGGATTTCCTTGACCAGAAATACCATCAAAAAGACAAAGCTTATGCAAATTCAAGTCAAGTTAGGGGGTAACTTTGGCCAAGTGGTTCTGACTTTAGAGTCAAAAGGGATACATGGTTAACATGAGAAGCTGAGTCCAGGCATGAGGCAGGGGAGGCCCTGCATAGTGTCCCAGAAGGTCCATTATGTGAAACCAGGATTGTATAGAAGACCCCAAGATATTGGAGATGCTTGAGCCATGGATATCAGCTAAAGAGAGCTACAAAGAGGTTGTGGTTGTTAAGTCTCAGAAACCAAGGACAAATGGCTAACTGGGGTGCCTATTAACATATCAAAACAGATGCTGACCAGCTCTCCCAACATGCTCAGTACCGATGGCTCCTCCCACCATTTCTCAACCTGCTCCTACCCTAAACCTCTCACTCCCAAGGTCTGGGCTTCCACTGCCCTTCCTCTAGCCTGATCCCTATATAACCTATGTGCCCATCCCCATATGCCAGTCTCTTGGCCTCTTGGCCCAGTTCCTCTTGTTCAGAAGTTACTCTATTGCTCTCCCACTCACCCTCCCTTTTCATGGTCCAGTTTATCTACCAGTCATGTTCAGCCTGGCCTCTTCTCTCTGCCTGCTTTCTCCTTATATCTACAATAAAAACCTTCTCCATACTTTAAGAGTAATTATGTTCTCCTCCTTTTATTTCATTCAGTGGAACCAGCTCCAAAGAGAGGAGTGTGTTACTGTCAGCAAAGCTGGTAGGAGAGAGTCATCTGAGCCCTTAGCCATTGGTCATAGAGCAGAATTTTCAGTTTGCCCTGCTATTTTTTTTCTTTGTTCCACTATTTCTTCCCTATGTCCTCTTTGCTCCCTTTTGGAATGGCAATGTATATTCTGTGTCATTGTGTATAGGAAGCATGTGATCTTGTTTTGTTTTGTTTGATTTTACACATTGTTACAGTTAAAGAATGCCTTGAGTCTAAGAAGAGACAGGGGCTTTGGACTTTGAAGTGGTTTTTGAGACTATGATAGACTACAGGAACTTCCAAAGATGAACTTCATTTTGCATTATGATTTGAACACAGTCTTATCGGGGCTAGAAAGTGGAATGTTGTGGTTTTAATGAGAATAACCCCCATAGACTCATAAGTTGAATGCTTGGTCCCCAGCTTAGTAGAATTGAGAAGGGTAGGAAGTATGTCCTTCTTGGAATAGCAGGTCTGGCCTTGGAGGAGGTGTGTCACTGGCATTGGCTTTGAGGTTGCAAAACCCATCCAAACCCAGCCGTCAATCTCAATCCTCCCCTCCCCCCATGACTGAGGATCAGGATTAAAAAAAAAACTCTCAGCCACTGCTTCAGTGCTATGCCTGAAACTTTAATAAAGCCTTCAATTAAATGTTGCCTTGGTAATTATATCTGTTACATGAATCTTAAAAGGGCTTATAACATTAAAAAAAAAAAAAAAAACCCAGAGCCAGATATTGAGGTGAAAGCTGAAAGATCAGAGAAGCAGAACAGCCAGCCATTAGTTTACTTCTATGAAATCCTCAGCCTCAAGAGAGTGAGTTTCTGTTTCCTTATGCCTTATATACCGTTTCTGTGTCCTGCCATATTACTTCCTAGGATTAAAGGTATGTGTCACCACTGCCTGGTTCTGTTTCTCTCATGTAGCTCAGTGTGACCTTGAATTCACAGAGATCCAGACAGATCTCTGCCTCTTAAGTGGTGGAATTAAATGAGTGTGCCACCACTGTCTGTTCTAATCTAGTGGCTGGCTCTGTCCTCTGATCCCCAGTCAAGTTTATTAGGGTGCACAATGTATCACTACATTTTGGCTTTTTGTCTAAAATAATACAAGGTTATAACTAATATAAGAAAAATTATATACAATAAGTACAATAAGTATATACAGTTAAGAATTATATTAACAATGTCCAGTCCATTAACTTTTGACAGATACAGAGAAAATACTCCATTACTTATCCTATTTTGGTGAGTCCAAAATGTTGTACCTAATTCACTTTCCATCCTAACTTGTACTACCAACTGAAAACTATTTTTGGATGTCTTTCAAACTCGGACACTTTATACCTCTCTAGTGAGTTTCTTTTCTGAATTTTTAAACAAGGAAAACTACAACTAACTATCTATATTCAACTCCCTCAGAGACCCGAGAAGGAAATAATATTAACTGAGTAAGGAAGAAGTGCAAACAAGCAATTTCCAAAAAATGTGAGAATGACAGAAAGTGCTGACTGCCTGGACAGTCACTCAAGTTTTCTCTGCAATGTTGGGGCATCCATCTTTGGCCTATAAGCCTATCATATCTGACAGACTCATCTGTGAAGCAGGATTTGCTTAAGAGCCTCCCTACCTTGTCTTGGCAAGGTGTGGAAAACATCCTTTCTTTTGCATCCTGCTGGTCCATTTTGGACAACATACTGTCGCAGTCAAGGCAAGGGCTCTTTCTTGCCTAGTGACTAACTTTTGCCACAAAAAAAAAGTAAACTCCATATGAAGTTTCTTCAATGCCTATTGTTTCTTTGAAGTAGATCGGTGCTGCTGAGAGCAGATATAGTCATTAAAAAAAGAAAAAAAAATCTATACTATTAAAAAATCTTTAATGCCATATTCTATAGATCTCTGAAGTGTTTGAAGATGACTTTCTATTTAAAATATATTTCTATTTAACCTTGAAAACATACTTAATATGACTACAAGATTAATTGTAATGACTAATAATTAACTTGCATTTCTTATATCCTAATTAGTTGGTAATAATAACTTTCAAGGACTAGCAAATTGTATAACATTGTTAAATGAACTGTATAGGTACAATACCCTGAACAAGATTAGAAATATATGTACAGCATTTTCTAACAAAATCAATCTCAAATTTGTATCAATATACATAATTTGTATACAATATACAAAAATCCAGTCCAATGTAAAATATTTAAAACTAGTAGTTGCTTTTTTAAAGTAGATTCAATAATCTACCTTTTTATTTTATCATATCTATATCCTCCCCTTTTTTTCTTTTCAGGACAGATTCCATAATCTGTGCTTTACCCTATCATTTCTATGTCTTTTTTTCAGGGTAGATTCAATAATCTGCCTCTTATCTATATCCTCTTTTTTCTTCTCCTTTTTCCATAACCCTGATTCTAATTTCCTTTGTTTAGCTTTTTCCCCAACCATTAACAATTAACAACTTGTAACCAACCATCCTAAACAATGACAATTATCTATAATCCATTGATAACCCAAAACCACCCACCACACCTCTTGGGAATGTGGCCATCATTTTCTTAAAATTACTTCCTGCTGTCTGGGGATGATGGCATGGATCACTATAGAAAATCTTTTACATGGGACATTTTTTTCTGGATGATTTCTCCGGTTTCTTTAGATGTCTCATTTGTCCAGTGATCTTCAAATTCTTTAGCCTTCATTCTTCTGAAAGATAAAAACAAAAAACAGAGTAGGCAAAGGAATTCCACATAGTAGAGATCCCATTGGCTGAACTACTTTGTTAATTGCTCTTAGATCTGTTATCATTGTTGACTTACCACATTTCTTTTTAATAACAAATACAGGAGAATTCCAAGGGCTGATTGATTCTTCAATAAGCTGAGAATTTAATTGCTCTTATACCAGCCTGTAGTTTCTCTTTTGTCTGAGGCCATTGCTGAACCCATACAGACTTGTCTGTTAACCATTTTAAAGGTAGGGCTGTTGGTATCTTTGAAAGATCAGGAGCTGTTGTGCCCTGTTCTTGTACAATCTGGATGGTCAGTGACTGTTCTTTATAATGCCTTCTAATATTTTTCCCAGAAACATATGTTAGTTTATGGTATGAATCTGAGATCAGAAGAATGTTAATCTGGGCATTTGATAACTCAAGCAGAAACCTGGATATAGGAACGAAAGCAGAGTCCATGAAAAACTGCTGTTTACTGGTGTGCTTCCCATTACTTTCTAAGAGTGATTTCTTCTACTAGCCCACCTGGCAAAAGAGGTACATTCCTCAGTGGTCTGGGCCCTCCCACATCAAGAAGTTTAGGCTAATCAAGGAAATGTCTCACAGGCTTATTTACAGTCCAATCTGATGGGGCATTTTCTCAATTTAGGTTTCCTCTTCTCAGATGGCCCTACCTTGTCAAGATAAAAATCTAAACAGCACAGATATAATTTTCAGGGAGGTCTACAATATTTCAATTTTTAATTTGAGTTTAAGTTGACTAGCTGAATCTTAAATGCAAGCCCAAAGGTATTTTAATAAAATAGATATCAATTAGGAAAATAGCACACTGCACAGAATTCTTGTTATTAGTACAAACTTCATGGAATTTGCCCTGATTTAAGAGATGTAAATAAATAAATCAAAGTTTAATAGAATCTTTATGCTATTTCATTTTGATATTGTATTTTTAGTGTACTATGCAGATGCCAATTTGTCTAGTATTCACCTCTTAATTTTTCCAAAATTGATACTACAATTATCCATGCTATTTTTAAAAACAAATAAGACATGGGTTGTCCTAGTTTGACTCCTCTGTTTTTGTTATTAAAAACCGGCCAAAAGCATCTTAAAAGAGGGAAGGATTTATTTGGCTCACAAGTCAGTCTATCACTGAGGAAGGGCAAGAACCTGGAGGCAGGAACTACAGCAAAGACCCTGGAGGAAAGCTGCATAATGGCTTGCTACCCTTACTTGTTCAGCTACTTTTCTTACACATTATACACCTCAGGCCTCCTTGTGTAGCAGTGAGACTCTCCCATAGTTGTCTGTGTCTTTCTGAACCAACTAGAATCAAGAAAATCCTCCAAAGACATGGCCACAAGCCAATATGATGAAGACAATTCTTCATAGACAATGCCTCAGTAGGGTGTCTGTCAATGTCTCTAAAAGAAGACTGCTATAGGTATTGTGACCTGAGCAGAAGCTGGATTTTAGTATAGCATTCTGATAAGAATGGTAGGTATATGAGTTTCTTAAAGTAGAAAGTATACAAGATGGAAGAAAGAGAGGCTTATCTAAAAGGAAGACTGTTAGATTAAATAAAGTAGGGTGTGTATGTGTCTGTGTGTGTATGTCTGTATGTATTTATCAGAGGCTTCAAGACTCTAATTACAATGAGAATTTCCAAATATGGGTCAGATGAAACATTCCCTTAATTGTCCGAGGTACCATTAAGGAGATAACTGTGAGCTGGGTGATGGTGGTGTATACCTTTAATCCCAGCACTTGGGTAGAGGTAGACAGATCTCTGTGTGTTCAAGGCCAGCCTAGTCTACAAAGTGAGAACCATGAAAGGCACAGAGAAACTCTGTCCAAAAAAAAAAAAAAAAAAAAAAGATAACCATATAGCTGGAGAATTTCTCTCCAGCTCCTGCCAAGCTCCAGCAGTCCTGTAGCCCATTTCTAAAATAAACACACAGATACTTATATTATTTAAACTGCTTGGCCATTAGCTCAGGCCTACCATTGTCTAACTCTTACTCTTATACTCAGCCCATTTCTGTTAATCTATATGTCACCACGTGTTCCGTGGCTTTACCTGCTACCTTTACATGATGCTCCCTGAATTACAGGCTGGTGTCTCCTCCAGACTTTCACCTCCCAGCCTCTCCTCTCTGTTTGTCCCACGTATCCCATACTTCCTGCCTGGCGACTGGCAATCAGAGTTTTATTTATTCACAACATATAGGACATCTCACAGCACTTCCCCTTTCTGTTTTTTTTTTTTTTTTTAAGGAAGATTTTAACTTTAACATAGTAAAATTACATATAACAAAACAGTTATCTAGCAAGAACTACACTTACAATATCTAGTATATTTGTATTTGGCAAAATTAAAGAAGATATCCTACCTTATATTTGTGATGCTAAGGTTTCATATCTAATTTATCTCTTATCATAACTAAGGAAATTATAACTATCTAGTCTTCAACTACATCAAAGACCTCAGAAGGATATAATATTACCTGAGAAATGGGAGGACACCAGCAACTTTTGAGAGTCTTGTGAGAGTAGACAGAGATAGCTGGCAGCCTGGACACCATCCAAAGTTCTTTTGTAAAATTGGGGCATCTATCTTCAGCCTACAGGTCTTGAGTCTCTCAGTCACTTTTCTCTGTCTCATATAGAATGTCTGGCAGTTTCTTCTCTGAAGCAGGAAACTGAAGGACCATTTTGCCAAGCAAAGTTCAGTGGTCACCTTCCTATGGGTCCTGCATGTCCAGTCGATCAAGCAGTCCAGGCAAGAACAGTTTCTTGCCCAAATGGCTATTTGTGCCAAAAAGAAAATAAACTCCATACAGAGTGTCTTCGATGCCCATCCTCCTCTCTGAAGTAAACTGGTGCTGCCAGGAGCAGACATGTCTCACTGTCCAGAAAGTCTAAATTTTAAACATTTTAAATGCCATATTCTGTAGGTCTTTGAAGTGTTTGAAGATTACCTATCTACTTGAAATATATCTATGTATACTTAGAAAACTTAATTAACATGCTACAAGTTTGACTGTCATAGAAGACTAATTATTAATCTGTATTTTAATTATCCATTACACTCTAAATGAGTTACATAAACATAATACCTCAAATGAGAGTAGAAATATATATATACAGTATAACAAAATTAACTTCAAATTTGTATCAATAAACTAAAATCTACAGCAATGTAAAACATTTCAAACAAATCATTGCTCTTTAAAAGTAGGTTTAACAATCTACTTTTATCGTATTATTATCTATCTATACTAACCGTGAGGCCAAAGTGTGATATCTAGAAAATATTCAAAATACCCCAGGAAACATTTATTATCTTGGTTCATAAAAATTCCTCAAATGTCATTGAAGACAGCACTGTAAAGTGGTATGGAAGTTACCTTAGGGATATTACAGTGGGCTGTATGATGCCATCCAAGTAAGAAGCGATAATTTGAACACAAGCATACTCAGAGATTAGGGTAAAAGAAGGAAAAGGCAAATTTTTACAAGGAGAGAAACTGCAAGAGAAACAATCCCGTTGATTCCATGATCTCTTGTTGCTTCAAAAATTGTGTTAGATGTCCATCAATAGATGAATAGATAAGGAATATGTGGTGTATATGAGAGACCGGGAGTTAGAAAGATTCCCTGGGAGATAAACAGACAGGAAGAAGGGCCATGACTAGGTAATACAGGTGATAAAGTTCTACAATTGCTCACTTCTTCCTCACCCTCTGGACTAGATGCAAAAGTTCATCAGCTTAAAGCAAAGCCTTGTGGGCCTTTTTCTCCCTCCAGTGGGTTCCCATATGATCCTTTTTAAGATTTCTCCCTTGCTATGTGTTACACTCAAGATTTTTTTATTTTTATTTCATTTTTTAAAAATTTTTTTTTTTGGCTTTTAATTCTATAACCTGATGAATACCCTATATGGTAACACATACACACAATAGAATTTTACTCAGACTTAAAGAAAAGTTTAAATCATGATATATTCTGGAAAACAAATGGAACCAGAAATTATGATGTTAGGGGATCCCAGACAGAGAAAGTCAAATGCCACGTTTGGGTTTTCTTCTTTTCTTATACATAGATACTATATTTTAATCTGTGTATTAGTGTATACATCTATGTTTAAGGGATGCAGATCATGAGACTAGAAAAGAGACCATTAAAAAGCTTGAATGAGGGACTGGAGAGATGACTCAGAGGTTAAGAACACTGGCTGCTCTTCCAAAGGTCCTGAGTTCAATTCCCAGCGACCACATGGTGGCTCACTACCATCTGTAATGAGGTCTGGTGCCCTCTTCTGGCCTTCAGGGATGCGTGCACATAATAAATAAATAAATATTAAAAAAACAAACAAACAAACAAACAAAAAAAACAAAAACGCTTGAATGAAGTTTTAAGAGGGGAAACAGGGCAATAGACCACTTGAGGCAAGGAAACAGAAGAGGTACTATTTAGCAGAAGACTGCTAAAAACAGGAGACAGCAAGAGCAGAGTGGGGAAGAAGGATCAACAAAATCATGGCTATAATGAAACCCATTACTTTGTATGCTAATTACAAAACCTAATAAAAGGTGCATTTCTGTTGCCCATGCCACCAAGCTGTGGGACTTTTTGTTGTGGTGCTGCACCTTAGGGTTCCTATCTTCCCAGAACCTCATACATCATTCAAAATGCACATTTTCTGTGGGCTTCTCTATGGATGTTTTTCTAATAGTACTGTGTTCTGTTCCTCAGGGAATGGTCTTTTTATGAAGCACTCTCTGAAAGATTCATGCCTGTAAGAATTGTTGTCTCTGTGATCACAGGATACATCTAAGCACCTAGGAAGCTCCAGTTCCTGAAAGGCACACGTTTCAGAAAGCTGCTTCTGAGGTAACAGTCTCTGCTTCTTTTTCAGCACTCTCAGTTCTATCCTTGTCGTCTCTAGTCTTATCCTCAGTCGCCTTCCTTCTTCCCCGGCACTGTTCCTTTCAGCTCTCATTTTGCTCCACTTTTCTCTCTAGTTGGCACTGCAGTCTGACCACCATCTCAGTCTTTTCCATCTGTGTAGCTCTGGCCTTGACTTCTAACTTCCTCAAATAGGGTTCTTTGCAAATATCCCATTTGCTAGTGAAGAGTGAGTGAGAACTGGTATTGTGGATGACATGAGGTTCCACTCTGTGTAATTACAGAATTACGGTCATCTTTAATGGAGAAGGTAGAGTCTACCACATCACAGTAAGCTTTAATGGATGATTGCTGCATCTGGAATATATGTGTTTCCTCAATTAATCAATGAATAGAGTCAAAATCAATCTTTATCTTGTAATGCCCATAGAAAGAAAAAGGCCACCATGGCACATTTGAATTTCCCTTGTAGTTACTAGATCAAATTCTATATTGAAAAAAATGTATAAAACCATACAATTTGTTTATGTGTGTGTGTGTGTGTGTGTGCGTGTGTGTGTGAATGCATGAAACAATTAATGAAAATAAGGCCACGAATTTGAAAGAGAGCAAGGAGGGGTATACAAGAGTGTTTGGAGATGAGAAATTGAAGGAGGAAATGATGGAATTATAATAGTCTCAAAAATAAAAGAAATAATCCAAAATATTTTAAAATGGCAAAGACTTTTTTTTAATATTCAGAGAAAAGCATTATGTTTTAAAAGGTGGCTTGTTAAACACTGCAACAAACAGGTATGAAATCATACATATTGGATTTAAATCAGAAAAGAATGCATTTTGGAGAATGTAAAGAAAGGTGGGATAGTAAATATGAACCTGCTACAATGACAAGTGAAACCAGTGTAATGAACAGCTACACATCATTATTTCACTGTGTTCTAGTTGTAAATGGTTAAATATTACATTTTTAACTTATGGTAAACTGTAACATGATACTCAAAAGGTCTTATCAGTAGAAAACCTGGAGCCAGACATTGGAGTAAAAGCTGAAAGATCAGAGAAGCAGAGCAAAGCCAGCTACAAGTTCTTACCTCTACAAAATTCACAGTCTCAAGAGAGTAAGTTCCTGTTTCCTCACACCTTATATACCTTTCTGTGGCCTGCCATGTCACTTCCTGGGATTAAAGGCATATGTGCTTCCCAGTACTGGAATTAAAGGTGTGTGCCATCACTGCCTGGCTCTGTTTCCAGTGTGGTCTTGAACTAACAGAGATCCAGAGTGATAGGAATAAAGGTGTGTGCCACCACTGTTTGGCCTCTATGTCTAATCTAGTGTCAGGCTCTGTCCTCTGATTCTCCAGCAAGAAGATATATATATATATATATATATATATATATATATATATATATATATATATATATAATCACCACAGTATACTGTATGTTCAGTTACAGCTTATGTTTCTGCAAAGAAGAGATTTTGACTATAAAGAGGCAAAAAATAGTTACATAAGATAGGGAAGTAAATAATATAAAGCAAACATGGACATTGCCAATTACTTAAAGCTTTAGACATTTTAAGTTTCAAAAACATTATTACAAGAAATATGCACAAACATATACAATTTAAAGACTTATATACTTCTGTTTGCCTAGTGTCATAATAAAATTAGGAAATATACGATCTGTTCAGGTAGACATTATCTTTATTTTTAAGAATTGATGTAAAATTCATACAGGAAGCTCTGTTCTTTATTAGTTGTGTCCTCACTATTCCTTATCTCTTTAATCTCTTTACTGTAACCTGCTATAATCAATGAATCTGATTTTTTCCTTTAGTCAAGGTTAACATTATTTGAAAAACAATGACAAAACACAAATGCTTCTTGATAATGATCTTTAATTACAAAATTTCTTGAATTAAAAAAACTTGCATAAACTGGGCAGTGGTGGCACATGCCTTTAATCCTAGCATTTGGGAGGCAGAGCCAGGCGGAGCTCTGTGAGTTCAAGGCCAGCCTGGTCTCCCAAGTGAGTTCCAGGAAAGGCGCAATACTACACAGAGAAACCCTGTCTCAGGGAAAAAAAAAAAAAAAAAAAGATTTCTTCCAAAAATAAAAAAAAATCATATAGGACAGAGACACAAGATAACTTCCTCAGATAAATTAATAGTGACATGAATGTTAGATGCAGAGTCTAAGATACTTCATAATGTTCCAATGTATAAATTTTAAAAAATCTGGAATAAATGTAATTCTTGATTCCTGGCAGGAAGTTTATCTTAAAGTCTTTAGAGTTCTTTCTCTGCCAAGTACAAATTTAGTTTCCACCAACTTAGAATTTCTTAGATACGTTATTTAACCAGTCTTATGTAATACTTGAAGTACCAAACTCAAGAAAAATCAGAGTATTTCTAAAATTTCTTACCAGTGGATAAGTTTTTAGATTAAAAAAAAAGTATTTTATCTAAGATTTGATTTGACTTTTAAGTATATTTGAAATGCATAAAGAAAATTTATATATATATGTTATATATGTATATATATATATATATATAATTAGGATGAAGCTCTAGTGCTTCAAAGCATTAGCATTTTAAAATATTAACCCTATTTTGAGGGTTCAGTGAGCAGAATCACAACTTTTCCAATTTTTATTTGTAATGTAATGCAATTTAATTGTTCTAAAAAAGTAAAATCCCCAAGCCAAAATGAAAATGACATTTAACTTTACTGGAGCTATACCATACCATAGAATCATACTTTTATAGACTACCTTTAGCTGTTACAATTAATATTTTATTGCAAATAATTCAGCATAGGCAGTAGATTACCATGGGTCCACTACTGTTTTAAAGTAGAACAGACAATTCTGAAATAAGAGTTTATTTGTATCATTTTGTAAACATTGTTATTTATTAACTTAGGGACATTAAATAACAATGACACTATAAGTAGTCCAATCATCAGTTCAAAACAAAACAAAACAGAAGTTTTTACAAATGCTTCCCATTATAGTCATGAGTTTATAGTGCAAAAGTGGATAACACTGATTCCCAGTAGAAGTCTATTACAAATTAGGTAGAACTATGCAGGAGGCACTATGCTTTCAAGATAAGATTTTTAACCATTTAACTATTTTTTGAAATTTAAAAGATACATATATTTTTCTTTTTAAAAAATTTATATGCCAGGCGGTGGTGGTTCACACCTTTAATCCCAGCACTCAGGAGGCAGAGGCAGGCCAATCTCTGTGAGTTTGAGGCCAGCCTGGTCTACAGAGTGAGATCCAGGACAGGCACAGAAACCTTGTTTCGAAAAACCAGAAAATAAAAAATATATACAATATATTTTTATCACGTTTCCCCTTCCTGAACTCCCCCTTGATCTTCCTAACCTACCAACCCACCCAACCCATTGTCCTTTCTTTTTCTCTTTAGAAAACAGGCAAACGAAAAAGCAAACCAGGACACACAAACTAAGGCAAAAAATATAAGAAGCTTCTCTATTCTCTCTCACCCTTGCTCTCTCTCTCATACACACACACAAATATACAAAATTGAGGACTATATTATACAAGCAAAACACCAGTAAGACAAAATTTGCCCAAACAAAGCAACATGAAATAAAATGTCTACAAAATACCATTGAGTTCATTTTTTGTTTGCCATCTGCTGTTAGTAATGGGGTCTACCCTGAAGTACTAGAGCTCTGTAAAGCACTTTGACATCAGACATGGCCCTGATGGTTTTTGCACTTGCTTTGTTCCAATATTTCCTCACTATGCTATAGTGATATTTTATTTGTGCCGAAATGTGATTTTATATATATGTTAATAAATAAAGTTGCCTGGGGATCAGAGCTAAAAGTGAGACATTTAGCAGAAGTCTGGCAGTGGTAGCACACGCCCTTAATCCGATCACATGGCAGGCTGAGTCTCTGTGTGTTCAAGGACACAGCCAAGCAGTGACACCAATTTTTAATCCCAGTACTAACCATAAAGACCTGGAGGTCTGTATAGACCAGCAATGATGAAGAAATAATGTGACTGGGTTTAGAGCCAATGAGAAGACAGAACAGGAAGGCAATAAAAAGACAGTCATACAGGAAGAAGGTCTCTCAGGGGAAGGACAGCAGCAAGTGGTAAGCTAAAGGCTATTTGCTAATGCTCTGATCTCTTGGGCTTTTAACTCTGCAGTTGGCTCTGTGTTTCTTATTTAATAAGACCTAAGACTGTTTAGAATTTCATTTATACTATGCCCCCTTTCCTCCCTTTTGAAATGCTAATGTATATTCTATGCCATTGTATGTTAGAAGTATGTGATCTGATCTTTGGCTTTTGATTGTACAGAACAGTATATTTAAGAGATTGCCATGTATCTCAGAAGACACTTTAAACTTGTGCTTTTAAACAGTACTGAGACTGTGGTAAACTATGGAGACTTTTGAATGGATGCATTTTGTATTATGATATGGCTACAGGCCTATGGAGGCTAGTGAGTGGAATGTGGTGGTTTGAATAAGAATGACTTTTACAGGCTCATATATTTGATTGCTTAGTCATCAGGAAATGTGTAATATCCTTCCCTATCTTTTCTGGTTAGTTTTGGTTTGGAATCTATTTTGGCAGATATTGAAATGTCTATACTCACTTACCTCTTGGGTCCATTTTCTTGAATACCTTTTCCTATCTTTTACCATGAAGTGATATCTATTATTGATGGTGATGTATGTTTCTTGGATACAGTACAAAGATAAGTCCTGTTTTTTAATCCAATCTGTTAGCCTATGTCTTTTTATTGAATAATTGAGACCATTAATATTGAGAGCTACCTATCACCATTATTTAATTCCTGCTGTTTTGGTGGATGTGGGGTCCCCTCTTTTTGATTTATTGTTCTGGGATTGTTTATTTCTTTGTTCATTTTGTTTGTGGTTAACTGCTTCTAACTAAAGTTTTCCTTCTGTTCCTCTCCATAGAGGTAGACTGGTCAACAGAGTAGATTAAATTCAGATTTATAACAGAACCTTTTTCTTTCTCTATTCATTGAAATTGATATTTTTCTGGGTATAGAGTCTGACTGGCATCTGTAGTCACTTAGAATTTGTAGAATATCTGTCTAGGCCCTTCTTGCTTTCAAAGTATCCACTGAAAAGTCAGGTGTTGTTCTAATGTCCCTGCCTTTAAATGTAACTTGATCTGTTCCCCCAAAAGATTTTCATATATTTTATTAGTTAAGTTTAACTTTGGGTTATTATTATGTGTCTTAGGGAACTTTTCTGGTCCTGTTTATTTGGTGTCCTGCATGCTTCTTGTATCTTGATAGACATCTCCTCCTTAGGTTAGAGAAATTTTCTTCTATGATTATATTAGAAATATTTGTTGTGCCTTTAACCTGGTTTTCTCCTTCCTCTATTCCTAGTATCCACATTTTTGGTCTGTTCATAGTTTCAAATTTTTCCTGGATATCTTGTGTATGGATTTATTTTTAATAATCTAAAAGATTTAACATTTTCTTTGACTGAGGTATCCATTTTTTACCTTGTTTTCAATGCCTGAGATGCTCTCTTGTCTTGTAATCTGTTGCAGATACTTATTGCTGAGATTATTCTCTGATTTCTTAAATGTGTCATTTCAGTTTTTCTCCAGTAGTTCTATTTCTATGTTAAATTCTATTTTCATATTTTGAATTGTTTTTATTATTGCATTCAACTGTTTCTTTGTGCTTTCATGCTCTTCTTAGGGGATTGTTCACATCTCTAATACCAGAGGATAAGACTGGAGAAATCAGAGGACAAGTTATAAAAGGTTCCTTGACATATTTGTAACTGCTATTTTGACTCCTTATCTTGAGTTTCAGCTATATTGCATTTCTCAGGACCTACTACAGTTGTGTTACTGTGTTTTAGTAGAGGCATATTGTCTTTGCTGTTCATGAATTTATTTTTGTGCTGATGTCAAGGACTCTGGAGTTATGACTGAAATAATTCTGGGTGTTGATATATAGTCTTGTCCTTGTTGAGTGAATGTTAAGTTTCTTGGTTTCTGTTGTTCTCTCTATATATTAGGAAAGCTTGGTAGTTGTAATTTCCTTAATGGTGCTTCTGCAGGTGAATGGGTAGCAGAGAAAAAAAAGAAATAGAAGAAAATGCTGAAGGGCTGTGGGAAAGAACTAAGGGCATCTTGTCCACTCTAAGAGGCCAGATCCCTGGGGAATTGTCAGTGTGGTAGGAGAAGCTCCTGCAAGTAGATTGCATTTGGAAAAAGAATATGTCTTGAAAGATAGGGATAAAAAGGCAAGATGGACATGGTCTGTACTAGGTGATAGAATCTCTAGTGGATACAGTTGGGGTAGGAGAAGGAATATTTGCAAGCAGGCTAGTACAGGGTTGAAGTTTGCATCTACATAGATCTTAATGTTGAACAGGAAGGGTAGTAAAATTTGCCTATCTGAGTCCCAGACTGGTGTATCCACTGGAAGTCCCAGGTAGGAAGCATTTTTAGGTATCAGCATATAACACAAAGGAATGAAGATGAGCTATATGGGAAGGCTGAGAAGGTCTGCAGTAAAGAGCTGAGTTCAGCACAATAGGTTGTGGAGTCCATAGGGAATCTATATATTTATTAAAAATACTGACTTTCCTAAAGATAAATTTGATCAACGTTTTCCAAGATTATGTGTATGCTGAAGATCCACTGAACTTCACAAATGTCATTATACTTTGAGGAGAGCAGAGGGTACTCTGATGTCAGTATGATTCAAAGACATCTTCTCACACTATTTTAAAGAAATGTGCTCAACTGCCAAACTATGCTTTCAGTTAAATGGAAGTTTTCTCTGCTTTAATAATGAAATTTGAAGAGTGAAGCCCAAATAATTGTCATATTTGTATTAAAAAAGCTGTTATAATTTTTAACAAAAAAACAAAACATATTTTAGTATCTGTTTTTTTTTTTACCAATTAAGAGTTTGTATTTCTAATTCAAACTTGCTAAATGTATCTTTATGAAAAAATTAAGAGAAAAACACATATTCTGAACTAGATATTTTATAATGTCTGTGTGCAGGTGTACATGTGCGTAAATTTTCTTTTTTATCCTTAAGATTTGGGATTTAAATTTCTGTATGATGATGATAACCATACCAAAATAAAATTTACTCTTTTAATGTATAAATCAGAATAAAAATGAACATTTTCTAATTCACTCCAAATGTCACAGGATACTGGCAGTAAAGATGATGAGGAAAACAGCAAAATAGTAGATATTTTTCTGGAAAAAAAAGGGGGGGTTAGACTCAAGGAACCAGATTACTCCAAGCAGAGGATAAGACTAGAGAAATCAGAGGATAAGACTAGACAAACCAGGGAACAAGAGAGAGGAGACCTGAAGACAGACCTAGAGTAACAAGGGACAAGACTAGAATAACCAGGGTTAAGACCAGAGAAAACAGAGGAAAGTATTAAAGAGACAAGGGGACAACAGAATAATCAGGGGACAATACTAGAGTAATAGGGACAAGACTAAAGAAACCAGGGAGTAAGTCTAGAGTAACTAGAGGACAAGACAAGGGACACCAGGGGACAAGACTAGAGTGACAAGCAGGTGCAGCTGGGGATGGCTGTCCCTTTACTTATTGCAGCTCCCCTGAGTGCCATAATTTACTGAAACTTAGCTTTCTGGAACACTCAGTTACAGTAGTACTTTCAGTTAGCTTTCCTGAGAAGCCTTGCCTCAGGGCGAGAATGGTTACCATAGTAACTGAGACTCTTGTTGTTCAGCTGGTAAGATTCAAACTGTTTCTTAAAGGGGCCACACATTAATTTGCCACTAGAAGCAGTGTGGCTCCAGGTTCCATTTCATTCCAACTTTTCTGCAGAAATGTCAGTGGTATCATTACAGCCGAATTTTCTTTTTCACACATTGTACCAAACTCAGGCAGCCAGCAAGCTTCATTTGGTGAGTGAGGATAAAATTCCCCCTTCTTAATTTTTGAAGTTGCATCTTAAGATTGCCATGAACTCTTTTAGTAATGCCGATGTTTCCCTCTTGCATCTCAAACACAACCCAAGTTTCTTTTTTGCCTGTAAGTTTTTTCCACACCCAAAGCAACTTCCCAGTGTTTGGATAGCTTTTCCTTGCTTTCTAAAGGATTTCAAAGCAGCTCCTTGACAAACAGCATTAGCACTTTAATTGCCTCCTGACAGGCAAGTTGTTCACCTGCTTCCCATTTTCAGGATATAAGGTTAACAAAGCTTGTGGGAAAAGTGGCATTTTGGGTGTTTTTAGGCTATTCCGGCAGCAAGCCGTTCTTAATTGCTATTTAAAAGGAATTAATACATCCACTTTCTTCATATTTCCCTTGGACATCTTGCTGCTCTGTTATGAGGAACATATGAAAGTTTTATCCTAGTCTGTCTACATTTTCCTCCAGGCCTGCCTGTATGGCCACACTGTTTCCAACTACATTTCCCAAGCTGCCTTTCTAGGTCCCAGAGAAAACTCAGCTGTGGCCAATTGTGGTCACTGTACTCCAGTTCCATTCACTTGGTTTGTATTTGAGCTTTTGCTCTTTTGCCATGGGAGGTTTTTGAGTTAAGATTAAGTTTTTCACTTGGCACTGTCCCTGGAGCGGGTCATGCTCATCTGCACACACCCAGACCGACACTTGGTTCCAGAAACAAAAACCTTCAGGGCTTTGCCCCCCCCCCCCCCCCGCCTCACTGGAGGGGGAGGGGTGATGAGAGTACTTGAAACAGGAGCATTTTCGGAAAGATCCTTTCCTCAATAGATCTCCTACTTGTCCTCACTTGTCTCCTCCCCCCAGATGCAGAGTTCTTGATGCCAGCTATTTATTCTCAGGCTCTCTGCTACCCACTTTTTGTTCTTGGGAGGAGGGACTTTGTGCTAAGGCAATTACAGGCGACTTTCCCATTCTGATAGATGTTCCCTTCAGGTTAGTCTAATTTTGCCCTTATAGAGAAAGAAAATGAGACTTAAAGAGTTTCTAGTTTTTTAGTAAGAGAAATTACTAGATTTTTCAAGCCCTTCAGTTGCTTCTTTGTCTTATCCCAAGACTTCTTTTCCTTAAATTTGGCTTCTTAGCCAAGAAGGAACTGACCCTGATTGAACTATGTTATCAGCAAGCATTTTTATCCAGAAGCACTGGAGTGAAGGGTTTTCTCTCACCCACATCTGTCTCAGGGAAAATGTTTTTCCTTGACACTCAGGACTCAAATCTAAGCTGTCCACAGTCCAAAAGCTTCCACAGGAATCTTTTTCTGGCCTGTTTTCCACACAGTACTTTTGCATGACTCTGATTCTTCCCCATGAGTCTGCGTTCAGAGTCCCAAAAACACAGTTCCTCTGTCTTGTTGCTTTATTTACATTTTCTTCCAACACTATATTCCATATTCTACCTACCCTAAGTTTTTTTGTACATTATATTCCTATACATAACCCTACATTTTTTCCTAATTTTATTCCTATATTCTACCTTATATATTTTCCTAATTTTAATAGATAGAAATTAAGAGAGAGAGAGAGAAAGAAACCTAGACAGAAAGAGATACTTGCTGCAGCCTAACTTCCCTCTTTGGTTTTTCTTTCTGCCACTTTATCTCATCTATATACTCCCAAAAAATAAAATACCATTGTCTTTATTTTTAATTCATCACCAGGCACGCCCTCCAGATCCACAATGTCCCCTTTCACCAGGTCCCTAGTTAAATTTCTGTACTGTGGGGTCCCTGAACCTGTGCCCCATGTTCTGGCACCATCTGTGGGAGGCCAGCTCCCACATTTTCCCATTTTCCCCCAGGGTACTCTTGAGGAGAGATGGATAAGAAACATTAGATAGAAATATAGTGGAGAGAGAAAAAGACAGAAACACAGAATAGCTTTAGGAGAGACTGGATCAAGATCCACTGGCCCCTCTTTTCTCTTAAAAAGGGTTTTTATAGGAATGCCAAGGGGCAGGGCAAAAGACCTCCCCTACCATAGCCAACTTTAACCCTTCCAATTGTATGGTAACCATGCACATGGTCAAGCCATCCCTTAATGTTGGCCTACTGGGTAAAGCAAGTTCAGATCTCACTAGGAAACCTCTATGGGCCCCCACACTTTCCCTAAAAAGCAATTGCTTCTCACTTGGACATACAAAGTAACAAAACATTAGATTTTTTACTATATTTTTATAAAGTTAGAAGATATAAAAATAATATAAAGCTACAGTAATTGAGGCAGTAAGATATAGCCACCTAGAAAGACAAACATGGAAACATAAGAGAAACAGGACTCAAACATAGACCATCTGATGTGTGACAATACAAAAAAAACCAAACAAACCTGTTTTCCCTTTCAACAAAAAGCACTATCTCAAACATTTATCCATATAAAACTTACTACTACATCACAATATAAAAAACATTTACCAAAGACAGTGTTCGCCTAAGAATATAAGACAAAACAATAAAACTCCAAGAAGTTCACTGAGAAAATAAATCACTCTTGACTTTGCAATAGGCAGATAGTTCAAATAGGATACTGAATATTAGCCACAAAATAAATTATTTGTTAATGTTTAACTTTAGAACTTCTGTTTGTGAGCAAATATTATCAACATAATTAAAATGCAAACAATGTCATAAGAGGAGATACCAACCATACATGCATTCATTGAGGATCAGTAACCACAATTTAACAAGTAAAGTTAAGAAGATGTTTAAATAACATGTAAACTTGAAACTATAGTTTATGAAAGATAAGACTCACATAGAAAATAAGCATATGAATGTTCTTATATCATCCAGTACTAAGAAGATGCAAATGAAAAGCACAATGGAAAACTCTTAACTGTAAGAATTATTATGGCAAAATTCTCCCTAGTAGCTTAAAAATGAATGTATGAACTATCTGTTAATTAAAAATGGATTCATAATTTTACATAGGCTACAATTGAATAATTTATAACAATAATTGAGGAGCTCTGGCCATAGATGGGTTAATTTCATAGACAGTGCTCTTTAAAGAGCTGGCACAAATTAATTAATATATTCTGCATATATGAATTAAATGCTTAAAAAGATAGAACTACTCAAGCTAAAGACTATATTAGTGTTTATCTTTGGACAGAATGATACAGACAGGAAGACCTGAAAGAGGTTTCTAGAATGTTAACAAAGTTCTAGCAATGGCTGAATGAACACATTCCTTTTAAAAAATTTATTGAGCTGTGTGTGTTTCATTTTATTAATGTTTACATGAAGCCATCTACAATGAATCTCATCATTTATGTAATTAGGAAGCAACCACTTTTCAGACACTGCCTTCACAATTACATCTATTCAGATTTCTTGCTGTCAGAAAATCTATCCATTGGACAGGACACGCAATGTGAGAAAAAGAATATCATCACAATATGGCAATGTGTAACCCCATGTAAACACCAACAGTGCTCACATGACCTCACATGACCATAGGCAAGAGGACAAGTTCCTCTTTTGGTGATCAGGGTGAAAGTATTAAGAGCAAGGACATTTTTGAACATTCATGAGGAAGAAAATCATTAAAGCATGGAGTGTATCCATTCAGCTCCTGGTCCTCAGCAGAATGTAAATCAGATGAGACCTGCTCCTCCAAAGGACAATACAAGGCACACACTCAATGAGTCATAGTTATATTATTCATATTATAATTTATTATGTTGATTTTCAAATAGCCATAAAATGTAAAACAATGAATTCACCTCAAAGAATGATAAAGTTTGAGAATATAACATGTATATTTATTTAAAATTTTAGCTCTGTCCCACTCAACTCTTTGCATAAGAGGACATACCCCTACTACATAAGGTCATTCATTTATGCTTTACCTGAACAACCACCTGATATATCTATGTATTTTCTTGTCATATGAAATCAATAGTAATTAAACAGTTCATATTACCTGAATTTTATTAACAAACATACTTTTTCTTATTGGAAATGACACATGAGTAAAAGCAAATGAGCTGGTTAGCTTTTACCAGAATCAAGACAATTGCCCTATGCTCACCCTTGTATGAACACAAATTTTATCAACTCTTGTTTAACATTTCCATTTAGCTATCTATTTTCCAGTTATAAGTATGATTAATTTAAATAGGTATGAATACAGATTCTGTGGATCTTTCATGAAAATACTACTAACAATGCAAAGATAATTGAACTTAAAGGAAGTAAAGAAAAACAACTACTTCCTTCATCTTCAAATACATTTCCATTTGCAAAACATTGAAACACATTAAAATAGAGTCAATATAAATATTTTCCTATTCAAATTCTAAAAATAAGACAGAAAAAGTTAAAAAAAATGGGAAAAGGCTTAATTACAATGTTGATTTCCTCTTGTTTATTGTATTTATAGAAGTGCTACATTAAATACCTAACAATCATTAACAACATTAAAAAAAAAAAACTTATCTTGGAGTCCCAAGTTTCCCACAGAGTTCTGAATAAAATCTAAAAATCAAGCTCATACTCAAATTAATGCATTAACATAATCTGTATGGTACAAAGTGAAAATAATTCTCAGATAATAAAATGAGATTAAAGGTATGTGCCACTACTGCCTGGTTTCTAAATTTAATCTAGGGGTTCATTCTGTCCTCTGATCTTCAGGCAAATTTTATTAGGGTACACAATTTATCACCACATTTTTTTTGGCTAAAATAATAAGTTATAACTAATATAAGAAAAACTACATACAATAAATATATACAATATGTAAAGTCAAGAATTACATTAACAGTGTCCAGTCCATAAACATTTGACAAATTCAGAGAAAAGACACCATTATCTATCCTATTTTGGTGAATCCAAAGTGTTGTACCTAATTTAATTTCTATCCTAACTTATATTACCAACCAAAAACTATCTTTTGATGTCTTTCAAATTTATACGCTTTACACCTCTCAAGTGAGGTTCTTTTCTGAATTTGTTAATAAAGAAAACTATATAATTATCTAGTCTTCAACAGCCTCAGAGACCTGAGAAGAAAATAATATTACCTAAGTAAGCAAGAAGTACAAACAAGTGACTTCCAAAAAGAATGTGAGAAATAACGGAAACAGCTGGCTGCCTAAATAGTCCCTAAGGTTCCTCTGAAAAATTGGGCCATCCATCTTCAGCCTACAGACCTAGCATATCTGTCAGACTCATCTGTGAAGTAGGATTTTCTAAAAGGCCTTTCTACCTTGTCTTGGCAAGGTTCAGCAGTCCTTTTTTGTGTATCCTGCTTATCCATTTGAAAAGCATACTGTCAGTAGTTGAGGCAAGGGAATTTTCTTGCCCAGTGGTTAACTTGCCACAAAGAAAGTAAGCACCATATGGAGTTTCTTTGATGCCCATCATCTTCTCTGAAGTAGACTGGTGCTGCCAACAGCAGACATGTATCATGTCATTAACAAAAAGAACCTATGTTATTAAAACATCTTAAATGCCATATTCTGTAGATCTCTGAAGTGTTTGAAGATGACCTGTATATCTAAAATATATCAATTTGACCTTGAAAACATACCTAACCTGACAAGTTCCATTGTAATAGGTGACTATCAACTAACCTATGTTTCTTTATTATCCTAAATAGTTGGTAATAACTTTCAAGGACTAGAAAATTGCATTACATTATTAAATGAGCTGTCTAAGTACAATACCTTAAATAACATTAGAAGTGTATGTACAGTATGTTCTAACAAAATTAATCTCAAATTTGTATCAATATACAAAATTTGTATACAATATACAAAAATCCAATGTAAAATACTTAAAACTAGTAATTGCTTTTTAAAAGTATATTCAATAATCTACCTTTTTATCTTATCATATCTATATCTTCCCTTTTTTCTTTTCAGAGTAGACTCAGTAATCTACCCTTTTATCCTATCATTTCTATATAATACATTTCTATATCATATCCTCCTTTCTTCTTTTAGAAAGAGATTGACTATGACCCATAACAATTTTTAACTAACTGTAACAAAGACAAACATCCATAATCCATTTTTTGAGAATGTGGGCATAGCTTTCTAGGATACGTCCTGTTGATTGAAGGCACTGGTGGTTTCATGGGGACACAAAGAAAATTTAGGATTATGGTCAAATCCTGATTGGAGTAGTCTGTAAGGCTATATCATTTCAGCTAGCCATTTCAATATAGTCCTGAGAAGTTTATAGTCCAAAACCAATCTTTTGGTAGTGTTTGTCAGCTTAATGGCATTATCATTGTCCTGATGGACTCATTGTTGTGGGGTCCCATCATCTTTTGGAGGTGTCAGTGTTTGCTGCTAGGCATAGTCATGGTTCACAGCAGAAAACCTTTTTTATGGGATATTTTTTCTGGATGATTTGTCCTTTTTGTTCAAATGTCTAATTTGTCCAGTATTCTTCAGATTCCTTAGCCTTCATTCTCCTGAAAGGCAAAAACAAAACCCTTCCCCAAACATAACTTTGGGGAGGTTCCCTTTTGGCAAGTTATATCTGATCAAATGAAAAGCTTTTGTTAGTCATATAAGTTAATTTAAATTGAATGGTCACACTGGTTGATGAACTATCACCTCTTCTAATTATGAGATCTCTCTTGTTCAAATTGAACCTTTATCAATGTTGATGGTATCCATAGCTTTTCTTCTCCAGTGGAAACCAAAGCAAAATCTCTTCCCCAAAGTAACTCATACCATGGTGTCCATTCTGAGGTCAGCATATCTTTAAAGTATATAGGCTGATTTAATTCTGTAGTTTTTTTTAATTATTATCCAATGTCTCTCCACAGCTGTTGTTCCTTTCTCATTAGCATTTAGAATATTTAACATTAATAAAAAATTATGTAATCTATTTGTGGGGGGTTTTGTTACCTCTGTTTATTTAGCATAACCTTTAGAGTTCAGTTTGATCTTTCTATGACTGCTTGGCCTACAGAATTGTGTGGTATACCTGTAATACACTTTATATTTTAATAAGCAAAAAATTGTTTCATTTTACCAGGGATATATGCTAGAGCATTGTCAGTCTTGATTTTTACAGGTATACCCATGATGGCCATAACTTCTAGCAAATGTGTGATAACAAAATCAGTCTTTTTGGAACTCAGAGCAGTTGCCCATTAAAATCCTGAATAGGTATCAATGGTGTGGTATACATATTTTAATTTTCCAAATACTACAAAATGAAACACAACCATCTGCTAGATGTCATTCCTATGAGTACTTTTGGGTTACTTCCTGCAGGTAGTGGAGTTTGATTGTTTAAAAAATAGGTAGGAAATTTCTTATAATTCCCTTGGTTTTTTGCCAGAGTATGGAAAAATCCTTTTTCAAACTCTTACTACTGACATGATAATTTTTATGAAATTCTGAGGCCTCCACCACATTTCCTATCAATAGTTCGTCAGGCTCATCATTACCTTGTGCTAGAGGGCCTGGCAGACCCATATGGGATTTTTATATAAGGGATGGTTCCTATACCTGATAATTCTCTTCAACTGTCTAAGTCCTTGTCACCCTCTAAGGTTTTGAACAAACTACTCAGTTCATCATTTTTTATCCCAATAGTGGTCTGTAGATTTAAAATGTCTCCTAATAATCTTTGAAGGTCATTAAGTGTCCAAAATTGATCTCTTCTAATTTGTATCTTTTGGGGTCTAATTATTTGTATACCTATTTCATATCCTAAATACTTAGTTAAATCTCCTCTTTGTATTTTTTGTTGGTGTTTGAGACAGGGTTTCTCTGTATAGCTTTGTGCCTTTCCTGTATCTCACTCTGTAGCCCAGGCTGGCCTTGAACTCACAGAGATCTGTCTGGCTCTGCCTCCCAAGTGCTGGGATTAAAGGCATGTGTCACTACTGCTCAGCTCCTCTTTATATTTTTTTAGAAGCAATTTGTAATCCCCAACAAGGCAAAACTTACTTTACTCCTTCAAACATTCTTTCTAAAGTATCTACACTTGAATCAGCTAGTAATATGTTGTCCATGTAAAGATAAACTATAGATTGAGGAAATTGTTTATGTATTACTTGCAATGGCTGTCATACAAAATATTGACACATAGTTGGGCTATTTAACATTCCCTGTGGGAGAACCTTCCATTGATATCTCTAAACAGGATGAGAATTATTATAAGTAGGCACCGTGAAGGCAAATTTTTCTGTCTTTTTCTTGTAAGGGTATTGAGAAGAAACAGTCTTTTAAATCAATAACTATAAGAGGCCATCCTTTAGACAACAGAGAAGGCAAAGGAATTCCAGATTGTAGAGAGGCTATTGGCTGAGTTACTTTGTTAATAGATCTTAGACCTGTTACTATTCTCAACTTACCAGATTTTTTTAAATAACAAATACAGGAGAATTCTAAGGGCTGGTTGATTCTTCAATATGCTGAGCATTTACCTGCTCTTGTACCAGCTGTTCTAAAGCCTGTGGTTTCTCTGCTGTTAAAGGCCACTGCTGAACCCATACAGGCTTGTCTGTTAACCATTTTAAAGGTAGAGCTGTTGGTGTCTTTAAAGATTAGCAGCTGTTGTGCCCTGTTTTTGTACAATCTGGATGGTCAGTGACTGTTCTTTATAATACCTTCTAATATTTTTTTCCAGAAATGTATGTTAGTTTATAGTTTGTTTCTGAGACTGGAGGAATGTTAATCTGGGTATTTCATTGCTGTAACAAATAATGCCCCCATAAATTCATAGCTATATTAACCATGTAGGACTTTAGTTTTCCTCTCTGTCCTTCTGGCCCTATACATTCGACCCATTTCACACTCTGTTTCACATGGGATAATGTTACAGTCCCTAACAGCTAAACATTTACCTCTTGAAGAAGCCAGTTTGGATGCCAAGATTCTGGTGCAATTATTGTTATATCCGCATCTATGTCTACAAGACATTCAATGAGAACATCATTTATTCATATTTTTAATTTTGGTCTTTGTTCATGTATAGACATTTACCAAATAATCATGTTATGGTTTCTCCAGAGTTTTCTGTTCTCTCTTCTTAGCTTTTCTATCATCCAGAGCAGCGTGGTGGTTTTTTACAATAGGCATTAGGTACTTTTTTTTTTTTTTTTTTTTTTGTAGCTGAGGACTGAACCCAGGGCCTTGTGCTTGCTAGGCAAGTGCTCTACCACTGAGCTAAATCCTCAACCCTGGCATTAAGTTCTTTAGTTGCTCTGAGAAAAAGTTTCTTCCATGGTAATAGAAAGAACTGAACCAAATTTGAAATGGGGGTCTGTCAGAGGCTCCTCAGGGAGTTTCCCAATAGCAAAGGCAAAGGATTACCTTGTCTGTTCCTTGTTGACCTACATTCATTAGTCCATTGTCTGCCTTTCTCACACCTTCTGCATAATCCAGAAAGGAGGGGTGTTGTGTTGAGATTATTCTTAACAAAACATTGTTTCTAGGAACAGTCCCTTTTTAGGTGTCCTTATTTACCACAATTGAAATATTTGACATTACTATTTTACTTCAAACCTATGAAAATCACTTCTCCTATTCACATATCATCATGGTCATGAGATTCAATATTTATTGTATCTCAGATCATTTCTCCAAGGGTGCTGACATTGTCTTTAATGGCCTAATTACCCCTTTGCACTGTGCCTAGCATTTTCAAAAGCCAGAGATTCAATTATTACTTGTCTAGCTTCTGAATTTGGTATCCTATTTACTGCTGATGTCAGTCTTTGTAAGAAATCAGTGAAGGTTTCTTTTGGACCTTGTATAACTTTAGTAAATGACTCAATTTTCTTTCCTATTTCTTCAATTCTGTACTAAGCATTCAAGGCTTCAATTTGGCATAAAGCCAGGATGTGGTCATCATATAGAGATTATCTTAGTATATCAGCATAATCGCCTTCTCCAAGAAGTTGATCTTGGGAAATTTCAATACCTCTAACCCTACTTTGTTGTTCAATAGATAAGGTTCATCCTTCCACCAGGTCCTCCATTGTAATTGGGACCAGCCTCTAAGACCACTGTAACTAAATCTCTCCCTCCAGTCTTGAGGGATTATTCAAGTTGACCACAAGTTTAACATTTGCTTCATGAAAGATGAGTGGATGCCATATGAGACTATCACTTCTTTGAATATCCTCAAATCAAACATTTGCACAGGAGTCCATTCAGCTCTTATACAGTCTTTGGGATATCTATCATTTGGCAGTTCCTATAAAGTTACTGGAAAGATTAAGGTTGGTTGTTTGAAAGCCTTAGGCTGTTTCTATGTAACCCTATAATGCAATGTTGAGATTAATTATCCTTTAAATTCTTCTTTCTGGGTCTGAATATCTTTATGATCTGTTTTAAGAGGGTTTTTTTCCTAAAACTTTTATCTTTGCACTCATATTAACCAACTTTTTAAATGGTAAAACAGAAATGATCAAACAAATATTTATAATTGACATTACATAAATTTCAGCAATATTAATTATCCTCTCATTTAATTGTTCCATTTTCAGAGTGTCGATCATATTCTAAAACATAGACCAAACCCCCTCCATCATAAAAATGTTTCCCATGTTTTAATGTGGGAAAAAACTTCCTTTTAACTAATTCCTCTCTTTAAGAAATCTCAACTGACTCACCAACTCTGCTGACAACATCAATTCAGATGATGGTATGGCAGCAGCCCAAGGAGGAGGCACAGAGAAAGCCAAAACCCACCAGGAGAGAAAAGAATTGAAAGGTCCAGCCATCTGCAAGGGAAAATGTGCAAAAGTGGCTAACTCTTGCAGGTTTTGGAGCCCCAAAACCCTTGGAATTTGCTGCAGAGAGGCTACAACAAAAACTTAGTTGGCAGGGTGGGGACCCTTGCTGAGTGTAGCTCTGGCCTGAGCCACAGGCAAGTGGACTTTTTGTGAATTTGTGCCCCAAAAATTGGATTCCAGAAATAACACAAATTGCTAAATGGTTTTTTAATAAAAACCCACAGATATTGGGGTAAATATTAAAAGATCAGAGAGACAAAGGAACAAGACATTGTGTAACACAAATTGCTAAACAGTCTTGTTAATAAATAACCCAAAGCCAGATGTTGGGGTGAAAGCTGAAAGAACAGAGTGATAGAACAAGCCATAGCCACAAGTTCTTACTGCTAGGAAACCCTCAGCCCAAGAGAGCTACTTCCTGTATACTCATGCCTTATATGCCTTTCTGTGCTCTGCCATCCTACTTCCTTTCTCTGTCTAGCTTCATCACTTCCTCTTTCTGCCCAGCTCTATCATTTCCTGTCTGTCTGTCCAGACCTCCAGACCTCTATTGGTAACTAGCACTGAGATTGAAGGTGTGTAGCACCATGCCTAGCTCTGTTTCCAGTGTGGCCTTGAACTCACAGAGATCCAGATGGATCTCTGCCTCCTGAATGCTAGAATGAAAGGCATGTGCTACCACTGCCTGACCTCCATATTTAATATAGTGCCTGACTTTTTCCTCTGATCCCCAGATAAGTTTTATTGGAGTGCACAAATAAAATATCACCACACCATGGCCACATCCTACCTTTAGAACTCCTCAGCCTGTAAAAGCCATACTTCATGTCTCCTCATGCCTTATAAATCTTTCTCCACCCAGCCATCACTTCCTTCTTAGTGCTGGGATTAAAGGCATGTGTGCTTCCCAAACAAAGGCATGAGATCTCAAGTGTTGGGATTAAACGCATGTGATTTCCAAGTACTGGGATTAAAGGTGTGTGCCACCTCTGCCTGGCTCTGTTTCTCTCCTAGACTAAGTCAATCTCATGTAGTCCAGGGTGGCTTTGAACTCACAGAAATCTAGATGGATCTCTGCTTCCCAGGTGCTAGAATTAAAGGTGTGTGCCACCTCTGCCTGGCCTCTATGTTCAATCTGGTGGCTTTTTCTGTTCTCTATTCTTCAGGCAAATTTTATTAGGGTACACAATATATCACCACAGTATGCTAGGTAGCACCATTGGGGAGCTACTGTTCTTTTAACAGTAACTGTTCTTAGTCTGGTACAGCCCTTTTATTTTTCACACATTGACCTTTTTCTAAAAACTATTAGGTGGCTCAGTTAAACATATTCCTTTTGTGTAGGTGCCCTGCTTCTCAGTAGAAGCACCAACTGAAAGAGATAAGGCAAAGACCCCTGTAGTGGTATTGTGTTCCCCACAATATTGTGCACCCTAATAAATTTATCTGGGGTCAGAGAACAGACAGCCACTAGAACAAAGCCAAAAATGGTGGCTAGAAAATGGGTCAGAGCAAGCCATAGCAGAAGTTGGGCGGTGGTGGTGCATGCCTTTAATCCCAGCACTTGGGAGGCAGAGCTAGGCGGATCTCTGAGTTCAAGGCCACTTTAGAAACAGCTAAGCATGGTGACACACACCTTTAATCCCAGAAATCCAGCCTTTAATCCCAGGGAGTGATGGCAGAAAGTAGAAAGATATATAAGGCATGAAGACCAGAAACTAGAAGCATTTTGGCTGGTTAAGCTTTTAGGCTTCTAGCAGTAGTTCAGCTGAGACCCATTCTGGATGAGGACTCAGAGGCATCCAGTCTGAGGAAAATAAGACCAGCTGAGGAACTGGTGAGGTGAGGTAGCTGTGGCTTGTTCTGTGTCTCTGATCTTCCAGCATTCACAATGACTTGCATTGGGTTTGAATTAATTAATAAGACCTTTTAAGATTCCAACTACAGACCCCTCTGGGAGGCAGTTAGTTATAATGATGGGGGGGGGGGTCTATGAATTGGAGCTGCTCTGGAACAAGATTGTTCTCCAGAGTAATTTATGAGACAAGTTAGAGAGACTGAGTGATGAGTCTATGAATGCATTTCCACAGGATCAGGAAGGACATCAGGTTGCAACGTAGGAGCAGAGTTGTCATCTCCATTCTAAAGTCATTTCGAGATAGTCAATTTCAAAGGCTGGTCTCAGTCAGTTCTCATTATCCACTCCTGGTTCAGGTCCACAACAGCCTTGGGTTACACAAGATTGATCCAGTCTAAAACAGAAATAGAACCAGGCAGTGGTGGCACACACCTTTGATCCCAGCACTTGGAATATCATGCCTTTAATCCCAGCTCTGTGGAGGTGGAGACAGGAAGTGATATGGCTGGGTGGAGAAAAGAAATATAAGGCAGGAGGAGAGAGGAACTCAGTCTCTTTCAGCTGAGGATTTCATAGAGGTAAGAACCAGTGGCTGGCTGTTCTGCTTCTCTGATTTTCACCATTTACCCTGATATCCAACACCAGGTTTTTATTAATAGGGACAATTAGAATTCACACTACATATGAGAGGAGCTCTGGGAACATTGTGAGTATAAACATACCTTCTAAGGGTTAACAAGGGACTACAGGGCTCTGTCTTCATCAAGGACATTGTTTGGATGCCTTGCCTACTGGTTGGTTTCCCCAAATCACTTGACCTTGACTCTGTGTGAGCCTGCGTACCCAGACATTTTCTAGGAAGAGCTAGAAGATTTAGTCTCTGTTTTAATTTCTCCTCTGAGGTAAGCAGTCCCCTTTCTAGATATACTGCTTTTTTGATCCCTTGATATGAGGGACTATTCCCCCTGTTGGGGTTTCAGCTCCCATGTAGGAGCCAGCCAACAAGTCAGTAGGGGTACCTGAATAGAGGCTTGGGGACTAAAGAAAAACAAAGGAGACAGGACAGAGTCAGGAGGGCTGTCAGTCAATACAGAAGCATCAAGTTTATTTCTCAGCCTGCTTGTACACAAACTGAAAGGCAGAAGCTCAAGTGCCATCACACCAAAATCTGTCCATGGCAGATTACTCAGATATCCACATAAAAATTTAAAACAAAAAGACATGATTCAATGCATTATATGGTGACTGAAGGTATAACTCCCCCTTCTTTATTTTGTTAAGTTGCACCTTGAGACTGATGTGGCCTCATTCAACAATACCTTGTCCTTGAGGATTAGAAGTAATGTCAGTTTTATGTTCAATTTTCCAATGAAAACAAAATTGTTGAAATGCTTTACTAATATAACTAGAGCTTTTGTCAATTTTTAATATCTTTGGCCCATATAGGAGAAACATTTCACACAATAAGCAATTACATGGTTAGTGGCCTCTCCAGATTGTGCACTGCCCACTAATAACCTTAAATAAGTATTAATTGCCACATGCATATATTTCAATTTGCCAAATTCTGAAACATGAATAGTATCCATTTGCCATAAATGGTTAGGAAGAAGACTTCAAGGGTTTACTCCTAAATGAGGCACAGGAAAATATTGTGGGCACACATCACATTGATTAACAATCTCACAAGCAACTTCTCTAGTAAGGCCAAATTGTTTTCTTAAACTCCTGCTATTCTGATGATGAAGGGCATGTGACTGTTGAGCCAATTCTAGCTAAGATAGGCTGAACATCTGTGTCATTTTATCAGCTGATGCATTATTAATAGCTAGAGGACCAGGAAGATTGGACTGAGCCCTAATATGACCCACAAAGCATGGCAACTTTCTTGGATGAATGCTATCTTGAATTTGTTGAACAGCTCATAACTCAACTATTTGAACTGAAGCTGGAGTTGTTTGTATTACATATCCTTTACCATTAATAACACAAGCTGGTCTTCCATTAGAAGAACCATCAGTAAAAGCTAACATAGCATTTCTTATAGGATCTTTCATAATAACTTTAGAAAAAATAAAGGAATGCATTTGTGCAAGTTGTAACAATTTATCGGTGGGAAAATGATTATCAATTTGTCTTGCAAACTGTGCAAACACAATGGCCCAGGAATCATTATTTTGAAATGATCAATTGACTTGCTGTTTTATGAAAGATACATTAATAGTGCAGGGCTCTTTTCCAAAATGTCTTCAAGATTCTATCCAGCATCTCTGCACTAACACAGCAACAGCTTCTAATACAGATCAGATGATACAGATAAATGAATCTGTGGTAAAGGGCCATCTTGCCATAGCACAGCTGTAGGGATATGTTTAGTGGAAAGAATATAAGCTTCCCAATTTTTATGATAATTAATATATTTTATTTGCTGCTGTTGGATGGCATATTCCACTTGAGCCAGAACAATATATGCTGCATCAGTAAGTCACTGAGGAGAATATGAGTCACTATCCCCTTTAAGTGTATCACTGAGAGCCTTAAGTTCTCAAGTGGCTAATTTTAAATAAGGTCTCAAGCACTGAATGTCTCCTAATAACTTTTGAAAATCATTTAATGTCTTTAAATTATTCTTATGAATCTTCATATTCTGAGGCTTAATTTTCTTGGGATAAAGTATATGTCCTAAACATTGAAAAGATGGCTGGCTTTGAACTTTTTCAGGGGCTGTAACTAATCCTGCATGAGCCAAACCTTGCTGAAATGGACCGTAAGTAGCCAATAAAGTTCCCTTGAGCATCCTGCTGTTCCATAATGGAAACATCTTAAATCTTTGAATGTTTTCTCTTCTCCTCTATTGGCTGCTTCCCTTACACTGGCTTGCCATGGGCTGTCAAAGCCTGCCAAGAGCCTGGAGGCTTCTGAACCATAGCAATCATGGAATGTTCCTCCACTTTAATAGTTGCATCTTCAGGAGGGTCTAAACCTGCTATTGGATCAGAAGCCTCCAAGCTCTTGGCAGATGTTGACTGTTAGCCCATTGCAAACCTGTAGTAGGAATCTTAAAGGTACTTATTAATAAAATCAAACCCAAGGACAGGTATTGGGGTGAATGCTGTGTAGCAGGAATCTTAAAAGGTCTTATTAATGAAAACAAACCTGAGGCCAGTTATTGGGGTGAATGCTGGAAGATCAGAGAAGCAAAACAAGCCACAGTTTACTCACCTCGACAGTTCCTCAGCTGGTCTGTTTCCTCAGACTGCAAGCTTCTGTGTCCTCATCCCAATGGCTCTCAGCTGAACTGCTGCTGCAAAGCCTGATTGCTTCTCCAGCCAAATGCTTAACTAACTAAATGCTGAACTAACTCTGGTGCCTGGTCTTCATGCCTTATATATCTTTCTACTTTCTTCATCATTCCCTGGGATTAAAGGCTGGGTTTCTGGGATTGAAGGCTGGGTCACCAAGCTTAGCTGTTTCTAAAGTGGCCTTGAACACACAGAGATCCACCTGGCTCTGCCTCCAAAGTGCTGGGATTAAAGGTGTGTACCACCACCCAACTTCTGCTATGGTTTACTCTTCCCATTTTCTAGCCACCATTTTTGGCTTTGTTCTAGTGGCTGTCTGTTCTCTGACCCCAGATATGTTTATTTTGGGGAACACACAATATTTCAGGGAACACAATACCACCACAATGCTGGAAGATCAGAGACACAGAACAAGCCACAGCTACCTCACCTTGCTAGTTCCTCAGGTGATCCTGTTTCCTCAGGCTGGAAGCTTCTGAGTCCTCCTCCACATGAATCTCAGCTAAACTGTGCTGCTCCAAAGCCTGAATGCTAAACCAGCCAAATGCTTAACTAACTTAGTTCCTGGTCCTCAGCCTTATATATCTTTCTACTTTCTGCATCACTCCCTGGGATTAAAGGCTGGATTTCTGGGATTAAAGGTGTGTGTCACCAGGCCTAGCTGTTTCTGAAGTGGCCTTGAACTCAGAGATCCGCCTAGCTCTGCCTCCCAAGTGCTGGGATTAAAGGCATGCACCACCACCGCCCAACTTCTGCTATGGCTTGCTCTGACCCAACTTCTACTATGGCTTGCTCTGACCCATTTTCTAGCCACCATTTTTGGCTTTGTTCTAGTGGCTGTCTGTTCTCTGACCCCAGATAAATTTATTAGAGTGCACAATATTGTGGGGAACACAATACCACCACACAAACCAGCATAAGGGAAACAGCCAATAGAGGAGGAGACTTCAAGGATTTATTTCCATTTATGGAACAGCAGGATGCATTGTCTAATTTACATACAGTTCCACATCAACGTTTTCTACAGTTGTCTAAGCTTAGAAATTCTTACCTGTGTTCTGTTGGGTGCAGCTATATTTTTAAGGCAGAAAAATGTACAGCAGGCTGTCAGAAAAAAATCATACCCAAAGTTGAAAAATGAGAGAGGAAGAAGAGAAGCCAGGCCAACTTAACCAATAGGAAATTTTGCTCTGTATCTTGTTTGCCATTGCCTCTTGCTTTACTCCTTGAATAACTCATGCTCTACCCCAACATGGAAAGCATACAAGTTAAACAGAAAACCACAAGACTATGAATGCTCTTACCCTCTGGGCTTTCAGTGCTGCTCTCATATATATATATATATGATTACCAGTTCCAGTCTGGCTTCCTTAAGCTCCGACTATGTGTGTTGGCATTTCAGCCAAAAGCAGCCGATCTGTGGCTTTGAACTCACAGAGATCCAGACAGATCTTTGCCTCTGGAATACTAGGATTAAAGGTGCATGCTACCACTGCCTGAACCTATATTTAATATAGTGGCTGTTCTGTCTCTGACCCCCAGGTAAGTTTATTGAGGTGCACAATATATCAACCACAGATCATAAACATGGTGTGTTAAGCCTGTGATTCTCTTTAGCCCTCTATACCTTTCTCTCAGTTCTTACATCTTTCCTCTGTAGATATTTTTATAAATTGCATGCGTTATTTTAATAGAAATGGGTTAATTTAAGATATAAGTGTGGTGGTATTATGTTCCCCAAAATATTGTGCACCCTAATAAATTTATCTGGGGTCAGAGAACAGACAGCCACTAGATACAGAGGCTAGAAATTGGTGGCACTCACGCCTTTAATACTAGCATTTCAGAGGCAGAAATCCCTCTGGGTCTCTGTGAGTTCAAGGCCACATTAGAAACAGCCAGGCGTGGTGACACACGCCTTTAATCCCAAGAAGTGAGCCTTTAATACCAGGGAGTGATGGCAAAAACAGAAAGATATATAAGGCATGAAGGCCAGAAACTAGAAGCATTTAGCTGGTTAAGCTTTTAGGCTTTTGAGCAGAGCGGTTCAGCTGACATCCATTTGGATGAAGACTCAGAAGCTTCCAGGCTGAGGAAACAGGATCATCTGAGAAACTGCCAAGGTGAGGTAGCTGTGGCTTGTTTTGTCTCTCTGATATTCCAGCATTCACCCTAATACCTGGCTCCAGGTTTGATTTTATTAATAAGACTCTTTAAGATTCATGCTACATATAAGAGCTAGCTAGCAAGAGGCCTGCCATAGGGCATACAGTTTGTAAATTATATTAATCCTCTGAGTGATTATTTTATAAATGGCTATAGGACCGTGGGGTGGGACCAGAGAAACATGGGACCTCAGGGCCGGGAGGAACCAGAGAAAACTTCCAGCTACATCTTAGTCTGACTGCATTTATATTTTAGATCTGAATTCTATTCTGATATTCCATGTAACCGTATAAGCTCTTAGAAATGGAAGAGTCAGGGAGAAGCATCAGAACACTGCTGCTAAAGGAAAAAGGCAGAGTGGAGTAAAGTAGAACTTGGACTGCTGTTGCTGGCTCAGGAAGGCAAGAGGAAGGTGGTGAATATGTCTGTAAAAGCTAAGATCTAGTACCCTCTAACAGCCATTAAAGAAGAAATGCCCTCAGTGCCATACCCTCAGGGAAGAGAACTTCACTGGCAACTTGGAGAAGTCTGGAAGCACATTATTTTGTGGAACCTCCTGAAAGAAGCAGGGTTTCTTACACCCTGATTTTGTTTCTGTGAACCCACAGGCCTTGCTTGTTTCTTTGGCTTTCTAATCTGTAGAACTTGGAAATCACAAATGTATGCTGGTTAAATTTCACCAAGAGAAAACAAATAGTACTTTTAGCCTTAAATCATTTAAGCACTAAATAGAATCATTTAAGAATTCCACATTGGAAGTTCATTACAAACTTTTCTCTTTGTGAAATTCTACTAATATTGGGCAAGTTAAGATCTCTGTTTAGGTATTTTTTACATGCTGGAAAGTTGAAGGGATGCTATAATGTTTCACTGATTTCACATAAGATTGCCTCAAGGTTTTGGTGAGCAATCTGCCAATTCCTTCTTTTGTGTACTACTTGAGGTAAAAGTTTCCACAACATTCCACCCTAAATTCTTGCACTTCAATTCTTCCCACCTCTTCCTCTTCCTTTTCTTTTTATCTTCCTTGTCCATCTGTAACTATAACTCTTTCATTATCTTGAAATCTGATATGGAATCTGGAATAAAATTCAAAACTATTTCCTGTGCCCTCTTCTAATCAAAAGAACAAAATTATGTGTGGGGTTAGAATTGGTGGGTTATTTTATTCAAAATCTATCATTGTCCTGAGGGGCATGCCACAGAGATTTATTTCACCATCATACTGTCAGTCCAGTACATTTTTCATGGCAGGAATTTTTTGATTCTTCAATAGACAATTTGAATAACAAGGAAAGCAGCATGGGTCAGTCATCCTTGTATATTGTACTTCTCATTGGACAAACCATAAAGATAGCAGCCAATGAAGGACACAGGCTGGTGCAGTTACACATTCACTAACTTATTAGGGCTCAACTTAGACATAAATTATTTATGTACATTTCTCAGGAGTTATTTTAGCAGAGGTTCATGAAAACAATGTCTATAGCATTTCTGCAAAATGCCTTCAATAGAATAATCCTTTCATGTCTTTCATTGGCAACTTCTCATTTGTGGAGGGTCCACATTGCAGTGTAACTGATAGTGTTAGCTGCCTCTTCAAAAGATGTCCAGGTCTCTTTGGTTGGGGTTCCATTTGAGAGTTGGAGACTTCAAGGCTCAACCAAAGAGAGCATGAACTTATTTTGACTCTTGCTAATTCTGCAAGCAGCAACTTAAATTAACTTGCTTTCAATTTTCACATTGCTAAATTAGGCTCAACTGAAGGAGAGTCTGAACTGAATTTAACTTATGTCAGGGCTGAAAAGAACAACTGTATTTTTCATAAACCTGACATAAGCTTGCACTTTCCTCCAGATCCTGGAATTCTTGAAGTAAAAAGTTTCCTATCTGTAGCTGACTTCAGAATATGTACTATTCCAAATCATATAGCCTGACAACTACCTCTACAACAGCATTTCACTGTTATTTAGTTTATTAGCATTATCTTTTCTCTTTATATTAACTCCTTGAGAATTTCATACAATGTATTTTGATCATTTTCAGCCCCTCCTTTAGGGAGCTAAGGAAGCTCTGAGTGAGTGAAGTCCTGAGGAAATGTGTGATTTGACATGAGTCCAGCCCATTGAGGGTTCCAAAACCAATAGGCACATCATAAATTTTCAAAGCTGTTACTCATATGTTCCAGGCTCAAGAGGGATGGCAACAATTCCCTCAGAAGTGGTCAAGAATGATTGATCAGTGTGTGCAAAGACTAGCATCTGAAGCTTCCTCTGGATGTTTATAACCTGAGACTGCCAGTAAACAGAAATGTCCTATCAAGACTAGCTAACCCCTCCCCTTGTGCTGTACTTAATGAACAGGCTGAGGTTCCAGGTTCTGGCCACAGGGGTTAGAGAACCCTCACCTAATCCCAGCTTCATTGCATGTGTGTTTGTGTTTCTGTCTTTTTTTTTTTTTTTTTTCATTCCTTTGCTGACCCTGGCCAGGGTTACAGAACCCAAGTAGCACAGGACACAGCATAATCCTTTAAACTCCTCCAAGATCCACACCACCTCCTGCTTTCATAGCTTGCTATCATTTATTTAAACCCACCAAGTCCAATTTGTGTTGCACATATACTCTAGGGTGCATGGCCATCCACTAGAGCATGATTGGCCTCCAAAGAGTCACAACCTTAAAGAAAACTCACTTTCCCTCTACAAACAGCTATCAGTTCCCAATATCTCCTCAGCTCGGGGTGGGACATCATCCTCTCAACATTGGATTTTTCTCGGGAAGAAGTTTGTAGAGGTTTTGTGTATGCTGTTACAACATCTGTGACTTCACAGTAAAACTGTCCTGTCCTGTTTGGGAAACATTGTTTCCTTGTGTATATTTTCAACCTTTTGATCTTACAGTATTTCCTCCCCAACTTCTGTAATGACACCTGAGGACTGGAAGAAATGGGATATAAATCTTCCATTTAGGGATGAGGATTGCACAGTCTCTCATTCTCTGCACCTTGATCAGTTGTAGGTCTCTGTGTGTTTTAGTTACTTTTATATCACTATGAAGAGACACCATGACCAAAACAATTTACAGAAGGAAATGTTTAGTGGGGGCTTACAGTTTCAGAGGGTGAGTCCATAACTGTAACAGTGGCAAACATGGCAGCAGACATGATGCTATAGCAGTAGCTGAGAGCTTACATCTGAACCACAAAGCATGATGCAGAAAGAGGGCTAACTGTGAATGGTGTGGGCTTTTGAAACCTCAAAGCCAACCCCTAGTGACACACCTCCTCCAACATGCCATACCTCCTAATTCTTCCCAAATAATTCCACCAACTGGGAACCAAACATTCAAATATATAAGCCTATGGTCTTTCCTTAAGAACATATTTTCTATTTTTCTCTTAAGTGGATTATCTGAATAATTTTCTTTCTCACATTTGCCTCTTCTGGGTTTTGTATTAACTTTCTAATGGCCTTGTTGTATGAATTGGTGAATGTTCTCTATTGCTCCTATTCTTGGGAAATTTGAAACAATTTGATAGCTATTTTCATGTGCTAAATTATTGCATTAAAGCATTTCAGACAGATGTTAAAATGTTACTCTGAATGTGTCTATGAAAATGTTTCTGAAAGGATTTATCAACTGACTAAGAAACTTAGGTAAGTAGGCAGTTTTCCTCAGTGCGGATGGGCATCACTCTCATTCATCTTTGATAGAACAAAGAACATGATGGGAATGCAATCCACAATGTGCTAGAACTGATGCTACTGTCAGACCTGAGTTCTTAGGCTTCAGAATTATACCATTGGTTGATACCTTCAGATCATGGGACTTGTTTATCTTGTGAACCACCCCCGATAAATCTTTTCCTACTGGTTTTGCTGGAAATTTTTCAGTAATAACTGATTTTTAAATAAAAATGGATAATCAGCACATTTTAGAAACTGACTCTACTGCTTTCTTTATAGAATGATTTCAAATCTAAATCAATTTTTCTAAAGCTAATTCTAAAATCAATTTCATTTTTAATGTTTTTTTCTTTATTTTTAACATCAACTTATAAAGATGTTCATCCTATTAATTTCTGCTACATATATAGTTGTATTCATTACTTTTTTCATAGCTGTGAAAAATACTTGAAAAAAGCAATTGAATTTTTTTAATGGTTAAAAAGGGTATATACAATATGACTGGGAAAGATGCTGAGGCAGAGGCAGGTATAAGGCAACTGACTGCACTAGCAGTGAGAGAGCAGAGAGCTCAGGCGGATGAACACATGGAAGTCCTTATCCTAAAGTTCTGTTTCAGCCAGCTAGGCCCCATGTCCAAGTTTTAGAACTCCCCTAAAGAGCACTACCAGCTAAGGAATAACTGCTCAAATGCATGAGCCTTTGAAGGACATTTCTCATATAAACTGAACAAAGGTAACTCATGTTTATAAAATTTGAGAAGCAATGTTCCATATTTTATCTTTCCACTAAAAATAATCATAGATTTTTGTTTAATTTTTAGTTTCAAATATTTTAAAACCTAACACTGAAATTTAAATTCATTTTTACAAAGTGAAATCTTTATAAGTAATACCAGATCAATAAAATATTTATCTGTATATTCTTGGTTAACTTGTTTAATGATGTTGGGGTATGGACTGGTTATAGGCATTCAGGGAATACAGAGCTTGTTACATGGTGGATGTTGGTATCTCAACTCTGGCCTGTAGATGTAACTGTCTTGTTAAATAAGAAACACAGAACTAATTGCAGAGTTAAAAGCCACGAGGTCAGAGCAAGAACAGAAAACCTTACCATTCACTGCTACTGCTGTCCTTCCTCTCCGCAAGAGACCTACTACTGTGTGTCCTGTCTTTTTTCTAGACTTTCTGTTCTATTTTCTCATTGGTTGTAAACCCAGCCACATGACCTCCTCATCACCGCCTGTTTGTACAGACCTCCAGGTCTTCTATGGTTGGTATTGAGATTAAAGGCGTGTGTCTGCCATGCTGGCTGTGTCCTTGAACACACAGAGATCTACGTAGCTCTGCCTCCCAAGTGCTGGGATTAAAGGCGTGCACCATCACCTCCTCCACCACCACCACCACCACCACCACCACCACCACCACAACCACCACCACAACCACCACCACAACCACCACCACCCAGCTTCTGCTCTGGCTTGCTCTGACCTCAGGGCAACTTTATTAACATACAAATAAAATCACATTTCAATACAAATAAAATATCACTATACTGGTCCTCATGATAGTGCAGAAAGCATTAAGTTAAGCTCTTGGTTATTTTTGATATTGTGAAAGTAAAAGAGCAAGTACCATTTTTTTATTTGACTTCTCTTACTCAGCATTTATGGTACACATCCAATAAGTTCATAAAAGTTAACTTATTGTCTTGTATGTATTTGTTTCTCAGATTTTGGAACAGGGTCCTACAGTATAGCCCACACTAACCTTGAGTTCATGGCAGTCTTCCTGCTCAGCTTGTTGGGCACTGAAATTACAAACATGGACTTACCTTGCCTGTCTTAATCACTTCTTATTGCTATATATAGTATTTTACTATAGGAAAACAACACAACACATGTATTCTACTTTTAGACATTTACAATCAGTCCTCCTACAAACAGTTTTTACATGCTTTTCTGCTAAGTATGTGTTTCTTATCCCCTTTCCCACTTCTACTCCTCTGCCTTTGCAAGCTCTGTTTTCATAACATAAATTCTAAGAACTGGTTTAACCCAATCCTCTGGTACCTCATTCCTACTTAAGACATCTCAGTGACTGCCACAGAGACCGACTTATAAAAAGTGTATTTTTTTTAAAGATTTATTTATTTATTATGTATACAGTGTTCTGCCTGCATGTATGCCTGCAGGTCAGAAGAGGGCACCAGATTTCATTACAGATGGTTGTGAGCCACCATATGGTTGCTGGAAATTGAACTCAGGACCTCTGGAAGAGCAGTCTGTTCTCTTAACCTCTGAGTCTTCTCTCCAGCCCTTGTGTATTGTTTTTATAAATCATTGTGTTGTAGGAAAGGTTATAGGCTACAACACAAACATTTTATAGTAAGGATTTCGGTCCACAAATAACCAGAAAACAGTAAAAAACATAACCAAGATAATATAATTAACTTTTCTTTTTTAAGTTTCAGAAGAAGCAATTCTCTTATTTTTATTCTTTCACATTTTCAAACGTGTTTATGATGAACTTGATTCTTCTCATGACTCTATTGTCCCCCTGTGGTATGGAAACTTTTCTTGAAGACCTGCGTGTCCTTTCATGTGTGTGTGGGAGGGGGCCAGTAATGATGTACTGGGTTTCATTGTCTGGTCGCAGCTTACCTGAGCATGGCAACCTACCACTTAAGAAAATGTCACACATCCCATCCGAGCAACCATAAACTGTTGATAGCTCTCCCATCCATAATGGAATAGTAATGAACCAATTTATAATACTCTAAATAGATCTCAACACAGAGGGTGTCAGAACTCAGCAATACAGTCGTTTATTTTAAAGCATGACTTCCCACTTATTTATGTACTATCACAGTATACTAGTGCGTTCCCTGGACTTAAGTGACAAGTTTTAAAAAAATGTGACAAAACTCAAGGATGCATGTTGGACCCTACCTCACTTCCAGCACAAAATTCACCCGACAAAGCCAAACGTGCAATCTGGGAAGAGTCCCATGGCACACTCGCACCATCACAGGAAGTACCCCGCACGAATTCCCAGCCTCTTCTGAGATCCGAGGGCGCGAAGGCTCCCTGGGAAGCAGAATGCGCATGTGTAGTGCTCGGGCGCATGCGTCGCATTCCGCGCATGCTCAGAAGTTACAACCGCTGGGCTTCCGCGGAGGCCACTCCACCCCGCCCCACCCCGCCCCACCCCGGCCGGGTTTGGAGTTCTTCTGCGTTCCCCGCCGTCTTCGCTTCCCTTTCCGGCAGGCTGGTACCTGGCGCCGGCATTTCTGTATCTCTGCTCGCGCTCTTGGCGGGATCCATGCCACGCTCCATGGCCGGGGCTGTGGGGAGAAGGAACTGGGCGACCCTCCGGCTCTGCGCTGCCGGTGAGGAGCAAGCGGAGCGGTGGGGAGCGGTGGGAGGCTGTGCTGGGGATGGAGCCGAGCTGAGTTGGGGCCACGCTCCAGGGTCCCTTGGATAACCAGTAATCCTCGGTGGGCCGGGCTTTCTCAGCGGTACTCTGCAGACATATGCCAAGAGGGTACTGCTACCCTCTCTGCGATCAGGAAGTTTCCTTGACTCCACTGATAGACTGACAAGGATGTTGAGCCCCAACTTGGTGTAGGTTCTGAGTCTTGTTACATTGGAAGACTTTTCTTTCACAAACTAAGAAAGGGATGATGCCTAAGGGCAGATCCTAGTCAGATAGCCAAGACTATGTTGTGAAGAAAGACCCTGTGTCTTTTAAGCTGTCAGCATGGAGTATTTGGGTTCTTTGTGGTTCACCCCTGACTGGGCCACCAATTTTGAATCCTCTGTGAGTCAGGCACTTCCCTGTAATAAGTGTTAGAGCTGAAGCCCAGTTTTGTCTTCTACCTATTTTGGGGAATTCCATTTGGACTTCGTACCGAGGGGATAAATGTTACTAGATGATAAAGAAAATTATTTTTATCTCTAGGCCAGAAAATTAGGTTAGTGAAAAGGAAAAATAAAACGGGAGTGGAAATATGTAGAACAAGCAACTCTGTATTGTGTACTCACCTACATAGTGCTTGCCCTTTGCAGTGTGATTACATGTATTGTAAATTTTACTGAGTGTGTGAACTACTGTGCTTTTGTGTCATTTAACACCGTGTAATGGATTATTGGTGAGGTTTTTGGTAAATAGTAAAAAAAAAAAAAAAAAAAAAAAAAAAATTCCAACATTTTATAGGTAATTTAGACTTAAGGTAAAAAACAGAGTGATAAATCATTTATCTTCTACATTTTGTCCTTTTGTCCTTTCCAGTTATTTTACTTGACCTGGCTGTCTGTAAAGGATTTGTAGAAGATCTAAATGAATCGTGAGTATACGTACATATCTTAAATACTATTTAACATCATTTAACTCAGATGGCATCCAAATATCTACACAGGAATCTAACTTTTCAATAATATAGGTGCAGTGGTGACCAATATTAGCATATTGCCAAATTTGTTTCAGTTGTTTTAAGTGCCATTTGCATGCTAAATGGAGGAGTGACCAGAGAGTTTTGCTAATAGTTGTAAGGTGGAAAACCAGCAAATGTTTCTATATTGTTTCTTTCTTTTTGTTTAATCATACACAGTAAGTACTGGAATTCAGTGTTTAATCTGTACTAGTATAACAGGTTTATTCACAAGACCTTGCTCACAATAGGTGAGAAGTCTAACTTAATTGCAAAATTCAAGGTCAGTCTTTCTGCCTTGACTGCAGGTGATAACAATCTTTTCCCTGGCAGGCCACATGGGTGCCTTTCCCACACCAGATTTGGTGTACAGTCTCTGGAGGGACTTGTAGTCAAGGACTCAGACCTCCCATGCCAACCAAGCTCATAAATATACCAGCACTCCCAGCCTACTTGTTGGTTCATTATTGGTGGCTTCACCTTTTTTATATACATTACTACTAAAATGTTCTTATTGAGGTCTTTAACTTAGTTACTTTCCCACTTACAGAGAGGCAGAAGTCTTTTCTTCTGTGCTCCTTATCAGTGAGACGGATTTCCCTGTCTGTGTACTACATCTGCCTGATGTTTGTATGGTACTGTTTTCATAACAGAAACAAACTACACCCATCCAAGGAGTTACCATCCTTTTTTTCTCATATCTTTCACTATTAACAGTGGATGAATCAGGACTTGTTACTTCCAGTTTTCTTTTTGCGTTATGTGGTGTGTACGTGGGTATTTGTTTATAGTTTGTAGCATGTGTGCACATGTGTGAGCACAACCTTTGCATGCATGTACAGAGGACAGACCATCACTCTGGAAGTTCTGCTTTACATCTTACTCCTTTGAGACAGGATCTTTCACTGAACCTGGTGCTGGCCAGTATCTCGCAAGCCCCAGAACTCTTCCTGTTTCTACCCCTGTAAACTGAGATTGCAGGCATGGTGTTAGCTTTGTTGTAGGTGCTATATTCTAAACCCAGGTCCTCTCTCTTGCACAACAAACTCTTACTCACTGAACAATTTCTATAGACAGTTAATTTCAGTTTTGTTCCTTGTCCCCATCAACCACCTTGCCACCTGACTGTGTGATCAAATTGCTGTAGTGAGTAATATGATCATTTGATATGGGTACTCTGAATTGGCCAGAAGTATGAACGTCACATGGGTCCTAGTCATAGTAATGGGCCTTGGCATTATGTGTGAAGATTGTTTATAGAAACTGATTTTTGAGGAAAACTCTTTGATAACAAGAAAGTAGCTTTATTTAACTCAATGGGATAGTGTTTTGTGGGATATGTCACTATCAACCACCTTTTCACACTGCTTTAATAATAGTAACTCTGTGTAAGGAGAGTTTCATTTCTAGTAATCACTTTGCTCTTTATGTGATATTCACCTGAAAGGCTCTTCCATTGGGGAATATTAATGATAGAGTAACTTACTTGGTTGGCTAAATGAGAAAACTAAAATGTATCTTATGGTAGGTGCCAGCAAATGTTGCCACTCAGACCCACAAAATTCAGACATGATTCCAGACTGAGCAAGGAATTCAGTTGTAAAAAAGCACCAAAACAATATGAAAAAAAAAGTTCCATTTGTCATATCCCGGTGATGATATCTCACAGGGAGATTGCTGAAGCCCAAAGTCATGCCATTCTCACCATTGGAACATGTTGGACCCCTTGTGTTGTCTTAATATTCCTCTGGACCTGACTGCCAGTGATGTGTCACTGAGTTTGCTTAATCATCCCCATGCTTTGTGTTCACTTGATCCACTCTGTTGAGCTCATGTGTGCCATTTTGCTTCCTATTGAGTGTAACATTTGATGGTGGCCCTGGAGTTTTGAATTAACCTATATATAGTGGGCTCATTCAGGGGAATACAATTAATCCTATGCTGTGTCACACATATCCACAGGACTAGGTGAGTGTTAAGATACACAGTTAAAGGACAGGCCTAACTAGCTGATGGCATTTTACAAGTTTATTATAGCCTGGAATATGAATCTCAGACCTTTGGTTCCAGTACAGCAATTCTGGATTTGTTGCTTTTCACAAATATTTTATGAGAACTGCATTCTTTACCAGGAAATGATGAGACTCCTTCTAAAATCCACGATCTTAATGAGAACAAGGGGCCAATCTTGTAAGCAGACTTTTCTAAGAATAACCTTGGGCCACAACATTAATTTCTTGCATGGATTTAAAATGGAATATAGAAGAGAAGAGGTTAGGAAATATATCATCATCCCTTAGTACTCATGGAGATTAGTTCCAGGATTTTCTGTAGATAACAAAGTCTGGATGCTGAAGTACATTATATGTATGATAATTTATTTACATTTATTTGTACACATCTTCCTGTGTGTTTTAACTTATCCCTAGGTTTTATGTGACACCTAACAAAGCGTAATGTAAATACATTTGCTATTTTGTTAATGTAATAAAGAAGTGAAAACCAATACTTATTCAGAATAGAGAAACCCCTTGTTCCAAGTTGAATACCAGATAGAGGAAGCAGACTACATTTGTGGTTTTCCCCAAATATTCTTTCTTTCATTGGAGTTTTTCAATTCTTTGGACAGTTTCAAATGTTTACTAAATAGGATAAGATTTAGCAATTACTGAGTATAAATTTCATAAGAAACTTTTATTCAGAGCATTTGTTCTGTGTCCTTGTATTGATCAGTTTAGTATTCTTAAATAAATTATACTAGTTATACTAGTAAATACTATTGGTAGGGGTGTTGTTTGTAAACATAAATATAAAATCAGATTTAATTTTCCTTTTCTTTTTAGATTTAAAGATAACCGAAAAGATGACATTTGGCTTGTTGATGTGAGTATATAAATCTAAATATCATTTTTGGTCTCTTCTATGCAAAAAGAACAGTTTGTTTTCTCAGAAATTGATATTTTTATGTCGCTCTAATGTATGTGCATGTGGTGCATATGCATGGGTATTTCCAGGTGTACATTCACTTATGCATGTTGTATGTCTGTGCCTGTGAAGGCTGGAAGTTTATATTGTGTCTTCTTCAGTTGTTCAACACCTTATATAATGTAAGGCAGGCTCTCTCACTGATCCCAGATGGAACTCAAAATTTTCTCTATTTTGGTTAGGTGTCTTGCTCAGGGGATTCCCTGTCTCTTCCTCATGTGGACTAAGATATGTAATCTTAGTTGCATGTTACCTGTCTAGGTTGTACTTGTGTTTTGGTGAACCAGATTCTGGTCTTTAGAAGTGTGTAGCATGCTCTTTACCCTCTCAGCTATCTTCCTGCCTCTATTTAGATTTTTATATTTAAATGACCATGAGAACTTTCAAGCTTCTGGCAAAGGAATTTATTTTCGATGAAATGCTGGGAGTAGAGTCATTCTGGGAGAAAGCTGGGACCATTTCTTATAATGAGGTTGTGGATTATTTCTTAAGGAGATTTTGTGTTATGATTTCAGTATAGACTTCACCCTTGTTCCTTCATTTCTTTATAAGATTGATCTTTCTTAATATACATTAATACCAAACACACTTTTATCCCAATACCCCAATACAGAGCAAAATTAAATTTGGGGATTTGCTTTAACATATATAAAGTATATCCCACAAAATAGAACAAGAGAACAGAGTTAGTTACTATTGAGAGTAGAAAATAGAGCCTGAGAATCTTCTGTTTAATTCTTCCTCCTTTTATTTATGTTTGAACATTTCAGTGGAATCACATTTAAAAATAAGTCTCATTTCATGAAAATACATAAATATTGTGTTAATACCATATAACTAGAGTTTCTAAGTAAACTGTGTTTGATGATTCTGAAATGGGAAGGGCTGTGCTTGTAATCAACTTGACTTTTCCCTGTGTCAGGTCTCTCAATGATCACCTCAAATCCTGCTAGTGAAAACAGTAGAACTCAGCAAATGTACCTACCTCTGTGTTAAATTTTTTTACTAGGAACAGATATTTTCTATGAACACAGGTTGTATGTGGTATGGTGCATGCATGTTTATTTAGCGGTTTTATTTTATGTAGAACATGGACACATTTGCACAGAATTAAAGACTTTGAATCAATCATGTTTCTATTCTAAATAGGTATTGATAGTCAATTAAAATGAAACTAAAATAATAGTTTTGAGGTATGCCCTAAGAGGTAAGTGATCTAGATTTATATGTTTTATTTTATTTTGTTATATTGCCACTTAAAAACTATCTTGTCTGAAATAGATTAATATTAGATTGCTTAAATAAATTCTTTGAATATTATGGTTGAGCTTCATAGTGGTATAACATTTTAGTGTGTTTTCTTTTTGTGTAGTTTTATGCACCCTGGTGTGGCCATTGTAAAAAACTGGAACCAATTTGGAATGAAGTTGGACTTGAAATGAAAAGCATTGGTTCTCCAGTTAAAGTTGGAAAGATGGATGCTACTTCCTACTCTAGTAAGCTCATAGTTAATTATTTTATTGTTTTAATAATGGAAATATTTTAATTATAATATTCAGGGTGAGTAGAAGAAGAGATGTTTTATCATGTAAAGTTGTCTTAATAAGTTAAGGTTGTATACTTTGAGTTAAATGAATTAGGCATTAAAATTTTAATATATAGCGTGTGCTAATCTTAAGCATAACATAGACATATAAACCATTGTTTGCTCCTAGTTGAGTCCACATTGATAATCTTATATTATAAGAAGCAACTACAGAAAAATTGAATTTGTAAGTGTAAGCTGGAAGAGGAAGCATAACATGGAAATAAGTAGACACTTAAAGGATGAATTGAGTTAGAAAAATGTAAGTGAGGATTAGGAACATATTGAAAGTTGAAAATGAAGTTAATGAGTGGTGCAGAGAACTCAATGAAGCTGGGACAATGGCACCCAGAGGCCAACCCTGCCCTGCTGCCTGTTTGTAAATAGAGTTATTGGACTATTGCCACAGCCATTTGTTTATTGCTGTATGGTCTATTTTCATGCTCCACTGTCAAAACTGAACTGTGACAGAGCTACATCTCCCCATAATCTAAAATGTTCCCTATCTGCCATTTCAGAGAATCTTTACTAGCAAGTGTCTTAAGGGAAATAATAAAAGAAGAAGTTAAGTGTTGTTGCTTGCTTCTGCTGTTTTGGGGGGCCCACCACCCAGTTCCCAAATAAATCACACACAGAGGTATATGCTTAATTATGAATGCCCGGCCTCAACTTGGCTTAGTTTCTAGCAAACTTTTCTTAACTTAAATTATCCTGTCTACCTTTTGCCTCTGGGCTTTTCCCAGTCTCTCTCTTCTGTAAATCTTGCCCTTTCTCTGTGACTTGCTGTGTAGCTAGCTGGGTGGCTGGCCCCTGGAGTCCTCCTCCTTGTCTGGCTACTCCTTCTCCTCCCAGATTTCTTCTATTTATCCTCTCTGCCTGCCAACCCTACCTATTTTTCTCTGACCATTCTGCTCTTTATTAGACCATCAGGTGTTTTACACAGGCACAGTAACAGAACTTCACAGAGTTAAACAAATGCAGCATAAGCAAAAGTAACACATCTTAAAATAATATTCTACAACAGTTAAACTTAAAGAAGTATGGGATGACATATCAACTTGGAAAGAGCATGGCTTCAAAGAAAGTACATTGGCATTGCCTGTAGCTTTTGTGTGTGATGCTGGGAAGGCTTCTAAAGGCTTTATTGGTAAACATTTAATTGTGACATTTCTTTTACTGGCTATTTTGAAGTTTGAATGATGTGATGACACATGTTAAATTCTTCATATCCAATAAGATTGGTTTTCTTGTCTTTTACTTATGAAAGTAGAAGTATGTTATGTGGCAATATGAGTGCTTGCTCCCTTTAAAACAATTCTCTGTAGTTTAGGCTGGCCTAGAACATTCTATAAAGTCCTTGGACTTATATCAGTATTCTTCCTCTGTCTCCCAGGTACTAGGATTACAAGTATGAACTACCAACACACTGCTATTTACTATTTACTGTGCTTTTTTAAAAAAAAAATTACTTGTTTTTTCAGAAAGTCATGTTCTAGATTGTACTTTGGGTCAAGATAGACCCATGTTTTTAATCTCAGCTCTTATGTCCTATTTTGTGGCTTTGGGTAGGATACATAACCAAATTTTAGCTATTGAATCTGTCAGGGAGTGATAATGAGATGATTGTATAATGTTTCATACTTAAAACTACTTGGTTCAGTGGCTAGTGCATGTGATGATGGAGAAGGTACTATATTGTTAATGAGTTTACCAGATGAAAGAGTGCTGTACATTCTATCATTTGTCAATTGGGAGAAAACACATTTGAGGGAAAACAAATGTGCTTTGGGATGTTCTATATGCTATGAATGTGTTGCTCTGATTGGTTGATAAGTAAAATGCTGATTGGCCAGTAGCCAGGCAGGAAGTATAGGCAGGATAAGCAGACAAGGAGAATTCTGGTAAGCGGAAGGCTGAAGGTTAGGCACCAGCCCACAGTCCAGGGAACAGCATGTAATGCCATGGAACACGTGGCAACATACAGATTAACAGAAATGGGCTGAGTTTAAGTGTAAGAGCTAGTCATGGTAGGCCTGAGCTAATGGCCGAGCAGTTATAATTAATATAAGCTGTGTGTTTACTTGGGGGATGAGAGTGGGAGAGATTTGTCCCAACTGCTGGCAAGCCAGGACACAGGAAAACTTCAGCTACAGAAGGCCGAGTCAGGTAGACGCAGCCCACTGTCCAGGGAGCAGCATATAATGGCACACAGGTAAAACCATGGAACACGTGGCAACATACAAATTAACAGAAATGGGCTGAGTTTAAATGTAAGAGCTAGTCAGTAGTTAGCCTGAGCTAATGGCCAAGCAGTTTTAATTAATATAAGCTTCTGTATGTTTACTTGGGTCTGAGTGGCTGCAGACCAGGTGGGACACAGGAAAATTTTTAGCTACACAAATGACTTGATCCAAATGTTTTTGGTAGAAACTTGTAAGATGAAACAGAAGAATAATGCATAGAGGAAAATTATCTGTGTGACTTTCATATTCTGTGTAGGGTGCTCGGAGTTCAGGCTTGAATGGAAGTAGCAGAACTGTGAAAACAATGCTGGTAGTCATTTGCAAGGCTGGGATAGCTTGGCACTGTAATACTCAGTTTACTTTCTGAGCATCACCACTGCTATATGGCAAAGCATGTTCTTTGTTTATGTTCAAGATGTCAGCTAATCTAAATTGGCAATCTTTTAGATTACTGATGTTAACGAATCAGTGATCTAGAATGTGGTCAAGTTGTTAGAGCTGGAATTCCTGAGTGAGATAAGATAACTAACAGGCCATTGTGGAGGAGAGGGAGAATAATTCGTTTGGACTGGTATGTTTGAATTAGTTTTTAACAGTGTTAGAAGGGGCTAGAGAGATGGCAAAGAGCACTTGCTACAATTGCAGAGGACCTGGATTTGGTTCCCTGCATTTACATAGTGGCTCACAACCATCCTTAACTCTAGCTTCCCTATCATAGTATGTTTATTTCTATTGTGGAGTCCCTAAAACTCTGCTTATTCTCCATCCTACATATAGCCTTGTACAGCCTGAGTCCTCTGCATCACTTGCATGAGTAAACTTGCACTGTTGTTTGGCCGATACCATTCCTATTCTTTGTTCTTCTTAAAGCATTAGTTTTACAAATTTCCTTTCTCGATTACAAACTCTTTTTACTATAATTCATGGTTTCTCAAACTTGTATTATTGACATTTTGGACAAGCTATTTCTTTCTGGCTTCCTGTGTGTGTGTTATTGCAATTTTTTGTTTGTTTGTTTTTGTTTTTGTTTTTTTGTTTTTGAGACAGGATTACTTTGAGTAGTTTTGGTGCCTGTCCTGGGTCTTGCTCTGTGGACCAGGCTGGCCTCGAGCTCACAGAGATCCTCATGGTTCTGCCTCCCGAGTGCTGGGATTAATGGCGTGAACCATTTTTTTCCTCACACAAAATTATTTTGAGCTACATTTAAATGATATTAAAGCCAGTTACAACTATTCCACCTCAGTATATATTAGCATGTGTACTGTGGTGTGCCAGCAGATATCTCTTAGCAGTGAGGTCAGGATCAGGGGTCAAGAACTGGATCTTCAGTTACAGAGTTCTATGTGCTAGTCTATGTAGTAGATACTTTCCTTTGTATGTGTTCATTTAAAAATCCTTCTGCACACTTTTTCTCATGAGTCTTCAGAATTTTAATTTGTAGATATATGTATGGGGGATTATAGGTCATGAAACTAGAAGAGGGACAATGAGAGGAAAGAAGATAATAGAAGAGGGGGAAGAACAAAGTGTAATCATTATTTTGACATTCACTTTTTATCTTTTCAGAATATTTTCTGAAGTTCATATATGAGATTATTAACTAATTATAATAAAATTTCATGTCTGAGATTTTAATACTTAAAAACATTCACTCAGGTTTATATAAATACACTTTTTTTTAAGTAAAAGGCTCATGTTACCTAGTTTTCTCAGTTTAAAAACAACTTAGAAATATTTATTCTTTTTCTTATCAAGGCATTGCTTCAGAGTTTGGAGTTCGAGGTTATCCAACAATTAAGCTGTAAGTTGAATGTTTTATGTTTATTTTTAATCGTTCACTGTTCTTCATTTCATTTATTCTAGTTTGTTCTTTGGAGGGTGAAGTTTTGGGTTCAGCCATTGTTTTTAAGCAGAGTGTGTGCTACACCTCTATAGGTCTTCATATTTAAGTGTGTGGTGTACAGCTAATTCAGTAAATACGTTCTGAGCACTTACTGTGTAGCATGCACTTACAGGACAAGGTATATATTCATAAATTATGAAAGGTCTCCTCTGAAGGAGCCCCAGTTTGTGTTCTGCTTTACAACAGCAAATCACATCTAACAGATTTCATTCTTGTATAATTAAAGAGTCTTACTTCATCAGAGAAAAAAGAAATCAAGAGAAGGAAAATTGATAGATGTTAATTTTAATCAATGAGTATTGATCAAGTCTTGTAGAGAATTTAAGTTAGAAAAATAGTATGGTTATTCTAAAGGGAATTGTTTTGTAATGATTTTGCTTCATTTTCCTATTTTCATTAACCTCATTTTGGCACTGTGAGGAGCTAACCAGTTATTTTCAAAGTTATCTCCCTACCCCCAGGGAATAAAACCCTCAATTTCACAATTTTGAGTAAATATATTTTTCTGGGGTTTTATATTGGTATTTTTCTTTTCTTTTGTGGGGGAGTATTTTTCTTTTTTTAAAAAAATGCTGTAATTTTACAGTACAGTGTGATGTTAATGATCCTTTCTCTTTGTTATTAGGAGTTCTGTTTTTGTTTATTTTTTTATATATACAGTTGATTTTTATTAACAGGTTTCTTGAAAGATAATCTATGTTTTAGGAAAGCTATTTTTATGTCTGATTCATGATACCTAATGGAGGGTTTATCAACTAACTTGTATTGGTGAAAATGAGCTTTGCCATCACCAAAGTACTTTTTTATTTACCACTTGATAGTCAGATTAAAACTACTTTGATTTAAGCCCTTGACTGTAAATGTGCAGTTACTCACTTTTTAGACAGTACATACTAAAACTCTGCACAACAGAGTAAAATGTATTCTGTTGTGTGAGTGGAGTATAGCCTTTTCTTATGAATCTTAAGGTGCTGTTCCTCAGAAGACAATTGGATATTCTTTTTACATAAGTGTGCTGCTCGTAAACCTTCCCCTTATTTAGTGTTCTATGCATTTTAAGCATATATTTTAATAAAGGAGGATTGAGATTAAATATGAAGACAGATAATTTCCAATTCTTACCTTTTATTTTTAAGTTTAAAGGGGGACTTGGCATATAATTACAGAGGACCACGGACTAAAGATGATATAATTGAGTTTGCTCACAGAGTATCTGGGTAAGTTGAAAAAGCCTTTAATACATGATTTTAATCTTTGAAAGAAAATATATTTTAGTTGGCCACATTGGACATGCATAGTCTAGGTATGAAATGTGTTGTATGCATTTATGAAAAAATATAAGATTATGTAGCACATGCAGTGAAATTCTGTAAAGAGATATTATATTTTATAGTATATGTTAATTTTGTGTTTAAGGCCATTTTATGTTTAGAAGAATCTTTTTTCTCCAATGAATTTTAATTCATTTTCATATTTTTTTATTACTTACAAAACAGTCTTTCCTATTTATAAAGGATATCCTAAGCTCCACACCTTACCCCATCCCCATCCCCTACTCCCCAATGCTCGAAACTGTGCCTAGTACCAGATCATATGAACATTATCTATTTCTTTCTCTTAAAATATCTTGTACTTTTATCTTTTCACTTGATTTCCTTTCTTTATTATCTGGATTTCCAGTGTCACTAACTTCTGTACTTTGAATCCATTGTTAAACAAAGTCAGGATTACTTGCACTTAAGTCCTGCAATTCCTTCATAAGTTAGTCTGGTAACTCAAAGGGCTGTACAATTGCTAATGGGCAGGTCATGTACACAACATGCATACACTGATCAAAGGGGTGATTCCTTGGCTTTCTATGTACCTTTTAAGGGGAAATAGGTTTCATATTACTCAGAACAGTGCACAGTTTAACTTATGGACTGTTTCCTGTGGAAGTTCCTGTTTAGTATTATCGGACCCTAATTATTATGGGTAATTGGAACATAGGAAATGAAATTGGGAGGATTATTCTAGCAATTTTGTGAATCTTAATTTTTAAAAATATTTTCCTTATGTAGTGATGCCTTATATCAACTTATATTTCTTGTTCTCTAATTTTGGAGTCTTAGGAGAAGCTCAGAGTATTCTTGTTCTGATAAACTTGGTATTCCATCCCTAGTTTGTGGTTCTGAAAATATTTTTTAGATGCAGCTAAATTAATTTTCTTTACCATCACATTTTATGCCATCTGAAAAGTATTCTGGCAGTATTTACCTACCAGATGACACAGTTAGAACCCAGTGAGCCATTTGCATTGAATGGACAGATCTTTGACTTATTGCTGGTCAGGAAGTATATCCTTCCATAAGCAATTCTTACTGATTTAAATGTGATTTTTTTTTAAAGGAAATGTTTATGTCTTGCCAAGGTGTAGAGAATATTGGTGTTTATAATTATATTTATAATATGTTTGTGTGTATCTCTTTTGAAGATCATTTGTCAAGATCAATTAATCTATATTGGCTTTAAAGTTCTAGGGACTATTCTTATTGGCTTGACAAGATACAGTGGTAATTATATATAGCTTTAAGTTAAAACAGGATAGTTTGTTGTGTAAAATGATGCCTCAAAATATTTGTGTAAATGCAGAATTAGGAATAATCTTTGTTAAAGTTTGTGATGCTTAATATGTAATTTCCATTGTATTTTCTGCTATTGCATATTTCTCTTCATTTACTTTGTGAATAAATATAATTTGAAATGGTTTTATTGGAGGTGAGTGCTAGTGGGATGCACTTGATTCCCCTGTGGCTTCAGGTAGCTTTATATTTATCAGTTACAAGTTCATTTTTCTTTAACCCTAGGAAGGAATTCTCCTTATGTAAAGGTGCCTTTGGAGTAGGGGAGATTTCATGACTCAGTTCTAGAATTGCATCACTTACTGGTTAATTATGAAGGACTGAAACAGAGACTAGGGAGAGTGATGCAATGACCTTAAGAACTGTGTGTTTTGAAAGTGTTTGCTTTTGCAAAATAGGTTCTATTCATTTTGTAAGTTTTGAAGACTGAAAGTATGCTAATCTAAACCATTTTAAAAGAAGAAAGCATTTATTCCTTTCTTAACTTTTTTTTTCATTTTTCTTTATTAAGAAATTTTCTACACCATATACTATCCACAGATTCCCCCCTCCTTCCTCCTCTCACCCCCCAGCTCTCTTTCCCAAGCCACCCCACAACCCCACACCCCCCAAATCAAAGTCTCCCATGGGGAGTCAGCAGAGCCCAGCACACTGAGCCTAGGCAGGTCCAAGCCCCTTCCCACTGCACCAAGGCTGTACAAGGTGTCATACCACAGCACCGGATTCCAGAAGCCTGCCCATAGACCAGGGACAGATCCCAATCCCCCTGCCTGGGTGCCCCCCAAACAGTTCGAGCCAAACAACCATCTCCCGTATCCAGAGGGCCTAGTCCAGTCCCATGGAGGCTCCACAGCCACCACAGTTCATGGGCTTCCACTATTGTTTTATAAGTGATATGTTTTATAGTAACCTTTAGGGCAATTCATTTATTCATTTGTTTTTGAAAATGGCTATAATAAATTTCATAGAATTATTTTCCTTTTTGTACTAGTGTAACTATTGCTTCATTCTATTTTTTTTAAATAAACAGTAATAATATAAACTGGAAGCTTGAGGCTTTGACCTCCCTAAGGTACTTAAGAAGTTTGTTACATTTAAATTGACACATTTTATATAAATAATAACTCTTGTTGACTCCTAGATACTGTTTCATGATCTGTTTCTGTAAATAATGCTTTTGAAAAGGAAAGATTCCTCAGGTAAATTGTCTTGCTTTTAGCCAAGGACTGTAAATGAGTGATTATTCTGTGTCTCACTAATCAAAAATGTTATTGATGGTGTATAAAGAAATGTATTTGGAACTGGCAGATTTAATTCTGGGTACTACATAAAGTATTACACAAACACCATAGGCTGAAATTTTATTTGGGTGTGTTTGGGATATGCTTAAGTGCAGATGATATATTGTTAACACATTAAACATCAGCTGTCACATAAATTGGAATGAATTGTGCATTGTTTTTAGTTCAGACTCATTTGTTTTGTTTTCAAATAGGGCTCTGATTCGGCCACTTCCAAGTCAACAAATGTTCGACCATGTACGGAAGAGGCATCGTGTATTTTTTGTTTATATTGGCGGAGAATCACCCTTGAAAGTATGAAATTATCCTTTTCCCACATAAACAGACATAGTGTAATTTTATTTGGTGTACAGCTGTGATTTTGCAAAAACTTGAAAGCAAAATATTTTAGCTTATCTAAGTATTTTTCATAATAAAAATACTTTATTTAATCTTCCTTACTAAATTTGCCATTATGAAATTGAACTGAGTAAAAATTTGGGTAAATATTGCCTGCATTAGTAATTCTTATGGTACTAACCAGGTTATTTAATTTTAACACTTTTAAAACACAAGTGAAAGAATGGAAACTGCAGTGAAATGTTACCTTTTTAAAGCAAAACAGCATTCCTAAGGTTACTTAATGTGTATGTGTTTCTGCATACCTTCTCTACTGTCATCTCCATCACCGTTCATCATTGGTAATAGTCTGAATTGACCTTGTATTATAACTCAGCTCTCTTTGAAGGGGAGGATAGGAACACTTAGTTGATATGATTGTTTGCCTTTATAACAGTATTTTTGGTTTGGTTATATTTTCTCCTTTCACTGAAAGGTGACATGGTAGGAAATTCTTGCACTGCTTATAAATAGCCTTGATTGTTAGAAAACCAAATTTTGATCTTTGATATTCAAGATGTCTTTTTTCTGTTTGTATTATCATAGGAGAAATACATAGATGCTGCTTCAGAATTAATTGTATATACATACTTCTTTTCTGCCTCAGAAGATGTGGTTCCTGAGGTAATATTTAATATCTGGTTTAATGACAAAAATTCACTCTTAAGAATTACGGTTTGATTTTATGTACCTGGTTTATTCATAATGTTATATGAGAAGAAAGAAACTTTTGCTATTGTTGTCAGACTATTTGTTATTCACGAGCCAGGACTCCATTACCGTGGCACATAGAGACTGCAGCTGTCACATTATTGACTTTTTTCTCTGTGAAATAATACTGGTGAGCAGTGATATACATCAAACTCCAAAGGTTCCCAGTGTTGTTGTGACCCCAAAATATAAAATTATTTTCATTACTGCTTCATAGCTGTAATTTTGCTACTGTTATGAATTGTAATATGAATATCTGAAATGCAGGATATCTGATATACTACCCCTGTGGAAGGGTAGTTTGACTCCAAAGGAGTAACAACCTACAGGTTGAGAACCACAGTTCTAGTATGTATATAGGTTCTTATAATGAAAATTCTGAAATGATTTCAGTTTGTTGAAGAACCTCTATTTTTGCCAGTCTAAATCCACTCCAGTTTACCTATTATACCAGTTATAAGACATGTTATTTTTCAGAGAAGATCATGCTAATATTCTTAATTTGCCATTTCTCCTTTTTAAATCTAAGTATTGATGTTTCTATTTTACAGTCAAACTCTTTCATTTTGGTGTTTAGGTATATGGGGTTTTTTGTTGTTGTTGTTGTTGTTTTGGTTTTTGGGGTTTTTTTTTTTTTTTTTTTTTTTTTTGGATCTGAGGATCGAACCCAGGGCCTTGCACTTGCTAGGCAAGTGCTATACCACTGTGCTAAATCCGAATGGAAATAGTTGTGTAACCAGTACATCTTTGAAGCTGTAGAATTAGCTGGGCAGGATATTAAACACCTGAAGATAGAAGCAGGAGCTCAAGGCCAGCCTGGGCTACATGAGACTTTGTATTTAAACAACAACAACAACAACAACAAAAAAAAAAAAAAAAACCCTAAAAAGATAGATAACAGACCCAGCACACCCTGCAATGTGATAGTGAAGGTCAAGGAATGTAGGAGACAGATGGATATGGAACTGGATTCTCTGCTGCAAGTTCTTTGAGGAAGGGCTACTTTGTTGCTTTGAAAGGGAAAAACCAGCCAGGCAGTGGTGGCACAAGCCTTTTAGTCCCAGCACTCCGGAGGCAGAGCCAGGCAGATCTCTGTGAGTTCGAGGCCAGCCTGATCTACCAAGTGAGTTCCAGGAAAGGCGCAAAGCTACACAGAGAAACCCTGTCTCAGGAAAAAAAAAAAAAGAAAGGGAAAAACCTGAAAGTAGAACTTTTTATATCATTTTTGTGGATGAGTTGCCAAAAACTGGTGGATCTAGTCCTGGTTGAGAGCTTTTTCACTACCTAAGGTAGTTTTTTTCATGATATTGTTTAATTTTTAGTTATAATGTATCAAGAACATTTGTCATATTGTCTCTGTGCTGAGATGTACCTGGATCCCTTTATTTGTTACTTTCATGTTTCATGTGTTCATAATTGCTTAGCCAAATTATTTGTCCTCTGATAGTCATAATTTTACCCTTGAAATAAATACAAAATAGAAAGAGATACTTTTAGGTGACTCCTTATGAATGACAAGTGTGTTTAAAAAGCAATTTAGAGAGTTCTTTCCTATGTCATTCATAATTATCCTGTGAGGTAGATGTCATAGACTTTGTGTTTCTAGAATGAGGCAATTGACTCCCTAGATAAAGTGGCTGCATATCACATAGCTAGTGGGGAACGACATCCTTAGGTAGGCTGCTGTTCTGTGTCCCAGAACTCTCCATCTTTCCCTACCCAGAATGCTATCTGTGGTCTTTTAGAAACTCTTAAGAGTAGTCTTTGTTTTTTGGTCAAACAGGATGCTTCCAGGGAGATATCTGAAAATACTCAGATAGAAAAGTTGGTTGAACTTAAGATTGTACTCTGTTTAGTCTTTTGTTGCTGTCTGTATGTGTTCCAAGTTTTTTTCTGTGCTTTTTCAGAAGTTATAGGCACTAATTGTATTATTGTCTTCTGGTGTTTTTCTGCAGTATGTGACACTGAAAGAGATGCCTGCAGTGCTCGTTTTCAAAGATGACACTTACTTTGTTTATGATGGTAAGTTTCAAAGTTTTAACTCATATAAGCCTTTCATAATTACAACATTGTTACAAGGAGGTCTTTATAGAAGATTTTATAAGTGCTGCCAGTGTCGTAGTTCCCTGTGGTAAATGATCTTTTTAACCCTTAAGAAGTTTTTCCATCAGTGTGCTTTCATCTTTAGTTGCTTCCAACAATTTTGTGTGTTGTGAAATTATTTGCCAGTTTAAGAAATAAGCTATATGTGATTTCTATGCATTAAAATGTTCAGAATTAATTTTAAGAGGATAGTAAACATTTTACCACACATAGATAAAATAAAACATCCTCAGCAGAATGGAACCCTATACTCTTTCTAAGTATTTTCCCTCTCTGTCTGAAAGCACTTTCTTGAAGTTAATACTTCATTTTAGCTAAGTTTTATTTTTGTATCACCCATACATCATAAAAAGAATAGCATAATAAAACTCTGGTACTCACAGTAATATTGAATGATTAACCAGACCTTACTGCACTTGGTTTGGTTTTGTTCTCTTTGGAAACATTTCAAAGCAGATCATAAAGGCATTTTGTCAATATGTTTCATTATTCTTTTTGAAAACGTGGGCTGTGTTTTTTAGGTAGCCACTTGGTTATTGGACCACAGAAGACAGCTTTTTTATTGCTTCAGTAAAATAATATGTTTTGATTATTGTGCCGAGAAAATTAAGCATCTCCTTTTTTTACTGTGTTTAATTGAACTCACTTTAATTTCTTGATATATTATTATCACTTCTGTGCATGCAGTTAACCATGCAGTAGGTGTACTGTGTTAACCTACTTAATGTTGCATTGTTATTTTAGCCTTTAAAGAAATTATGCAGGGGATAATATGGCAGATACATGAATGTCCTACATCACTAGAATGTTAGATAAGGAAATTTATACAGTGAAATAGAAAGTCAGTTCATAAGCTCATTCATTCAGGGGTTAGTTATTTAATGTTTACAATTATCTCCAAGCAAGCAAATGTTTGCCATCAAAGGAACATGAGAGAAACTTGCACACATAAAAATAGGAGAAAAGAGCCAGGCGTGGGTGCATTCCTTTAATCCCAGCACTCGGAGGCAGAGCCATGTGGATCTCTGTGATTTCAAGGCCAGTCTGATATACTGAGTGAAATCCAGTATAAGCACCAAAACTACACAGAGAAACCCTGTCTCTAAACAGCCCCCCCCCCAAAAAAAAATAGGAGAAAAGAAATAACCATAACTGTGTCTTTACCTTCTTTCTTTTTGATGATAGAATAACTACTAGAAGTATGGTTTCTTCATGCCATTATCATGTTTCCAAAAGTATTTCAGAACTCTGTTTAATCAGGATGTGTTATTTCCCCAAAACATTGTATTTCCTGGGGGTTGGGGATTTAGCTCAGCAGTAGAGCACTTGTCTAGCAAGCACAAGGCCCTGGGTTCGATCCTCAGCTCAAAAAAAAAAAAATTGTATTTCCTGTCAGCCTAGAAAAAGATGTATTTGATATTGAAATAAAGCTCATGAACTGTGTTTTATTTTTGTGTTTAAATTGTACGTATGAGAAACAATTATAAACTAAGATAAAGTATGTACTTGACCATTGTTACTATTTTATATATTTTTAAAGTAAAGTGTTTTTTTTTTTTTTTTCTCCCAAGTTAAAATGCTTAACAGTATCTAAATTCAGCCTTCAAATCTCTTACTCTAGTCCTGCTAAGAAGTCCGTACCTTAGACAGCTTCCTTTTTTACTTTCTTGGAAATACAAAAAAATAAAACAAAACAAAACTTGTGATCTGTTTGGATTTTATATATTCCTTGTACCTGCCTGAGGAAATTCCCTCCTTTCCCATTGCTTCCTGCTTCAGTTGTCCTTTGTGCTTGAGACAGAAGTCATAGGCACGGTTTCTGTGGGTGTTGTGTATGTCCAGCTTTGCTGCCATTTCACAGACAGTATTTTCAACCTGCCTGAAGCCTTCACGTGGACAACAGGTCCCATAATGCCTCAGATGTTTACTCTGCTCCCAATTATTTATGGATGCTACAGGGACAGTTTTTCTGAAGAGATTTAAGTTTATTACATTGTGCAGTCTTTAGGAAATTTGTCCTGGGCATGGAATTAAGATCCTTGCCCAGTAATCAACTTGTAGTTTTAGGTTCAGTTTTCTAATTTCTAAATTCAGCTCCATAAACACTTTCAAATTGGCATTTATTCTATAGGTTTATTGCTTAAAAATGGTTTGTTTAACTATATTAAGTGACAGGAAAAGCATACCTTTCAGTCATTGGGTACAATATAATCAAAACTAATAGGCTTTTAAAGAACTTTAATTTTTTGGGGGGTGGGGGGGTGTTTAGGTTTTTTCTTTGTTTTGTTTTGGTTTTTTGTTGTTATTGTTTGTTGTTGTTGTTTCCAAGACAGGGTTTCCTCCCTGAAGTTCTGGAGCCTGTCCTGGAACTCACTCTGTAGACCAGGCTGGCCTCAAACTCACCGAGATCTGCCCGGCTCTGCCTCCTGAGTGCTGGGATTAAAGGTGTGTGCCACCACCGCCCTGCAAAGAACTGTACTTGTTATGGTTTCTTCATGCCATTATCGTGTTTCCAAAAGTATTTCAGAACTCTATTTAATCAGGATGTTTTATTTCCCCAAAACATTGTATTTCCTGTCAGCCTAGAAAAAGATGTATTTGATGTTGAAATAAAGCTCATGAACTGTGTTTTATGTTTGTGTTTAAGTTGTACATATGAGAAACAATTATGAACTAAGATAAAAATCTAAGAGACAAGAGCAAAGAAATTACAATACATAGCACCTGCAATGATAAGAATCAGGTAACACCTTTACCAGGCTGTCATTGTAGGAGAATATGTTTTTATTTGATCAATGTGTAACATATCTTTCCAACTTCATTTTTAAATGAATATTCAGACTGTAATAACTGTTCATATAGTAATATATGTAGTATAAGTTATTTTTAAGTTTATAAATGGACTTATTTAACATGTTATAAAATATATTCAGTTTTGATTTAGGGCAATTTAATTATTTCTTTTATTTGAATTATTTTTTGCTAATTTTATTGGTACTATAGTAAATAATTTCATTGTTCATTAATTGTGGTCTACATCTGATTGAGTAGAATAAACTACCTAAGAACCAGCTTACGGTTTTAAAATTATGATACTGTATTAGATATTTTATTCACATTGCTGGATTGAGACATTGCAGCTATCTTGTACTCTGGTGTATTTCATTTGCTTTGTTTTCAAGAGTATGAAGATGGTGATCTGTCCGCATGGATCAGCAGGGAGAGGTTTCAGAACTATCTTACTATGGATGGCTTCCTGTTGTATGAACTTGGAGACACAGGTAACAAGCATATGGCCATTCCTATTTCATTATAGATTTTTTTTTCTTTGATTCAGTACTTAATTACTGTTTCTTTTAAAGCTGCATTTACTAATTAAAAGACTTATGTTTATTAGTTCTTTTTAAGAATTGAAACTTACATATCCATACCACATATTTAAGTATATATAATTCATATGAGGATCAGTGTAGCCAAAGAAAGGCTTTTTCTAATATCTAATGGTGATGAGAAAGACAAGGATCCTGGATGATTGAGGAATGAGGGGGGGGGAAACAAAACAAAACATGAAGCTACAAGTCTTCTAAGATCTGCTTTTACTTGTAAGTAGGAATCTGTCATATTGTTCATTTCATAAGATCATATGATAGAAAATTACAGATAAAGCAAGAAAACAAATAGAAAGTAACTATATATAAATATAAAGTTCAAAACTTCTAGGACACTTACTTTTTAGGAGAAAGTGTTGTGTAAATTTAGACCCAATTGTAAGTGAAATATTTACTTATTGTTACACATGTATTTCCTCTCACAGTTTCATGGTCATGGGATAGAAGTGCAGCTATAGAGAAGAGGCATTTGAAAATTAAATTAACACAGAATAAAAACTAAGTATGAAATATTTCAAGAAATGAAATAATCCTTATACACTGATGTTTTCAACAAAAAGAAAACAGTGAGTTGAGATTGTATAGATGTAATATTTTTAGAGATGTGTTATGTAGGGCAAGATTAGGAAAAGCAGCAAAATAACATTGAATGATATGTTTTGTTTGCTTAATCCTACATTTGTGTTCCTACCCTTGAAAAATAATGTTCCCGTATGTTTAGGTATATAAGTTCATAACTCTGAAAAACTGTTGCTTTCCTGAAATAAATGAGCATTCCTTGAAGTTAAGGTACTTAGCTAGTAAACAGTGGTGCCTCACCTGTGTTCTCCCAGGGCTTAGTATAGTGCTGAGAACATAACACCTTCAACCCACATCATCACCACCACAGCACCACTGTTCTGTTATTACATCATTCTACCCTCCTGAACATTATCATATGGAGTACTGTTTCACTTATGCCTCAGAAACAGTGTTTCACTAAATTTGATGCTATACGTCAATGGTGAATGGTGATCCATTGTAATGGATGTAACAGAGGAAATGGCCACACAGAAAGCATCTCCTTTGTGTTATAAAAAATTGCTTTTTTAGCACCACAATTTTTATTAAATTTTTTAAAATCAACATCTTTATGGTACAGCTTTTGACAAAATACTGTACCAGTCTATGGGTCACATAAAACAATTTTAGTAGAGAAATTATTATTATTTACCTCCTAGAGGAAATTTATCATTTGTAATTGCCTAATTCATTGGTTCAGACTATAAGCAATATACCATAATATATTAATTTTGTGTAACATGTGAAGGATGATTGGAATTAAAGTCTAGAAACATATTCTTATAGTTCCCAGTTACATCAGAAGTAATATTTGACAAGCATATGTAATGTGAGTTATATCATTCTCAATTCCAGGAAATGAAAGATATTATTCTTAATTTTAGGAAAGCTTGTGGCCATTGCAGTTATTGATGAGAAAAACACATCGCTTGAACATACCAGGTATGGTTGCTTTGAATTTATTTAAGCTTCAAATGTCATCCAGATCTTGTTTTGCCTGTAGTACTTAGATAAGGCAACAGATGTGATAAAGAGATAATTAAACTTTTTAACTGAAGAGGTGAAATATTTATATGTTTGTTCTTCTACAGATTAAAGTCGGTTATTCAAGAAGTTGCTAGAGATTTCAGAGACCACTTCCATAGGTATGTACCTGTGTTCTGAAAGGTTGTCTTTGTTTGAAAGGTTGCCTTTGTGTAACTTGGTGTTACAGTGAAGTAAATCTAAAACAGTAAGATAAATTGAGTATCCCTAATCTCTAAAATTTAAATCTGAGATACCCTCAGGTCTAAGTGAAGGGCTGTGACATGACACTAAGTAGAAAATCCACAGCTACCTTCACATGATCGTGGTCAGAGCACAAAGCCACTTTTAAAAAATTGTGTGAAATTCCTTCAGGATATGTTTATAGGGTATATATATATATATATATGGTGAGGGAAAGTGAATTCTGTACTTAACATTTTGGTCCCTGCCCTAGGGAGCTCATTGTTTATGTGCAAATGTTCCAAACCATGAAAACTTGGAGAAATGTGAAGCACTTCTGGCCCCAGGTTTTTAGAAAAGAGAGTCCATCTCACACTTAGAAAAGTGAATCAAGGATTGCAGTGAATAGCCAGGTGGTGATGGCGAATGTCTTTAATCCCAGCACTTGGGAGGCAGAGGCAGATGGATCTCAGAGAGTTAAAGGCCAGCCTGGTCTGCAAAGCGAGTTCCAGTACAGCCAGAACTGTTATACAGAGAAGCCATCTCTCAAAAAAAGCAAACAAACAAAAAAGAATTGTAGTGAATGACCTGGAGCTTCAGGTCAGCATGAGGATAAGTCCATGTCACATCTTACAAGTTAGAGAAGATGCATCCAGTCATTTATAATTTATTACATTCATGCTTCCTGAGAGTGTTTGACATGTGTTTTATGGTAGGTTTATATGCCCATAGACTAACAAATTTGAAACAATTCTAGTGAACAGTCACATGTCAGGTAGATATTCAAATTAATGGAATATAACAATTTACTTGGGAATGAGAATTTTTGCTGTATTCCAAATTTTTGTGTTTGTTGCTGCCATTCAAAACAACAATAGGAACTTACAGGACTCATTATTTTCTTCATATTTCAAACCTACTGAAAGTTCATTGTGCAGCATGGTACATGGTAGCTGACCTCTTTTGAGTGATCCTCTTTCTTTTTTTGTTTGTTTGGTTTTTTTTTTTTTTTTTTTGGTTTTTCGAGACAAGGTTTCTCTGTGTAGCTTTGCGCCTTTCCTGGATCTCACTCTGTAGACCTTGCTGGCCTCGAACTCAAAGATCTACCTGGCTCTGCCTCCCGAGTGCTGGGATTAAAGGCGTGCGCCACCACCACCTGGCTGTGATCCTATTTCATGGTAAATTAGCTTTCATTAAATCCATTTTACTTGGAGCATGTTTTCTTACCTGCCTTTTAAACATGTAAAATGAGGTGAAATGTCACAGAGCTTGTTGCCACTGCCCATGTACTTGTTCATAAAACCCAGTAACACACACACTTAGGTACATATCAGGGGTTTCCATGTTCAGTATTGAAAGTTTATGTGCTTACCAAGGTCATGTTTGTGTTGTGTACATTTTTCTAAATCTAGTTTTGCGTTCTTTCTTTTCTCTCTGTTGTTGCTGGTGTCGGATAGAGATTTTCAGTTTGGCCATATGGATGGAAATGACTACATAAACACATTGCTGATGGAGTAAGTAAAGTGTTAATGGTTTTACAAGCAGTTTTTCCTCTTTGATATTTCAAAAACAAAAAACAAAAACAAAAACAGAAAACTCACATCATTTTCTGATGTCTTAGTTTATAAATCCCTTTATTTTGAATTTATTGAAATTCAATTTTATTCTTTACTATAGAAAATTATCTGCCACTTCAACATTATAACTTATAGTGTCCTTAAACCATTCTATAACATATATATTTGTGGTTTTTTTATAATTCCTACTTTAATAATTTTAATATGGAATTATGGGCTGCTAAGGTTGTTCACTGGGTAGAGGCAATTGCATACAGGTCTGACAACTTGAGTTTGATCCCGTTATACCACAAGGTGGCAGGAAAGACCCCATTCCTGAGTTGTTGGCCAACTTACACATTTCTTAACACATAGTTTAATCAGATAGTAGAAAATCTGAGCTCAAATTAGAATCAGGAGAACATAATTAGCTTAAGTTGCTACATTTGAAGGGTATGTTAGGTTTTTGCCTCTGCCTGAGGATTTTAAAGGAGGTAAAATTTATTTTGACTCTGGTTTATAAGTCTCAATGTTGGTGGGCTCCATTGCTTTCTGTCTAAAGGAGACACAGCATCATGGCGGCAGGAGTATGTGGCTGGTACTCCTCACTTTAGATGAACAAGACCAAGCATTAAGAGCATGTTTCCAGTGACTTGGTCCATCCTGCTAGGCTTAGCTGTTGAAGATTCCCTACCTACAAAGATAATATCACCAGTTGGGGACCAAGGCTTCCACACATGAACCTCAGGCCATTTTATATTCAAGCTATAATAACAAGTCTTTATGTGCAGAGATATGGCCTGCTTTGATGAATTTTTAAGTATATTGGAAAATATATGTATCCTCTTGTTGGAAAGAGTGGCAAGAGACTATAGAGACTTCATAGTAGTGTTATTCAACATGTTTTTATATGTTAACATATACAAGGTACCATGTGAATATTTAGCTTGAATTTTCTCATGTAATTGTTTAGCAAGTTAGGTACTCTCGGTTTCTTTATTTTATGAGGAAAAAAAAACTTTACATGTAAGAAGTTAAATTACTTGATAGACATCCTGTAGTATTAAGAGGAAGCGCCATATTCAAACACATTGTGACTCCAGAGACCATCCTGTTGCCTGTGTGGGTTTTTGAGTGCCATCTGAAGTAGGGTATATGTTATTAGTGTTTTGTATAATACTGTGCAGAAATTTATCCTTTCTATTTTATATTTAATATAAATATATTTATAACATATATATTTATATATAATTATATTTAGTCACTGTTGATCAGGTGTTGATTATTAGAATATTTTCATACATTCTTGGTTAGTAGTAAATTTGATGGAAAATTTGAAAGGTTCAGGTAGACCACAGAGATAAAGATATTAAAAATCTCTTTTCTTCCTTAACTATAGTTACTAAGATGTAAATGATAATTAGGGTATTTATTATTATTGTACTTAACATAAATTTTTATTTTTTTTTCTAGTGAATTGACAGTCCCAACCATAGTTGTACTGAATACTTCAAATCAACAGTACTTTTTACTAGATAGACATATTAAGGATGCCAGTGACATGGTCCAGTTCATTAACAGCATTTTGGATGGTACAGTACCAGTAAGTAGTTCAGATCCATTTCAGAGGGATGAAGGGGAGGAGGCTGAAGAGAAGTAAGCAGATCTTCACCTCTGATCCTGAGAAAGATAGGTAGCCATTGCCTGGAGAGAATAGAGAATCAGCTTCCACCAACTGCATCCTCCTGTCTCACTCACCCAGTCTGTTAGCACATTCTTCTGTGGCAGAGGCTCATAGGTGCAAATGTCCTTCGAAGAGTTATCTGGAATACCTTGCTTGTCACAGTAATAGGAAAGGTGCTCTTGGCCTCTAGGGTTAGATTAGAGATATTAAGAGGTTTGTGATGTGAAATAATGCTTTTTAGAGAATTTTCATGGCACGTAACACCCTTTTTGGTCAGTTGAATTAAGGATAACTGAAGTAAGTTACCAGAAATAGTGATTTTTTTTAAAAAGCTATGAAAAACATTAGTTTTCTAAACAATCAAGAAATGTATTGAGAATCATAGCTCCAGCAAAGAGTTCTAAAAATACTTATGTGAAAGAATAAAGACTTGTTGTAAAGACTACATGATCTTAATTTTCTTTTTTGTTATCTTTGTTACTGTAATTCCTTTTGAGGTATTTCTCAAACTAGGTTGCAACTCATAGTAACAGTCATGAAACCTTGCTCAGGTAGAGATCAGGTGTCAACAGCACACATATTAGTTGAAAAAATTCAGGAAGGGTCTTTGTGGCTTCAATAATATTGTTTTCTTATATTTTTATTTCAGTTTTACACAAACTTTGAAAAGCCAATATGTGTACCTACCTTGGTTTGAAGCCAATGACTTGGGGAAACTCTCTTAGTCATATAGTAGCAATATGATATATGTAGAAATGATATTTTCATTGAAAGAAACTCATTTGTAGTAGTAAGAGCCCTTTTGTTTGTGATTTAGTGAAGCCTGATGAGACTTTTATAAGAGAGATTGCATTGGTCCCGTAGTTTAGGAATTCAAAGAATGGGCAAGACTTCTGGGAGGGCTAGATGCTGGGGTTTGATTTTCTCAAGAACTCTCTTGGCTTCTCAGCACTCCCTGTTGAGCTCCATCTGCAGGAGGATGTTCCTACTTTGTAGGAAAGTCTTCTGCCATAGTGTGGCTAAGCAGCCCAGAAATTCAAGGCTTGTACAAGCCTGGGGAGGGTGGGCCAGCATCCCAAGCCACAAGGATCATGAGTAAGGGAAGATGAGTTTTTAGGGTTTGTTAGCATAAGATAGGAATATAGGACACGAGGGGGATGTAAATATTGTAAATATTTAACATGAATTTAGGGGGTGATGTGTGTAACATTTTGTAAGTCAACTTTATGACTTCCAGTTACATGATTATGTAACATAAAATGTAGTACTAGTATGTGCATAACATATTTTATTCTTATTAAATTGAAGGCCCAAGGAGGTGATAGCATTTTGCAGAGATTGAAAAGAATAGTATTTGATGCCAAATCTACAATTGTGGTAAGTTCTGACAGTTAATTTAGTACCCTTGATAACTAAAAAATTTGGAGGTTCTCAGTCACCTCTCTCTTCCCACTTATCTTTCTTTCTTTTGTACTTTATTTCTTTAAATGGCAGACTTAATTGTAGAATTAAAATGTAACAGTAATTCTCTAACAATGTCTTCATTTCTTTGTTCATCCCAGCTGTCTTGCTAACTGCTCCATGTCATTTTTCATTTGTTGAGGCCTAGGCCACCATGAAAATGTAGCTAGCCTTCTTTATTGGTAAGAAGTAAAATTAAGTAATCTGAATTATCCCATACCTAGTATCCTTCTGTTTTTTCAGTCACATTTGGCTCCTTTTTATTTTTTCTGCCAGCTGCCCTCATTTTCATCCAGGTCCACAGTCTTTCTCACTAGTCTTAAATTTGTTCTTCATACTACTGCACAATGTCACAACAGCCATCAGTTCTGAGTACTTTCTTTTTCCAGTGATATATATCAGAAGATCCCATCCATCTGAAATACTTTCCTTATTGGCTTTTATATATTACTGAGGCTTTCTAGGGATCACTGCTAGTGGTCACATGTTACCTCTGCCTCTTTCTCACTCATTTTTAAATTTCCACTTCTTATTCTATGAATCAATCCAAAAATGATCTTTTTGTTCTCTGGACTCTTCTTAAGAGTAACAGACCCAATCCATAAAATACATCTTAGTGGTAAATCTGATTTAGTAACAAAAAATTTTCTGAGAGCTGAGGAAATAGCACATAACATAAAAGAAACTAGTAAATTAATGTGGCTTTACGAGCAACCAGATTACTCATATGTTAAAATACAAATAGGGCTATAAATAGATGGCTCTGTAGTTAAGAGCTGGTGCCTTTTACAAAGGACCCAAATTCAGTTCCCAGCTCACAAAGTAACTCCAGCTACAGAGGATCTGATACCTCTGGCCTCCAGGCACCACCAGTGTATACACACAAACACACACACACACACACACACACACACACACACACACACAAATTAAATAAAATCTTAAAAAAAAAACACTATAAGAGCATGTGTATAAACTCTTTATTCGTAAGCAACCTCATAGAATTCAAACACAGACAGTAATTATCTAAGAGATCATAGGTAATGTGAGAAAAGAAGGGTCTTTATTAAGTACTTAATCTATTTGGTTTCTTTTCCTATTCCCGTAGCCAGTTCTACACACAAGCACACTCACATGTGCGTGTATGAGCATAGAATTTTTAATCTTAGAGTCTTTAACATGGTAGGTATTGCTCAGGTATTGACATGTATTCATTGAAACTAAGTTCAGTAGCAGTGAGTGGAAATCTATTGTGGCATTATATTTATATCATGCTTTTTATGTCAGAATTCTGTTCAAGTACAACTGAATTCTCTCCCTAGTCTATATTCAAGAGCTCTCCACTTATGGGCTGCTTTCTCTTCGGCCTGCCCCTTGGTGTCATCAGCATCATGTGCTATGGAATCTACACAGCTGACACAGATGGAGGCTATATAGAAGAGCGGTATGAAGTATCCAAAAGTGAGATGGAAAACCAGGAGCAGATAGAAGAGAGCAAAGAGCAGGAGTCCATCATTGGAGGATCTCTAGTCTCTACTGTGCAAGAGCCCAAGGATGTATTAGAAAAGAAGAAAGACTGAGACTTCACAGATAAAAAATATTTGATAGGATTTCAGGTTATTAAAGAATATTTATTGAATTTAGAGTTTAATCATGATCTATTTACAGAAGAGAACATGTTATTTGTATTTTGCTAATAACAGCTGCATGAATTAAAGTAATCCATAAGTGGGAAGACATTTGGAACAGAGAGATTAAGAGTTTGTACACAACCAAGCCAGATCATTGTGTCAGTTTACCTTGCAGATGCCCATTTTGTGCACACTCCTCTGTGTGCATGTTCTATGACAAAGTTAAAAACTTGAACAGAATATTATCTTGACCATTGGGGTGGAAGATACGTGGTTTTACAGAGAGAAATAGTACTTTCACCTACTATATCAATTCTATATTTTGGATAAAATTTATATGAATAAATTAAGTCTTTAAAATTTAGATGTTTTAAGAGTAACTAGTAACTTTTTCCATGTATCAAATTTCAGATTCTGAGTTTAAAAATCACGTGGTTTTTATATAGCATACTGATTTTATTTTACTAGTTGTTTTTAAAGGAGAAATGTTACTTTTTTACTTATACTCAGTTGCATTATTATGATATTGGCTTATAGTCCCATGAAGTGAGGGAAGAATCTTGTAATTGGCCTTTACAAAATGACCAAGGTATGCAGGGAGTGGTGGGTTCAGTCCCTGCCTTATGCTGCTCAGCAGGGCACACTGTCCATCACTGTAGGAAAGAGAGGCCCCTGTTAGTTCACCTCACTTTTAGCCAAAGCAGCCTAGTATTTTGTTTTGTTTTGTTTTATTTTTATTTTATAGCTTGACATTACTTCTAAAATTTCTATTAATTAAGAATGTTTTCAGAAGTAACATAAATCATGTTTTTATGACATATAAACTAATAATTTAAATTTTACTACCACACCTCTATTGTGGGAAGCTATGACATGTCATTTATATAATTAGCATGTTAAACTCAGATGTCATGAACATAGGGAGAGATCCATGTTTCCCTTCTCTAGCCTCTCAGCTTTTCCTCCATGACAGTCATGAACTCTCATCTTTCATCGGAATGCAGTCATGTCTAAGAGTAGGTATTTTGTGATAACATGTTTACAACACATTAATTTGTTAATTTTGAGGCCTTCATTTTAGCTAACTTCAGAATTTTTATTAAATAGTGTTTAGATGGCTGTTGTTTGAGTAGTTTAGGGTTTATTGAAAGGATCCACTCAGCATTTGTAAACATGGCTTCAGTCCTAACACTGATGTTACTTAAGTTTTGGTTACCAGGGGAGCTTCTGGTTTCTGGACTGAAACTTGTGTATCTGTAGAGTCAGGGAATTGTTAGTCATAGTTTGTATCTAGGTGTGCTTTTCATGTTTAAAAAAATCCATTTTTAATATTTAATCACTTTTTTTTTTTTTTGGTTTGGTTTTGTTTTTTTTTTTTTTTTTTTTTTTTGGTTTTTCGAGACAGGGTTTCTCTGTGTATCTTTGCACCTTTCCTGGAACTCGCTTTGGAGACCAGGCTGGCCTCGAACTCACAAAAGATCCACCTGCCTCTGCCTCCCGAGAGCTGGGATTAAAGGCATGTGCCACCTACTGCCCTTAATCACCCATTGTTAACTTTATTAATAATGGTATAAACATACAGTCACAGGGAATTTCAGAAGATAAAAGAATATTTTTAAATGGAAACTGGAGATGAGCATTGTTAATAGTTGCTATGACAAGTAAACTCCTCCAAAGAATAAAGAAGACTCTTTGGGAAGGTTCATGATAGTTGTCCCAATGGTCAAGTCTTTTTGCAGGAGGAAAGACCTGAAGTGCATATAGATGCCTCATTTATAATACTGTATGTTAAGGAGAGAGATCTGAGGTAATAGGAAGTACCACTAATATATTTTAATATTGTTCATCACTATCAAATGTTATGTGTATTTTTCCTTATCAATCAAAACTTGTAAATAATTTCTCAGTAGGAAAAAGGTAAAGCACAGCTTTGCATCAGGAAACAGAAGCGCAGAGATATTTTTTGGTTTTGGGGGTGGGGTTTGCAACACTTTCCTTTATGAATGAGTGCTTTGGTTTTCTGTTGTGAAATAACTTTATGCTGATTCTCATTCACTTTGTACTTTTAAAATATGTTCATTGGGAAAAACAAAATGTGTAAGTGGTTTGTAAGTGAATAGTTTTATTTCTTTTTGTATTAAACTACTTTTTTCTTCTTGAGATTTTTTTCGCATTGTCATATTGTTCACATAACAAAATTTAAAGTTTGTTCATTCATGTGCTTTTTGATATGTTATCATTCTGTTTGCTTATCAGGAAAACATGCTTTAGAATCAAGGCAGCTCTCTTCATAATCTAGGAAAATATTGATCTTCTAATTCAATGGTAAGTCCCATGGTTAAATACCAACAACAGAATCCTTTTAGGAAATTGGAATTCCACCCTTTCTTTCATGTGTAAAGTTCTGATTTCTGAAATTCAAAAATTTAGCTCTTTGGTGCTGAAACAACATTTCAGAGTATTGTAGAGATTGTTCATGCTTGGTCCAGCATCCTGAGCATCTCTTTCTGAAAGCTTTCTTCATCATGTGCATAGATATTTTTATACCTTCTATTGTTTGAAGCTTGTTTGAAATTTATTAGATATACATGTTTTGTTTTCTTCCTCACTCTAAGGACTCCTGGAACATGATTTAGAAATGCCAAATGAGTAAAGGTGATGGAAAGGACTCTTGAAGAGCTAAAGCAATTGTGTCTGTTTCTGTTTAGTCAGTTTTATTGCCCGTGATGTTTCTGACATTTTGACTTGGTAGCTCTTGATTTTAAAATAATATTTTCATCAGTGTTTCCTGATGAAATGAACAGGGAAAAAAATCACTCAGCTATTCTTATGCAGAAACTGTTAAACTAGTGTAACTTGTTAAGATTTAAGTGGAGGGACTGAGTTTGCCATTTTATCTTTACAAATATATATTTTTTCTGAATGTTTCTGAGTCCCAAGAATAAGCAAAATAATAATAATTTTATAGTTTGGACTAAGCTATAAAGGTTTTTGAAAGTCTGTATTACTACTAACTTGTTGAATTGTGATACTCTGCCTTATAGCATCAATTGCAAACCTTTGTTTTTCTAAAATAAAGTAATTAAAAAACATGATTGCATAATTGCTACCTTTAATATTTATTTTTTCAGAAGTTTGCCACATGACTAATTCTCTATACAAAATCAGAAGCTACAACTAATATTTCATACAATATTTTTTATTAAAACAGTTTAATAATAATTATAGAAACTCAATTTTAGATTTTAAACAGTCCTGGAAGTGAATTGTAGCTTGATTCCCTATAGACTAATTCCCTAACACCCATTTTTCTAGTGTATTTTGATTTTATAAAGCCTAGTTGTTGTTGTTGTCTTTTTTAACATTTTTTTTCTCCAAAAGGATGCCTCAACTTTTCTACAAAGTTTAAAGTTAGAATAGGATTTGAATTTTGAATTACTAAATTACAATCCTGGACATAATACTATCCTGACCTCTCATTTTCATTATCAGTTAACAGCAAATTTAAAGCCTTTGGGGTAGGGGGTCACTGTTTGATTTTTTACTTATTGAATGGAAAGCATATATTATAAAAACATAAATTTTATACAAAGTTAATTTTTAAATTTCTTGCACCAAAAAGATGTGTTTTCATGGAGTGTTGGGAACAAAACATGAGCTTGCACTGATTTGCAGGTTATGAGCAGAGACAGCCTACTGAGCTATGTGAGGGAGGTGCCCTGTGTCGGAGTAGGGGGACACTATCTGTATGGGATGCAGGTCTCACTTCATGGTCCTTTTTCTTGCTCCACCCTTGTGGAATTAGGAAAGCCAATTAACCTCTCCCACTTCTGAATTACCTGTGATTTGAGAATAATGCCACCTTTCTCTAAATTATGAAGGTTAAATTGACCTGTGACTGGCATATAGCCACAGCTCAAAAATTTAATTGACTTTTCACTTCATTTAGAATTCTATCATCGGTGTGGAAAAAAAATTCATTGTAATGTGAAGTCCTGATACTTTTAACTTTTCTTGGCTAGTTTTCTGCAATTTTTGAATTCTAGAACTTTATATAGTGATGGAAAATATTTTAATATTGAAATTAAAATTAAATACAAGTATTTAGGTTTAGTCACCTGTGAAAAACCCCTGGCTTTTGTACTTTTTAGATGAAAATGATCACACACAAGAAGGTGTAACTGGTCAGTAAGGTTATTGATTAATATATGTGCATATCTTACTTACATTTCTGTGCGATTTAGGCAGAGTTAGATGTAGGTTTGTCACTGGAGTGGGTTTTGAGGTTTCAAAAGCTGCCTGTGGATTAGGATGTAGCTCTCAGGTGTTTCTCTAGCATCATGCCTGCCTGCCTACCTGCACCATGCTCCCATCATGATAATGATGTTTTCTGAAGCTGTAAGCAAGCCCCTGATTAAATGTTATTGTAAGAATAGAGTTGGTTGTGGTGTTTCAGCACAGTAATAATAACCCTAAGACAGTCTTGTTCTGTCTCTACCTGGAAGACTATTTTGGACAGGTGAGCTGGGGAAGCAGGTTGAGAACAGAATTTTCACACTGGAATGCAAGCATTTGGGTATGTATGTAACATTTGAATTGCTTTAGAAGAAAACTTGCTGAAATGACATTTTCCTGTCTTCTTGGAATGGTAAGATAATAGTTTGCTATGTCACAGTGGAAGGAAGGAAGTAATCTAAATTGGAGTGGGGATTAATGTCAAAAGTAAGGGGGGGAGGAGTTTAGTCATACGGGCTTGCTATACCATGCTTTGTTGACACCCATGGGAGGCCTGCCCATATTTGAAGAGAAACAGGAAGAGTGGATGTGGAGGGGGTATCACAGAGGGGAAGCAGGGCAAAAAAAGGAAGAGATGGGGGAGGGAAATTGGGGTCAGAATGTAAAATAAATGAAAAAATTTAATAAAAAGAAAAAATGTACTTAAAAAAAAGTAAGTGAGGGCTGGAGAGATGGCCATTGACCACTCTTCCAGAATAACCAGATTCAGTTTCCAACACTCACATGGTTGCTCACAACATTTTGTAATTCCAGTTCCAGGGGATCTTGTAAATTGAATTCTGTCATTGGTCCGATAGCCAATTATAAGTAGCAGCTTGGCCCAAAGGGAAGATTTTTTATTGGAGGATACATGACCTGAATCCCCAAATAAAAAGCTGGGGTGCGGTAAAGCACACTCTTGGAAAGTGGAGTTGTTGGCAGTGAGCCATGGGAGAAAGCATGGCTTGGTTAGATTCCCCACGCTCCTTGGGAAATAAAGAATATCTCAGGAAAACCAGTAGAAAATCTAATTATTGAAAAGGACTCAAGGAAGTATTACAGAATATTTAGGATTTCCAATGGATAGAATAAACAAGTGAAAATTACCACAAATACATGTATGTATAAGAGTATTTCTGATGCTGATAATGACCAGCATTATTGCAAAGAAGATAGAAGACACAGTCATCATGATAAGTAGTTAAGAGAAATAAAATTAAAGATTCTTCTGTTCCCAAAGTCTCAATCATAGAAGGCACAAAAAAATACAATTTCATTATGGTAGCAAATTTTCGAAAATAATGATGAAATCATATGATGGTTTATCATTCCTTTATAATATATCTGATGGCATCACATATACCTATAAAAGAAAGATATAAATTACGAAGGTTCCACAAGAATTTGAACAATGAGGGCTTTTTTTTTTTTTTAATCTAAAGAACTAGCATCTATAAATTCAGAGAGAAAAATGACAATTTCAACCCTCAGCAGAAATGATAAAAGTCAGCATAATCTGAAGCAGAAGCCTATAGCCCAATCTTCAGGAGAATGAAGTAGGGGGATGAAGAATTCATCTGAGCTGCATTCTGTATCAAAATAGATGCATGATAGATAGATAGATAGATAGACAGACAGACAGACCTTAATGTCCCATGCCGATATTTTAGGATGCAGCCTAGAACAGGGCCAAGTTATCTTGAACTTTTACAAATTAGAAAATGAGGACAATGTGAATTATTTTTTCTTCCAGTATCTCAAAGTAATCCAGCTTCTCTAATAATTAAATGATGGACATGCACTAACAGCATCCAACAGTGCAGATCACTGAACCAGATCCCAGGCAAAAGCTCAGACAAGAGGAGCAGAAAGCAATACTTGAAGAATTCTTAGAACCCATATTCTAAAAGGAAAAATTATGAACTGTCACTCTCCTCTCATTCAGGGGAAGCAGTGCATTAGAAGCTCCATATTTCTTCATTTTTATAATGTTTGTTTTCTTGAGTAATTTTTTAGTGAATCACATAATATCTGCCCATTTTAAAATGTGATGCTTGACATATGGCTAAAGCATATAATAGTATACTTAATATTGCTTTAAGCTTGAGGCTTTTGGACAACAGTCCCAGTATAGGAAACTTTCCTGAAAGACATTCCGAACCCTTAGAAATCTTCCAAGTCATGCTAAAACAGTCATCCATGGAATACTTCATTACAAAGCCCTTTTCTATTTCTATTTTCAGACTGTCTGCAAAGAAAAGAGAAAAAAGAAAAAAAGCCACGTGCATTTGCCATGCTACATAGAAATGTTTTTGTGCTTTAAAAGATCTCTACTATATATTAATTTTCTATAATCCCAATATTGCAAAAGCAGAGCTATTAAAACTGACAACTTGGGTTCTTCAACCTCTGGGCTTCCTGACATTTATTTACATATCAGCTTAATTTGGAAGAACACAAATATTTAAAAGCAAAGTGAATGAACTGAGAGTCCTAAAACTTCCTTCAACTCTTTCTTACCCTGTTCTCCTTTGATTTTCCATCTTTCCTCTACTCCCCAAAATACAAGTCTCTGTGGCCATGGGGAACCTAGGGATTCCAAAAGCCACATAAAGGACTCACATGCTAACACAATGCCATTAGCACATTCCACAGAGCTTGCATCAGGGTATTTGGGTTTCTCAATGGATTCTGTCTCTTTCGAAGGTCTAGTGGGTACTTTATCAGCCATAATGGTGCTTTTATCAACCAAGCTCTCTGCAGAGGCAACTGAAATGAGAACAAACCCAGGTGAAATACCAACTCTTCTTTAAAATGATATTGGTGCCACTAAGGCTTGCACTTTCATTTTTATTTTGAATTCATCAATTCTGTCATATGTTTAGTCCCTATAAGTTGTCTTATTTGTCAACATGTGTTTGGCATGTGTGAGTCACTACATATATAAACATAATAAAAACTGGTTATTATTATCATAAGGAAATTATTTAAGTTTAAAATGGAGATGTAACAAGATACTGATAAGAGAACAGGAAGTACAAATATGTAATCCATAATTCAAGCCCCACAATTCAAGTTCCCCAAGAGTAGAGAACTGTATATACTATACCACAAAGTTAAATTCAAGTAAGAATCTTTACTTACAACAAGAGATCAGAGTAGTAGACACAAAAATCAACACAGAGAATACTAGGAGCTTCATGGTGATGAGTGGAAGAGCAGGAAGCAGAAACAATCAAGCTCCAAAACTAGAACTAAGAAGACCACAGAAATGCACATCATAGATACATAGCATGTGTACAGTGTACCAATCAGAAGCGGTCACAACCTGATATGTGAGTGACAGGAAAGGATGGGGATCAGGGAAAATGGAAATCATCCACGTAGCTAGGGGCCATCTAGAAAGGTCACAACTTCAAATGTTTGACAGATCCTTGATTCTGACAACATAAGTGTCCAGTCAAAATGTTTCCTAATAAACATTTCTGGCTTTATCTTCTTTGAGACAAAGCATTGCCACATTATAAACTAAGAAGTTGGAAATATCCAACACAGTCCTCCTTACTACTTTGAAGACAGCTGAATTTTAAAATGTACAGAATCTTCAGTTCCATGTTTTATTCATCTGAGTAATCAGGGTAGAACAGCAGGATCAAAGTGTTATCTGGAGTCAGGTAGGCTGTATAGTCTACAAACCACGGTGTCCCCACTATATAGGCAGCAAGGGTCATCTGAGCACTCAGAGAATATAAACCCAACATTGATCCAAAGAACAAATCTTCCTTCACAGGATTTCAATAATTCCTTTATAAAATTGAAAATATAAGAGCAAAAGGTCAGGAAATCTAATTTGAGTTTCTTAATAACTGCATACACTGATTCAGTTCATTTATTAAGATTTGTCTTTATTTGGTTTTGATACCACAATTTCTATAGCCAAGCAAGTCTTGAAATCCTGATCCTCCTAATTTAGTTCTGGAGTGCTGGGATTACAAGTGTGTGGCACCACACAGAGATTGAATACATGCTGATAGAGTGTAATTATGAATCAGGTGAAAATAGACATAAGAAATGTAGTAGAAACTGAGTAGAGGGCTCAGAAGTAAGAGCACTGGATGCTCTTCCAGAATCTGCTTAGTGATTCACTACTGTTTGTAACTGGTTTCAGGTAATTCCACACCCTCTTCTGGCCTCCGTGGAGGCCACACAAGCTTTATACAAACATACATTTAGATGAAATATACATATACATTAAACAAATTTTAAGAGTTAAAGAAATGTAATAGAAAAGAAAAATCACTAAATATCCCAAGCCATACATTCTGAAAAGATAATTTGAAAAGTAAGGGAAGAGATAAAAATAAGAAAAGAACAATGTGGTATATATGAAGGAGGAATTCATCATTACATATATGTGTATGATATGGAAGTAGTGAAGATGCTAGGAGAAGAGAGAAAGAGAAATAAAGGTAGAAAGGAGGATAAAAGAAAGTGATGGAATTTATGCAGCATAAAAACAGCAATGGGAACTCTGTAAGAAGAAAGGGAACCAGCCACAGGAAGAGAGAAGAGAACAGTGTGGGAGACAATAAATAAAATGAATGTATAGATTATTTGTAAAATGGCAAATTAGAAGGCAACCCATTGTGAGCCATAGAAGAACAATTACTATAATGAACAATAGTCTCTATTCCTATAGGAGATACTTATTGAGAATGAAGAGAATAAACAGGTGACATTTCTGAAAAGAAGCACATGGAGGTTGAAGTGAAAAATGCACAGCTACAAAAAAAGCTTGTTTCAAAGTCATTGGGAACTGTCAGGGAGGTTCTTCTCCATGTTGCACTCCACACTATAAGACACTAAGCACAGGATACACTAGAAACACAAGATAGATATGACCAGGACATGGAATCAGCATAGGTAAAAAGTACCTGTGGTGATTGAGGGTGGAACATAGTGTGATATATGATGCTGAGATCCCCTGTTGACCTAGTAGGAAAAAAATCATCTGATAAGGAGCAACAATGCAAAAGTTTAAAGCATCTGTGGACCTCAGAGCAGTCATCCAAGAACCATGTAACTACCACATGCAAACTGACCTGATATGTGAAGACTACAGAGACAGATATTGACAGAGCTCTCACTCTAGTTGGAAAACCATTTCCAGAAAACTGATGAATAGAATGCAAGCAGTCATGTCTATCCTTGGACTTAGAACTTTAGCAAGGGAAGTAGGACCATTCACTACACGTGGAAAATAATGGATGAATATTTCCTCCAAATAGTATTCCTTGCTAAGGATTACAGAAAACATAAGGAAGGGCTGACACCTAATTCAGACTAATCAGAATACAAATGGCAATTTTGTTAACACTCAATTGGGACACTGAAAAAAATGCAAGACTTTTGTTTCATAAGTTTGATTTAAAGCCATAAACTAGACCCTTACTTTCCATGAGCACTGTTTATATTTGAAATGTGACAGGGAGAGGGTGAGTTAAAATCTATCTTCTGGACAAAGCAGGGCAACTGCTCAAATAAACTCATCTAGCTAGGATAGAATGTGCAAATCCTGTGTAATCAAAGCCAGTGTTCTCCAAAGAAGTGCTGCCCAATAGTAAAATCTTCATTGTATCTAGAATCCATACCTCCAAGGGTGCTGATCTTGCTTTTAACATCTTAATTATCCTTTTTACATTTTGTATTAGCATTTTCAAAAGCCAGAGATTCAATTATTATCTGTCTGGCATCTGAATTTGGGATCAGTCTATTTATTGCTGAAGACAGCCTTTGTAAGAAATCAGTGAAGGTTTCATTTGGGCCCTGTATAACTTTTGTAAATGACTCAGTTTTCTTTCCTACTTCTTCAATTCTGTCCCAAGCATTCAAGGCTGTCATTCAGCATGAAATTAGGTGTGGTCATAATATAAAGATTGTCTTTGTATATCAGCACAATCACCTCCAAGAAGTTGATCTTGGGAAATTTCCATACCTCTAGGCTTACATCATTGTTCGATGGTCTTAGCCTCCTCTTTCCACCAGATTCTCCATTGTAACTGGGGACCAGCCTCTAAAACTGTTGTAACCAAATCTTGCTAGTCTTGAGGGATAATTATATTACAAGTTGACCATGAGTTTAACATTTGCTTCATGGACAGAGAATGCATACCACATTTCACTATAGCTTCTTTGAATCTTCTCAAATATAACATTTGCACAGAAGTCCAATCAGCTCATACAGAGCCTTGAGCATTCAGCAGTTTCTATAAGGTTACTGGATAGATTAAGGTTGGCTGTTTGAAAGCCTTAGGCTGTTTCTCTGTAATCATATAATTTAATGCTGAGATTGGTTCACCTTTAAATTCCTCTGTCTGGGTCTGAATTTCTCTATGATTTGTTTTAACAAGCTTTTCTAAAATTTTTATCTTGGCACTCAGATTAACCAACTTTTTAAATGATAAAACAGAAATGATCAAACAATAATGTTTATAGTTGACATTACATCTATTCCATAAACATTAATTATCCCCTCATTTAGTTGTTCCATTGTCAGACCACCTAATGTATTATCAAACAGAGACTAAATGCTTACCATTGTAAAAGTTTTCCCATTTTTTAATGTGGGGAAAAAATTCTCTTTTAACTAATTTCTCCCTTTAAGAAATCTTAATTGACCCACCAACTCTATGGACTGCATAGAATAGTAGAAGCTCAAGTGTGGTAGCAGCCCAAGATGGAGAGCCAAGGAGAGCCCACAATGCACCAGGAGAGAAGTGAAAGGTTCAGCCTTCTGTATTCAGCTTGTTAGGGACTCCAGCCCATTTGGTGTGGAGACTCAGGCCCCATGCAGCTCAGGATTGAGCTGAGGCCTGCAAGTGGCTTTTTCATGAATTTGTTCCACAAACATTGGGTGCCAGAAGTAACATGAATCTTAAAAGGACTTATAATAAAAAACCCAGAGCCAAATACTGGGGTGGAAACTAAATGATCAGAGAAGCAGAACAGTCAGCAACTAGCTTACCTCTATGAAATTCTCAGCCTCAAGAGAGTGAGTTCCTGTTTTCTCATGCCTTATATACCTTTCTGTGTCCTGACATATTACTTCCTTTGATTAAAGGCATGTGCCACCACTGACTGTTTCTGTTTCTCTCATGTAGCCCAGTATGGCCTTGAACACACAGAGATCCAGACAGATCTCTGCCTCCCAAGTGATAAGATTAAAGGTATGTGTTACCACTGCTTGACCTCTATGTCTAATTTAATGGCTGGTTCTGTTCTCTTATCCCTAGATAACATTTATTGGGGTACATAATATATCACCACAACTTGAACAATGGGTATCTCAATTTTCTCTGGTGGCTTCTGGAGTTAATATTGTGCTCTCAGAGTTGTGTTAGGGATTGTGATAAGCAAACAGAGCACATGATATGAGGTGTTAGCTTCTACCTTACAACCCTAGTCCAAAGAGTACAATACTTCTATAGTCTAGTTTCATTTGAACATTCCAGATAATTCATTGCCAGAATATGGGTGATATAAAATATTCCAATGAGTAAAATAGCCACATATTAGCCAGAATCAATGTGGAAATACATAAAACAGGAGGACTCAAGCCCTGTGATTCCTAAAGGTACCAATTCTACAGTCATGAATTATAATGAGAGTGAAGCAGTTATAAAAAATGAATTAAAATGTGTAATTGAATGTTTAATTTTATCAAGAAAAATACAAATGAACTTAAAAATGAACTTTTACAGAATATGAATAAGCACTTAAGTGGAATAAGGATTTCAATAGATGGCATCAAGAAAGAATTTCATATGGAGATTGAAAATGTTATAGAAATGTGGGGACTGGAGAGATGGCTCAGTAGTTAAAAGCAGTTAATCCTCTTTCAGTGGACATGGAGTTTTGTTCCCAACACCTATGTCAGGTAGCTGGAATCACTTGTTAAAAACAAACAAACAAACAAACAGCTCTAAGGGTTCCAATGCACTCTTCTTGCTCTTGAGGCCATGCACACATGTATGTAATACATGCACACAGACACATATATGTAATAAAACTTAATATTAACAATACCAATAAACTGAAATTTGAGATATGAAAATCCATTAAAGTCAAAATTTTAAAATTTGGTAGTGTCCCAAATACAATGCATCAAATGGAAGACAGGTTATGTGGCATGGATGACAACAAGATAAACTAGAACATTCATTCATACTAAGGATAAGATAAAATTATTTTTAAAATTAGTAAAGGAAGATGGGCAAGAGAGAGGTTGGAAAGCATAGGCGAAGCTGAAAGAAGTGGGTGGTATATATTATCAAGATACATATGAAATTTTCAAAAAGGCAATATAATAATAATAATAGACCAATTCTGAAATTTAAATAAGAAAATTATGAAAATAATATGTGATATCTTTGGGACATTATTAAAAGTGTATATTGTAAATCAGGAGAGAAGAATATACAAAGAATTTTTTTTTTTTTACAATGAAAACAGCATGATTTTCCAAAACCTACAGGGACATTTAGAACACCAAACAGAAAATAAAAAAATCAGTGGAAAAAACCCTCTCTAACTATATCAGGTTAAAATTAAACTCTAGGTGTAAATTCAAAAAAGAAATTGAAAGTTTTATAAGAGAAGGAACAAGCCACCTATGACGGCAAAGCAGTGAGAATTACAACAAATTTATTAACAGAAGCCATAAAAGTCAGGGAAACATAGAATTATGTGTTCCAAGGTCTGAAAGACAATGACTGACAACCTAGATTATTACATTCAGCAAAAATTTCCAGCAACATTCAATAGCTTTTCAGCATGTACAGAAATTAAATTCATGACCACTAATCCAGCACTGCAAAAGATACTTAAAGGAATTCTATTCATTGAATAGAAAGAACAAATAACTATATGACTACATAGGACATTATATGAGCAACTAAGAATAGGAAAAATAATAATCATGGGAAGAAGAAATATCAAAAATAAACGCACATGTAGAAGGAAACATAAAAAGTAATTCCAAGAAAATTGAACTAAATAGCAAGACAGTATTGCTGTTGTAATATATGACAATAATGTAGGAATTCATCCCATTCAACCAGTGGCTTTTGGGATATCTGACCCAATGGCTGTGGTCATGTCTGTGTATGTGACTGCTTAAGAGGAGAGAGGGAGGGATCACACTCTCTTGGGTAGCAAAGACAAGGTAAGGTGGTGTGAAGCAGCTTGCAGTTGGTTCTCATCACCATTGGGTGGAAGAGAGGACAACGACAGCTGGAAAAGTAGTGGTCTTTTGTGGGATGACTCATCGTTAGCAAGCTTGAGGACCAACTGGCCCAAACCGTAAAAAAGATACTTTCTGAGAGCCAACCTGGGTCTGCCTAAGGGCCTTAGCAACACCAGCACAGGACCCTGCCACATCTGGTGCTGAAACCTGGGACATTTGGTACTTAAGGTCTGTTTGTCTCCCTTACTCATTCGAGGTGCCAGTTGAGCAGCCCCCTTGAGCAGTGTATTTTGGTGAGTAGGCCCCTCTACATTGTGTAAATTCAGTCCCTTCAGCAGGTAAATGCTGGGACCCCCACTTTCTTCTTGTGTTTGTCTTGTTTGTGAGTCTGTCTGTACGGTAGGGTGGCACATACTTTTGTTCAGGCTCACCTAGTGTTTCCATATAAGGGCTGGACCCTCAGGAAACAGAACCACAATCTATTTTTAGTTGTGTATGTGTGTATATGTATGTACATGTGTGTATGTTTGTGAATGCATACATGTGCTTGTGGGTTATGATGCCTGGAGAGATGGCTCAACAGTTAAGAGTGCTTCTCCAGGGAACATGTGGGAACCTGATCTTTAGATAAGAGTTCTGTTCCTGTCCAGAAAAAGGGAAGTGGCCTCGGAAGTAACTCTCCAATTGTTTGTTATGCCCATTTTGTTGGCTATAATTGCTGGCCTAAAGTCATCCTCTACTGAGGAGGTCATTAAGGCCCACAATAAGCACTACCAAGAACAATGTGACACCAACTTATCTATCGCCTTCATTCCATCCATGACTGATATTTCTTCTGCTTCTACTGACAAGGAGATGAATGAAAATAAACATAAAGTAATAAAAAGGGATGGAAAGAGAGAAAAATGCTTGCAGCAGCACACAAGCCTATACCAGCAGCCCCTCTCAATGCTCCCCCCATACCTCAAGCAGCTACACCCCCCCCCACTACATTATCCACAGAGTGATTTGCCTGGATGTCTGCCTGGCGAGACAGCTGCTCTGCATACCTCCCGGCCTATTCCACCTATGGTGCTGCACATGCCCACTATGGCATTTCCAGTTAATGTGGGCCCTGATGTGGCCAACCAGCCATGCATACCTGCCCCTCTTGCAGACCTGTCTTTGTTTCGTAATGCTGCTAATGAATCAGGTCCTGACTCGATGTATTTTGAGCAAGTCCTACAACAGTGGGCAATACATTTACAGACTTGCTATGACTGATATCATTTGATGAAGGCTGTGTTGGAGCCTGTGGTCTTCCTTAACTGGCACACTGCCTATGATGACCAGGCCGAGGCTCAGGCTTGTTTTAATATATAGTATAACATTGCTGTTTCTCTTGAGATGTTCACAGGCCAAGAACCATATGTTAACTCTGTCACAAAAGCCCAAAGTGGACAACATGCTTAATACTTGCCTCAGGAGACACCATTGCCCTTAGTGCATTACCCTTCAATGGCAACTCCCTGATCCCCTATTAGCCCGGGGGCGAGGATATGCTTGCATTTTCCCCCAGAATACCACCACACTGATATGGGTACCCTCCAGAGATGTGTGCCCAGCAACAGACCAAGAGACTTTGGTCAAAGAAGAAGTGTCAGAGGGGTAATGTATGATTTGACCCGCTACTGTGGCATTAGTAAAGGTCATGTTATCACTGGCATGTGACCCTAGATATAAATCAATTGCTGCACCCCCTGCAAGGTCACTAATACATCATCAGAAAGATTTCTATTGGCACAATAAATATGACTAGGGTCCCATCCATGTCCTTGAGACTGAAATTTTTACTAATCCTTCTCTTATTCAAATATCTTCCGCAACAGGTTCACCAACAGAAGGTGTCCACAAAGGCAACCCTACAGGTTTTATTGGCTCTCAGATACCTAGATCAAAGTCCTCCTAGAGAGATAATGCACACATGACTCACTGAGATACAGAAGGCTACTGCCTAAAGCCCACCACCCAGACAGCTCTCCAGGATTGATGCTCTTCCAGGGCTGGTGATTAATGATGGATACAAGCTTGTTTGGTAAGCCAATCTAAGACAAGCACAGTCCATCATGCTGAGCTCTCCTGAGGTGGGGTCAACAAGGTTAGGGCAATGCACCCTAGCTTCCACTGAGCATGTCCTATAAAATAAATAAAAAGGGGTGGATATGTGGGATGACTCATCCCTAACAGGCTTGAGGGCCAGCCTGCCCAAACAAGTAAAAGAGATACTTTCTGGGTCTGCCTAAGGGCCTTAGCAACAGCAGCACAGTACCTTGCCATGGTGTTTATTTCATTCTGAGTGTAATATTGCCATTTTATATCTTAATAAATTCTCGAGATCCTTAAACAGACACTTGTGGGTTTGCATAACAAGTGGCACCCAATGTTTGTGGCTAACAGAATGGCCGCCTAAATGGGGCAGCAGCCAGGCGCCCTACCTGCTGTCTGATTCTGGTGGAAACTCTGTCTTTTGAAATTCTCGCCTCTCCTACCATGTATCTGCCTGCATTCTGCAGCACCAGGGCCTGCGCTAATCAGCAAATCACTTGGTTCCAGCAGTGCCCTCTCAGCTCCCAGGTTCCATTGTTGCTTGGTTCTGCCTGCCCTATTTTCTACAATCCTTACTCTTAACTTGGCATGGCTCATCTGTAGCTGCCCAAGTGATCCCAGCTTGGGCTAGCTTATAACCCACCCGCAATTGGCTGCTCTGTGCCCCTTCTTAGGAGGCCAGTGAAGTTGCCTGACCCCTACTCCCCCAGGAGAGGCGGCAGGCTCGCACAGACTTGCTCCACGCAATGGTGGATTGGATGCTGCATTGGGAGGTTAACCCACCCACTTGGGTTGCACTGCACAAGTAGCAGCAGACCCAGTGCCTACACACATTATGCAAGTGCATCCCTGAGTCCCTAGTGCCAGGAGCTTCAATCCCCAGCCTGCCTGTTCCACAGCCTCCAAGCTGCTTCCTGCTTGATGTATTCCATCAGTGTATGAACAGTGCCTGCCGCTAGCCAGCCCCTCAGCAAGCCGTAGTCCCTCAGCCAACCATGGCATGTGTGTGGGGGTGGGGGGCATATGCATGCCAGAGCTCCACAAGTGTGCCTGTTCTGCAGTCTGGGCAACCGTCATTAAGCACTGGGGCCCACAGAGGCTGACAGCTAGCTGCACTCAGCTGCACTCTCAGTTCCCAGTTCCCAGCTCCTAGCTCTGGACTCTCAAGCTCTGCTGTACATGGCAGCAACCACACCCTTCACTCTCTGCTCATTTCAATTCTGCTTAGAACTCACAGGTCAGCCAACCTTGGGAGCACAAAGCCAGAGCAGCGTTCCAGAAAATTCTTTGGTGCCACACCTGTGACACCTGATGGACATGGTTCTTACATCCTAAAATTCTTACACAAATCAGGAATCCAAATTTGTGGGTTAAGTAAGAGGTTTACACCTAGGACAATCTTACAAGGATTTTAACTGAGGTAACATGTGTGTGTGTGTGTGTGTGTGTGTGTGTGTGTGTGTGTGTGTGTGTGTAACTCATAAATAGATAGATTTTTTTTTTTTTTTTTTTTACAATTTGTAAACTTCTTCCACACCAATGGCTGATAATATCACCATGCAGGAAATTAAAAACTTTCTCATTTCTTTTTTGGGTGGATTTCTAGAAGAGATATGCTACCTACCTGGGATATATACATTTTTAGCTATAATTACTATTAGTCTAGTGATTCACATCATATTCCTAAAAAATGGTTTGATGACAGTGCCAAAAATGAAAAACTAACTGAAATAATACAGACTGTGCAAAGTGGTAATGAAAAATTAGATGAAAAAATACATTCCATGGAGAATGGCAATGAGAAATTGGCAGCTAGAACATTAGTTTTAGAAGGCAATATGCATGCCATACAGGTAATCCATAAGGATGATAAGGTAGCCTTGATGGATAAGATAAAATCTTTAGGGTTATATATGAATGATGAGAACAAAAAACTTATTGATAAAATGAAGTCTTTAGAAGCATTCACTGTTCAGGAGCTTCAGATCCTACAGAAGGCAATTACAAATAGGTTCAAAGCCAAAGAAGAACTTGTCAAAAGAGGTTAGAGGGGAATTAACCTCACCAGTACCTTACAGATTTAGAGAGGAGCTGCCTGGTGTGGTAAGTACACCTGCTAAGATTTATCCTGTTACTGTTTGTGAAAGGCCCTCAAATAACAATTTTCCCAAAGGATATTCAGATTGCAATCAGGGATTTATACATATGGAAAACTTAAAAGATATTAAGGAAGCAATAGTTTCCTCTGGATTGCAGTCAGCATATGTAAAGCAGATGCTGAATACGTATGTGGTCCTCTAGGAATTGAATATTTCCAAATGACTGGGATCAATTAGTCTCAGAAGTATTAGAATATAGTCTCTAGATACAATGAAAAAGCTGGTTGAGAGAAGAAGCTAAGGCCCTTGAACAGCAAGGTAAGATTAGAGGTTTTGAGATTTCCTAAGATAAAATACTTGGTGAGGGTTATTTTGCTGATGTAAATATACAGGCTACTTTTGATGAGCACGCCTTGTCCCTATGCTGTAAGGCAGCCTTAAGTGCTTGGGATAAGATTCAAGAATTGGGAAAAAGAACTGAGCCATTTACTAAAGTCATGCAAGCTTCAAAAGAACTCTTCACTGACTTTTTGCAAAGATTGATAAAAGTTATAAATAGAGTGATATTAGCTCAAAAAGTTAGATGAGTACTAATTGAATCTTTGGCTTTAGAAAATGTTAATTTAGAATGCAAAAAGACAATTGCACCTTTAAAAGTCAGATCAGCATTAATAGAATAATGGATCCAACACACAGACAATATTGAGTCTCATAACTATAGTGATGAGGCTTGGATAGGAGAGGTGATTTCCAATGGCCTGAAGAGACATCAAAATGCCAAATGTTTTAATTGTAGTAAATTAGGCCATCTAAGAAGAAATTGTACACAGCATGTTCCTAGAAACATGGTTTCTTCTAGGAATGACCCAAACAGAAGACTCCAACCTTCTGGATTATACACAAGATGTAGCAAAGGCTGACATTGGACCAACAAATGCAGATCAACTGGAGACAAAGAAGACAACCCTTTATCATCAGGAAATGCCTTGGGGGAGCTTTAGAAGGCCCCCAAGTGAAATGTGGTCCAGTCATTCCCAGTCACTGTGGAGGAAACTCCTTCCCAGAACAATTAGAGTATCCAGTGCCTATTGTAAAAAACCATACTGCTCTGGATGATAGAACAGCTTAGGAAAATGAATCAAAATTTCCAGGAGAAAACATAAAGCAAATATTTTGTCAGACTTCTATAAATGATCAAATACCAAAGCTAAGGGAATGGATAAATAAAATTATAATTGAAGGTTTATTGGACACAGGTTTATTGGAGTGGATGTGAGTATAATTACACCAGAATCGTGACACCTGAATAGGCCTCTTCAGGAGTTAAAGTATAGTTCCTGCAGATTGGAACCCTATCTTAGGTAAAACAAAACATAAGATGGGTTGAATGCATAGAGCCAGAAGGACAGAGAGGAAAGTTGATGCCCTATGTGGCTAATATAGCAGTGAATCTATAGGGTCATGATCTGTTACAGCCATGGAATACCTAGATACCAATCTCAGAAATGGACGATAAACCAACTCATGTTTCTGGGAAGAATATTATAAGGCACTATAAAAAAAGTCACCAATCATTCAGGCTTTACAAAAACAGGGCACAACAGCCATTAATCTCTCTGAGGTACCAATGACCCTACACTTAAAATAGTTAACTGACAAACCTGTCTGAATTGGGCAATGGCTGATAACTCAGAGAAACCACAGACTTTAGAATAGCTGGTTCAGGAGCAGCTACATGCTCAACATTGAAGAATCTACCAGCCCTCTGAATTCTACCTTTTTTGTTATTTAAAAGAAATCTGGAAAATGGAGAATGCTGACAGATCTGAGAGCCATTAATAAAGTAATTCAGCTGATGGACTCTCTACAGCCTGTAATGTCTTTGCCTTCTCTGTTACCTAAAGAATGGCCTATTATAGTTATTGACTTAAAATACTGTTTCTCCACTATACCTCTACAAGAAAAGGATAGGGAAAAATTTGCCTTCATGGTACATACTTATAATAATTCTCAGCCTGTTAAGAGATATCAATGGAAGGTTTTCCCACAGGAAATGTTAAATAGCCCCACCCTGTGCCAATATTTTGTGCAAAAACCATTTGAAAAAAATGTGTACAGTTTCCACATATATAATTTACCATTATTTGGACAATATCTTGTTAACTGATTCAAAGGTAGATACTTTAGAGAAAAAAATGTTTGAAGAAGAAAAGAAAGTTTTGCCTCACTGGGGAATACAAATTGCTCCTGAAAAATCACAAAGAGGAGATTCTATTAATTACTTAGGATCCAAAATATATCTACAAAAAGTTTGACCCAAAAGGTACAAATCAGGAGATATCATTTGCAGACTCTTAATGACTTTCAAGATTGCTAGGAGACATTTCCACTTTAGAGCCCACTATTGGGATGAATGCTAATGAACTGAGTAATTTGTTCAGTACCTCTATATGAGGACAGGGACTTACATAGTCCAAGAGAATTATCAGCTGAAACTGAGAGGAAATTGGTATATGTCTCTTGCTTGATATTGTTCTTATTGGTTGTAATTACATTTTTATTCACATTATTATCTTTTCTTTCTTCTAGACAACACTTGATAATTGTTCTTATTGTATTGGGTTTAGAACTTTCTTATTTAGACAAAAAGGAGTGTTGTGGGAATTCATTCCATTCAATCAATGGTTTTTTGGGTATCTGAACTGATGGGCGTGGTCTTGTTTGTGTATGTGACCACTTAAGAGGAGAGATAAAGGGGTCATCATACTCTCTCTTGGGTAGGGAAGTCCAGGTCAGGCAGTGTGAAGCAGCTTATAGCTGGTTCCCGTCACCTTTGGTTGGAATGACAACAGCTGGATAAGTGGTGGTGGTTATTTTGTTCTGTATCTGTGAGTGTATTATCCCCATTTTATATCATAATAAATTCTTGAGATTCTTTAACAGACTCTTGTATGTTCATATAGCATAATGACTTTAAGACAAAATTAGTGCATAGAGGAAAATGTCATTTCATAGTAATTAAGGGAACAATGCACCATGAGTACATAACAATTTTTATTTTATTTTTTCCATTGAGAACCTGGTGGTATGAATTCTCACTACCCAATCTGAGGAAATGTCCATGTATAAGTGTCTGCTCACATGCAATAAAACAGTCACTGGTCCCTGAAACTGTCCGCAGAATGGTTTATTTCCTTGTCTTTTACCAATCCAAGGACATTGCTATTTTGACAGGAGACACCCAGGTAATGGTGACACTTAAATTCATGAAGTTTGAAATGTCTTTCTTTTCTATCATTTCTGGTTTCAATGAAATAAAAATAATGATCATCAACAAAGAGAAATGGCAGATCATGTAAAAACTCATGGAAATTGAAAAACATTATTGATTGATTAATGGCTCATTAAGGAAGTCAGGAGAGAAATTTAAAAGTTAATAAAATCAAATGAAAGTTTAAAAGCACCATAACAAATGTGTAGGCATGAAAATAAATTGTGAAGTTTATGTCTATAAGTGAATTCATAGAAAACTAGAGATATCCCAAAATGAATAACTTAATGAAGTAACTTTTTTGTTTGTTTGTTTGTTTGTTTGTTTTGAGACAGGGTTTCTCTGTGTAGCTTTGCACCTTTCCTGGAACTTGCTCTGTAGCCCAGGCTGGCCTCGAACTCACAGAGATCCACCTGCCTCTGCCTCCTGAGTGCTAGGATTACAGGCGTGCACCACCACTGCCTGGCTATGAAGTAACTTAAAAACACTAATAATCCAAACTCAACAATAGTATATAATTAGTTGCTAGTAAATAGATTAATGAAGTGGAAAATATATTTTTGAAATATTAAAAATTAATGACATAAGGGACTGGAGAGATGGCTCAGCGGTTAAGAGCACTTGACTGCTTGCTTTTCGAGAGGTCCTGAGTTCAATTCCCAGCAACCACATGGTGGTTCACAACCATCTGTAATGGGATCAGATTCCTTCTGGTGTGCATGAAGACAGAGCACTCATACACATGAAATATATGAATAAATAAATCTTCAAAAAATTAATGAATTAAAAAAGCTGGTGGCCATGTCAGAAGAGCAGCAGGTGGCAATTGAGCTTCGGAAAAATCGCCACCACCACCACCCCCAGAAGCAAGGTGCTAATGTATTTTCTGAAGCTCAGTTGCTACCTGCTCTGGCATGGCCACCAGTGTCTCCTACAGGAGAGAGTGAGAAGGAAGTCATCAGGAAAGAAAAGGGAAACATCAGGGTAGAAGAACAGAACAGAAAAAGAATATGATAGAACAGCAACACAAAGAATAATAAAAAAGAACTTTATCCCTCAGAAGTCTGTGTTTTTTCTTTCCAACTCTGCATCTCACCCCCAATCTCTCTGACTTGCAGAAGGCTGGACCCTCTATATACAGACACCCAGAACAGGAACCTGGGTACATAGTATTTTGAGATTGTCCTGCATGAAGTAATTCTCTGATGTTCAGTACAGATGGATTCTCACTTAAGAGGGTCTGTACCTCCTCCACCACTGGAAGCTGGGCAAAGGCAGGTGAGTAATCCAGTTGTTTTTCATGCCTTTTCCTCAAGATGGGACGAGAAGAATTGAAGGACAGACAGTTCTTTATCATTTTTATTAAACACACACTTAGGAAAAGAATTAAGATTAGCACTGGTCAGCTGACGAAGTATCTTTATCCTAAATGAGGTTGGAGAATTCAGGCACCTCTTGGGGGGAAGTAAGGAAGTTACAGGAGGGAGATAAGATTAATAATGTGGAAGCAGAGAGGGTCAGTGTCTTGGTAACAAGAATTTCAATCTGGGACATCTCCAAATGGACTGAAAGACTTGTCAGAAAGAAATACCCCAAGTCACATATGAAAGACATCCTTTTCCAAGTGGTGGGGGCCAGCTAGAGGGAGCTTCCTGGCACACTGGTGTGGCTTTCCTAGTAAAAGTAAACAAATCAGGGGGCTCTGTAGTGATACCCAATAGGAAGGGAAAGACAAGTGTTTAGAGCAGAAAGAGGGGAAAACAGATGAGTAGATGAGTAACTAGTATCACAAGTGCTGAGATTAAGGTAGGGTTGGGGCATCACCTTTTAGGATTTCTAATTTAGTGCTAAAAGCCTGGCATAGTTCAGCAGACATTGTCAGTGAGGCTTTTTTTTTCTTAGTTTCAGTTGAGCAGCTGCTGCTTTAAGTCATTTCCTATGCTTATAAGTGTTTTGCAAGTTAACTCTTTCTTGTCTTTCCCCAATGAATCACCTTGCCAGTGAGCCTGACTTATAGTGACAGCAAATCCCACCAGCTCCTATTTACATTTCTCTGGGGTTCTTGCAGAGTTATTTCTTGGGAAAGATAGTCTAGAATCTAAACCTCAGCTTGAATTGGAGAATAGATGTTCTTGTATTTAACTACAATGAATTCAGTGTTCCTACATGAGTCATTTCATTGTTTCCCCAAGCTTCCTTCTGTGTTGGTGTTGGATCTGTCCTTCGCTCCTAGCATTATACTCAATGAATGCTATATAAACATTTTCTCTGCTCCTACACAACTGTCCTTCATATATTAAAGATTTTATTAACTTTTTAAATATTAACCAATCCTTACGTATTTTGTGGTTTCATTAAAAGACATGGTTAAAGACATTGCCAAGGTGAGAGGTGTGCATATATTTCATTATCACACTGTGTACAATAATTCATTTTCAAACAAATCCAATGTACCCAGACTATAGATACATTTTTTTCTCATTTAATTGACACTATGTTACTTAGAAAAGTTTAAAAAATATTGGTTATGATTCAATAACTACAAATATGAATTTACCTTTAAAACAATCAGTCATGGATGAACAACTGTCTCTTCAAGAAGCTTATCCTGTTGACAATAGTGAGAAACAGAGTATCTTTTTTGTACAATTCTTCAATTCCACAAGAAATAGAAAGTGGAATAATCACCTCAATTAAAACATCCTGATTCTAGATATTCATTGGATGCACTTTCTTACTGAGAATTTGCTGGAGAGATCTTCTGCATTGTTGGTTGCCTTGACACTTTATCTTTTTTTTTTTTTTTTTTACTATTCTATTTGGGTGGCAGATTGAGCTCCCCAAATTGCAAAGGTGAGAAGATCACAGTAATATTAATGTTTTGGAAATACTCATAATTAATATTTATTCTATCTTCCTAGACATGATTTAGAACACATTTTTTTCTGTTTTGTCTTGGAAATATTTAGATGTTTGAAATGACATGCTTTTAAGATTTCATGGTTTAAAACATTGATAAAGCTATTTACTCACACTTTTAATTTCAGTGATTTAAATTAATTACTTTAAACTTCACGGAAATATTGTCTTCAAACTTCAGATAGCTGTTAGAATGTTACTGTTATGTTAAGGAGGTAGGAATATGATGCAGCCTGTAGTGTGCATATCTTGTTATCAAATCATTGTCTTATTCAGTTTACAGTTTAGAAATGCTAGGAGATGAAAAGTGTTAGAGGCTAGATGAAGAAAGCCTGATTTGTAAAGTCGTAAAGTGCTAAAACTATTCAGACTCACCAAATTAAATATTTCTTGGATTTTATGGAAAGTTGATGCTCTAAAGAAGTAGAAGAAAGTGTTTCATTTTATAGTAGAGCACACTGTAAAAGAATTGGCATAATATGCTCTATTACTCAGTGAATATACCCCTCACCCACAACTTTTTTCACAGGAAAGAAAATTGGGTATCCACAAAACAAACCTTTGTTCCTATAATGTTTATAGTCATGGGCTGTTTTCTCACATTATAATCAAAAGCAAATTTCCATGTTTGTGAGTTATTCTTAGATTGAGGAAAAATAAATCGTGGATACCACCTGTGAACAGAGTGACACCTTCTAGAAAACATGCACTGGAATACATACTTGATTCTATAATTAAATACTCCGTAATTATGACTTGACCTCGTGGCTTATGATAAAGACATATGCTGTAGTAATTAATATCAAGAGCTTCATAGTGTGCCAGGCAGGACAATTTACTTGTGGGAGGAAAAGTGAAATATTGAGATCCTATACAATCTTACAGTTTTGTCATCATAAATGAAATGCAAATACTGGGAAGAAATATTACATTTTCTGATGAAAACCATGGTTGATATAACCAAGAATTGTTTCTACGCAAACAAGTGTTTGAACTATCATCAACTTCACCTGAAGTTTGAAGGCTGAATGCACCTTATGTTGGTGATCTTGTTTAGACAATATGTTCCATGATTACAAAGGTAATAATTTTAACATCCTAAATTTTATTCCAGTTTAAATGTAAGCAAACAATTTCATGAGAAATATTGTACTCAAGACCTTTATCCTACAATGAAATCAAAATGGCATAAAATAACTTTTCAAGCTTTAGAGAGTGGAGATAGTTTATATCATCACCTCTGGTATTGCAAAGGGAGCCAAGGTGAGCTTAAATGTCTTTCATATGACAAACAGGGAGTTACTATTTAAGCCAAATTATAGAGATGAGTGAATGAGCCCTGTTCCAAGCAGAATATGAATTCCTGTTACATAACAAAATCACTTCAGGAAATTAATATCTGGAGAATGACAGTTTTGAAATATATCTTTTTGAGTCTCAAACCTCTTTTCAAACTAATACACAGGCCACAAAGAGAAAACAAAGTCAGGCTTAGCAGAATTTACCAGATTTTTTTTACATTCATAAACTCACTGACCAGCACAATCTTGACCAGTAAAAGAAGTCCAAATTCAAAATCACTTCCCTGACAGTCAATCAACCTATATCCATCCTGGCACAAGCAAAAATATTCTAAAAAAGACACATATACCCCTGATTTAACTATTTCATTAATAATAAGCCCAAAGAAATAGACATTTTCATAGGAACTGCATGATGGAGAAAGGAAAGGCTGGAATCTTGGTTCCAGTCAGAAGACAAACTTGTCTTGTAGAAAGAGATTTGACACAGTTCAGGAATCTTATCACACCACTGTAGTGGGTAGCTGTTCCAGCCTTGACCTTGAAACACTGCCTCTAGAACGACAATACCTGAAGAAATGTAGCTGAGGCAGTGATGGATTAGTGACAGGTAGGAAGTATCATAGAACACCCCTTGTCCTTTACTTAAGAGCACTCTCAGTCTCTAGAGATATCTTAGTGAGTAAAGCACCTACTATGTAAGTATGAGGACCTGAGGTGAAATATCCAGGACTCATATAACATCAGGGCAGAGTCAGGGTTCCTGAAGGCTTGCTAACAAGCCAGTCTAGGTGAAATCACAAGCTTCAGGCCCTATCTCAAAAGTTAAGGTGGAGGAGTGGCAGATGGAGGGCACTCTGATGTTACCCTATGATCTCCACATGTGTCCGCCCACATCATCTGAGGCCTACCCTCAAATCCACATGAGTGCTTATAATTAACCGAGAGAATCTAAAATAATCTAAAACTCATGGTAGTTATAAGAACAGATTAGAAAAACTAATCAGGTAATTGGGCAGCCGTTCCTAAATAATAATGAATTAAAATTCCTTTTTATAACAACCAGTTCTCTCTCGGCCCAAACCAGGGAACATCCTGAATTATACAAACACTGGTTTATTTTCTAGATTCTTAATTTTATCTTTCTTCTCCTTTTCCATAGAGACTTTTGTAAGCACAGATTTTTGTAATCTATGCACAATCAGATACTTCACTGGCTGTGGAAATGTGCTACAAAATCTAGTCCAGACCCCAAAACAGAAGCACAGGAAGACCTCATGTGTGGTACAATAGGTCTGACCAGATCACTCTTCACCCATGCTTCATTATGGTACAGCCTTATTAACTTTAGAGAGGGTCTTTCTGTGGCATTCCATGATTAGGACACCCTCCTGTGAATATGTGGGTGTTCTGTTTATTTCCTTTCTCTTCAGATATCACACATGGTAAAACTCTTTTGTGAAACTGATCCTTCTGTTGTCCATAAAATTCATTCTTCAATGTTTCAAGACAAGGGAGCTGGAAGCCACTTGGCCTAAGTGTCTCTGATGGCCATTAAATGTTTTGCACATTAATTCCCTGAGTCATGGATGGGCTGAGCTGATAAAAGCCACGTATCAATCCTCCTGCCACCAATTCCTGGAGGTTGGGCTTGGTTGTTGCTGGACCTCCTGTAATTTCTTCCATTTCTAATGAATCTACACTGAACAAGTCTTGATCTCTGCTTTTCAATATTATCTTTTTAATTGCTGTGTTGATAGGTTATGGAGGCTATCTTGTCAGAGCTTTCTGGATCCACACTTTGACCATTAGAACTAATGATAAATTGACTGTAGTGATTTGGCAAGCCCAGATATTGGAGTGCAGGAAAATATATTTTAGGCATAAACCAATCACAACAAGTTATCCTAGGTGAAGAACCAATGAATGCCTCCACACAGCCTATGGAATCATGTTCTTCTTCTCCTTTTTCTATTTCAACTACCAGTAGCCACTGTTGGCTTTTTTTTTTTAATGGATCAAACAAGTGAGTGTTTGGATTTAACAGTCTGTGGAATCTGACCCTGGTAAATGCCCCGGCCAGCAGGGTTTCAACAGGGGGGCGACCCACCTGTGGGAGCAAATGAGAGGGGACACGAGAGACTGACAGCAAGACAAGATTCTGATCAAGCTGCAATATTTATTTCTCTTTGCAAGGCTTATATAGTATAGGAGGGGAGGGGGCAGGAAGGGGGAAGGAGAAGAGATGTGGAAGGCATGTAAGACGTGGGAGACGTGCAGGTCATGCAACTGAAAGATGTCGGCTAAGGTCACTGGTCAGGGGCCATTTGTTCTGTTGCTAGGCTACCTGACCATGGAATGCTCTTTACATTTAGTTTCCATGGCACCTGACTGTGGAATATTATCTTTGGGAGCCTCTAGTTAGTAAACAGGTGTTACTGCTCTGGGGAAGGGTGGTGGGCTTATGACTTGTTCTCTGGCTTAGCTAGTACTTTCCATGATTCATGTTTGGTTCCTGAAATCTTGGTCCCTAACAGGTAGAGTTCCTCCCTGATTGGTGAGACATGATTTTGACTTCCTTTTGGGAGCTCTTTTGAGCTGCTTAGATTCTGTTGAAGTATTGGGATTTTATGCTATTTGTATGAAAATCTGTGATAGCTAGTTTTATATTACCTTGATACAACATAGAGTCATTTTGAAAGAGAAAATCTTAATGGAGAAAATGTTCCACCAGAATAGCCAGTGGGGAAGCCAGTGATGCATCATCTTGATTGATTATTGATGTGAGAGGACACAGACTACTCTTTCCTTTTTTTTTTTTTTTTTTTTTTTTTTTGAGCTGAGGATTGAACCCAGGGCCTTGCACTTGCTAGGCAAGTGCTCTACCACTGAGCTAAATCCCCAACCCACATACTATTCTTGGTAGAACTTCCTTTGGGCTGGTGGTCCATGGTGCCACAAGAAAGCAGGATGAACAAGTCAGGGTTAGCAGCCAGTTAGCACTCATCCTTGATCTCGGCATGTGCTCCTGTCTCCAAGTTCCCGCCTTGATTGAGTTTCTGCCTTCATTTTCTTTGAGCAGGGACTGTGATATGGAAGTAGAAGAGAAATAAACTCTTTCCTCATTATGTTTTTTAGGATCATGTGGTTAGTAGCTTCAAATCTTCAGAAATGAGTACACAACACTGAGTAACTGCAGAAACCAGGAAATATAAAAGAAACATGATGGTGTAGGGACTTAATAGGGTAAGAGTAGGATACAGAAAATAGGAAGTGGGAAATGGAAAACTGGAGGGGGGAGGGACACTGAAAGGTTTAGAAGGGGAAAGGGGAGAGTAATGTAATTATATTTTAATTAAAATATATAAAAATGTATAAAGTAAAGCAAAAACTGCTCAGAATTTGAACACAATGACCTTTATTTGATTAAACACTGCAGAACCTTCTTGGAACCTAGCCAGACCTACTATTGCTTAACCTAAAAGTAGAAGGATCACTAAATTTCTACTCTCTACCCCTATGTAGAAGCCATTAGAGAGGGATCTCACACAATAACTCTAGGCATTTCACTAGCTGCCAAAGTACCTGGTTCACTATTCTAAAGTCCAGCTTTATAGGACAAAACAAATAATGAGAGCCTAATGGATAGATGATCTTGGAATCTTCTAAGACTTTAATCTGAACATCTAACAAATATCCTTTCTTTCATCTACACTTACTTTCCTGATTATTATTCCTGATAGCAATGCAAATAACTCTGTCTGTTACTTCTCCCTCAAATCTCTATCCATGAGTCTATCAAGGCCTTTCTTGATTCCCTAGGCAAGACTGTGATAAAGAAGGTAAACAAGCTCCTCTAGGTAGGTACAATGGAAATATTCTGTCACACCTAATAGGAAGAAGGCAGATTCAGTCATCATTGCAGTTTTCTAAATGTTAGTTAAGAATACATTCTAGGGCTGAATGTAGGGCTCAGCAGTTAAAAGTACCGGTTGCTCTTACAGAGGTCTTGAGTTCAATTCCCAGCAACCACATAGTGGCTCACAACCATTTATAATGAGATCTGGTGCCCTCTTCTGGCCTGTAGGCATGCATGCAAACAGAACATTGTATACATAATAAATAAATAAATCTTTAAAAAAAGAATACATTCTAGAGATAGGAATGAGGATAAGAAATTGAAAGAGATGGTTATTTTACAGAAAGGGATCTCAGTTCATGTCTTTGGCCATAAGCTAAAATGTTCTTCATCCTGCAATAACTGATAGAAATGCCAGAAGCATTTGGTAATTCTGATTCTTGATCTGGCTGCTAAATGGTTTTAGAGTTAGCACTTCAAAGGGGAGAATTTTTCAATAATATTGTAGGTCCATTAAAGAAAATTTGTTACCTCTTATCCAAAAGAATAAAATCTATCTGTAAGAGGAGATATCTCATTGTTTTTATTTCTTTAAAATTAATCCAGTTATTTAGGTCAATCAAATGGCCAATGAGTTCACATTAATCTATTCAAGAACTAGGAGGAAAACTCTTATGCCATAATTTGAGTTATTCTGTAGAGAATAAAATGTTCTTACTCACTGAGTCATCTCTCCATCTCTCAGATATGTTAAAAGAATATGCAGTGGTTTTGTATAATCTACTCAAAAATTTTCTGGGAAATGGATGTAAAATCTTAAGGCTCACAGAAAAATCAATATTGTAAGAATACAGTTTACATGTGACCATTGACTATGGTGATATTTTATTTGTACTGAAATGTGATTTTATTTGTATGTTAATAAATAAAGTTGCCTAGGGGTCAGGGCTAACAGCAAGCCATAGCAGAAGCCGGGCGGTGCTGGCACACACCTTTAATCCCATTCACATGACAGGCAGATCTCTGTGTGTTCAAGGATACAACCAGCATGGAGACACATGCCTTTAATCTCAATACCAACCATAGATACCTAGAGGTCTGTATAGATAGGCTGGTCATGTGGTTGGGTTTACAACCAATAAGAAGGCAGAACAGAAAGTCATTAAAAAGACAGACACACAGCAAGTAGGCCTCTTTCTGCAGTGGCAGGAAGGGTAAGGAGGTGGTTTTAAGCCTCAGTTCTTAGCTACTGCTCTGACCTCTTGGGCTTTTAACTGCATTTGGCTCTTTGTTTCTTATTTAATAAGACTGTTAAATCTACAATTGACCATAATTGAAATGTTGTCTGTAGGTATTTTTTAGTGTTCTGTGTACAATAGTTTTAGAATTTCATTGAATTAACTACTTTTAATAAAATCAATGGCTAATTTAAAAAGACTGATTATAGTAGTTGTCATGTTAATTTTGTCCAACTTTTCTAAGAATTGAGGCTCATTGATACTTCTGTTTATGGTGAAATCTTTAAATGTCTACTTTACAACACTGGTTAAATAAGTGCATTATTTGTGAGAACATTCATGAGCCAGGTGGTGCCTATTTATTGTCATTAAACTTTAAAAATCATTTTGAAAGATATTTGAAAATTTAAATTTATATGAAGGATTTTCTGTGGTCAAATTTCATACAACAATGTAAAACTATAGTCAATTCATAGTGTCTAAAGCAACACTAATTTCTGCAGAAATTATTATTTTTCCCTTAATAATATTACAAAAAGGAATTGGCTGGGAGGATAAACTTTCAGTTTAATCATAAAATCGTCTTCACATTTATACAGAATCCCAGCAATGGTGTTATAAGAGGCTCAAGACAGTAAACAGCACTAGAATAAGTGATTACCCAAGTCCATTAATAGTCCAGAAGCCTCTATGAACAGGTCTAGGACAGATGTCTTAAATGCATTTGGATAGTGTAGAATGTCATAAAATATGGAGGACATATCTCCACCAATGTATTTGAATGCACCTTAATTTATGACTCTTCCTGATTTTACAATGAAAAGTTTGTGAAACTCTTGAATTGGTAATTGACATAATCTCAATCTATATTACTTAACCATGTTCACTCATATTTGTCGCCATAATAACATATAACTTTAAGGAGTTTTAGCTGTAATGTTAGATAGTATAAATTTAATCATTAACAACACAGCAAGAAATCAACCTGTACATGCTGATAAGGATCTTTATGGAGAACTCATGAAACAATATTAAATTACTTCAATTCAGATGGAGTAAAAAATTTCCTCTAATTCTCTCAGGTATAAGGATCCTTATCTAAAATCTTGTCCACTATTGTACCACTTTGGATTTAATTAACTTTTTATTTTTGCCTTTTTCTGTTTTAGGTACATTCTTTTTTAGCGTACATGTTGCCAGACTATAATCAGTACATATAAATGACAATATATATTCTCTGTTACAAGCTTTTGGGACCCTTTCCTCCAGCCTTAATAGGAGAGAAAATGCCTAGTCTTACTGCAACTTGATATGCCATGGCTAGCTGGTGTACATAGGAGGCTTGCACTTTTCTGTAGAGAAAGGAGAAGGAGTGGACAGGGACCAGAGGGGATGCTGGGAGGGAGGGACTGGGAGGAAAGGAGGAAATGAGGAAAGAAGGGTAAACTGATCTAGTTGAGGAAAAAAATTAATTATTATAAGAAAAAAGTATCTCAAGAATAGAATGGCTTACTCATATGTACCAGGTTCTAGTTTCAACCCCAAAACTTGTTAACATTTCAGAAAAAAAAATTATTAATGAGAAAAATAAGAAATTAGTAATGTGATTGGATAGCTTGCCATGTAATTTCTCCCAAACTGAGATAAATTTAAATTGTTTAAACTGTGTTACATATGGAAAACAGAATAATATAATTAAGACAATGAAACTAATAATATTAAGTAACAGATCTTACATTATTTAAAAATATTTTGATCTCAGTATAAAAGAAACACAATACGACTTTAATCATATATCTTCTTCCCATGGACACAAAGTGGTTGACAATAACAGAAAGGCTTCTTAGCACAGCCATATATTTCTATCTATATATCATGATTATGAATGATATATGCTTAGTCTCAGAATGAAAACTGCTCATAAGTAGCTTATTTAAACACATTTGCTCTTAGTCCCATAAGAGCTTTTCTATCAGAGAGATGTGATACAGTGCCATTAACCATGAGGTCAACACAAGAGAAAAAGAATGAAGAAGATCATTGCCATGAATTGAAAAACAAGTCTATGTAAAAGAGCAGTGCCAACTAGAAAACTAACAACTTAGATACCTGTGTGATATTGTTTTGGATGATCTATTGGAACTGGCTTTTAAATGTCACAGACTGAGGAATCTGAAATGTGAACAATGCATCAACAGATTAAACAAAACTAAGGAAACAAAAGAGCCTTTGTCACTATGTTAAAGATATTTGCTTCAATGAGCCTTTAAATTTAAATGGTTTCCAAGACCAAAATGTATAAACAAAGAACTCTCTCAAAGGATTTTCATTACTGAGCTAATCTTTAGATGATTTTTATCATAATTCCATTATTAATGTTTGCATTCAAAATTAAGTTCTTCTGGTCTGTTCCAAATAAGTGTAAATTTTCCTGTAGGATTTCAATATTAAATTTATTTCTCTTCATGTATTTAAAAGTGCTTTAAAATTTCCCTTGACGTTTGTGTACTCATGTATTGCTCAAGGTTATGTTGCTTAATCTCCATGTGATTTAGGACTTCTGAATTATCAGTGTGCTGCTAATTGTGTCAAGACCAGAAAGCCCAAGGGACATTGAGACTAGAATTTCTATGAAAGGTTTAATAAAGTTTATCAACTGTGGAAGAGACAGAATACATATAACTCTTTATGTTTTCTGATGATCCCTGAACCTTGAAGGGAATGTCTTTTTTAGGTATAAGCATTGAGCCATACATATCTCCATTCATCACACTTCACTGGAAAGAAAGGCTTCTGTGATTAAGGTTGAGAATAGCAATTGTCCATGGAAATAAACATATATGTATTTAAAATATGTATTGATGGAATACTATTTTATCTAAGCACTCACTTAAGTCCTATGACTGTCCCTGCCATAGCTCTTGAGCAACTAAACAGTAACAGGTATAATATCCTCCTGTGAAACAAGCCTTAAGTCCAACCAAAGAGCAGTTAGATACCCCCATCAAAATCAGGACATGCTTATACATGTGGACATATCTTGTCTGACAAGTTGGTATTGTGGCTTGTAGTGCTCCCAAACATGTAAGAATATTATCTTTTATTCCTTAGACTGTATAGAACCTTTCTTTGATATGAAATCTAGTAAAAATGGAGAATTCCTTCTCATTTCCAGCTTGATTTATTTGTCCATGAAACCATGATGCGTGATGCCTTTAACAATAAAGCCTTGTATAGTTCTGGTAAACAGTCAAGAGGTCTGATAAGAGCCTCTAGGACCTCCCAGACCAAAATTGAGAGTTTATCCTAAATCTTGCTCTGAAGTTTTTGTTTCATAACTCATAACTAGAAAGGCGGAGATTCTTAAACATTCAGTGAATCTCCTTTCCAAGTACCTTAACTAAAGAATGAAGAAGATCATTGTGGTAAATTAAAAAGCAAATCTATGTAAAAGAGCAGTGCCAACTAGAAATTTGGATACCCATGTGATGTTCTTTTGGATGATCTATTGGAATAGGTTTTTAAATGTCACATATTGAGGAATTTGAAATGTGGACAATGTTCCAACAAATTAAAAAGGAAACAAAAGTACATGGAACACAGTGACAAGGAAGTTTGATTCAATGAGTCTTTAAATTTAAATGATTTCTAAGGTCAAAATATGTAAACAAAGAAACTCCTTCAAAAGACTTCCATTTCTGAGCCAACCTTTAGATGATTTGTATCATGTTTTCTATTAATATTTATTGCATTAAAAATAATTTCTTCTAGTCTGTTCCAAATAAGTGTAAATTTTCCTGTAGGATTTCAATATTAAAATATTTTTCTTCATTAATTTAAAAGTGCATTAAAATTTTCCATGAGGTTTCTGTACTCATGTATTGCTCAAGGTTACTAGGTTATTTTCCATGTGATTTGGGACTCTTGAGTTATCAGTGTGTTGCTTATTGGGCCAAGAACAGCACACCTAAGGAGGATTGAGACTAGAATTGCTATGAAAGTTAAATAAATTTATAAAATTTGGAAGAGGCAGGAACATAGCAAGCCAAGTTGAAGGGAGAATATTCCCCATGACTCCAACAGATTACAGATTTCCCTTGTGAAAAATTTCTTGTTCTAAACTCCCAGGATGTTTTTTTCTTTTTGCTGTTAGTTTGTTTTTGTTTTTGTTTTTGTTCTTATTTGAATAGATAAGAGTAAATATTTCACTACCTTGTTAGTAGCAAATGTTTAACACCATTTGCCCTTCCTAAAAATGGTCATTTGGGATGAGGTATCATGAATTGTGAGAAGCAACTGTTTGATTAATAAAGTGTGGGGACTTCTTCCTTTAACTTTGTCCTTCTTGTCTCTACACTTACCTTGTGAAAAATCTGCAAAATATAATTACAACCAAGAGACTAGTATCATAATTTGGAGCTTCCTCAGATATGAATGGAAGTATGAAGGAAAATTAGTTGCCATTGGTGGCCTGTCATAGTGAAGTAAGGCTGTAAATCATAGAAGACTTTAGAAGCATGTTGGGGAATATTATTTTAACGTGTGTTACTTTTGTTTATGTTTCATTTGTTTAACTTTGTGAAGCTGTGTTACTGTGCCTGTCTAAGACACCTGATGGTCTAATAAAGAACTGAACAGTCAATAGCAAGAAAGGATAGGTGGGGAAAGCATGCAGAGAGAATATATAGGAGAAATTGGAGAGAAAAAAAGTAGCCAGAGAAGGAGGATGCAAGGGGCCAGCCACCCAGCTATACAACCAGCAATGAAATAAAAAAGAAAGATATACAGAAATAGAAAAAGGTAAAAGCCCAGAAGCAAAATATAGATGGGCTAATTTAGGTTAAGAAAAGCTGGCAAGAAGTTAAGTCAACAATCACAGGGAATGAAAGAAATAGACTACTTCATCCATTAGGAACAGAGAGTCCCAGGTGTTAGAAAACAGGCACTAATGTCGATGGTCATTATCACCAAGAAAATAACATTTGGTAATACAATCTAGAAAGTACCTATCATAATGGAAGGCTAAATAAGCAATACACAGACAATCATATTAAAGAGATGTAATTGATCTGTGTTTTAGCTCTGACAAAGAAACACCACCAAGAGTAACAAGCCAGAAATAGTCACTGATATCTTGTACATCTGAATCCAGGAGGCAGGTTTATTGTATGTTATTGAGAGCCACTGGGAGCAAAAGTCCATGGGAGTATACAGTAATGACAACTAGTGTTCAGAAGGTCTACTTATCAGAACTAAGGGTTCTGTTAAAGGAAACCATCACATAAAGTGTTATGGAATTACTGCCTTTTGAATGAATTGGATGCCTCTTGTTGTAAATTCTTGTGGAATAACAGCTATGATTCTCCCCATTTACTGTGCTTTTCCGTGTTATGTGTACATGTAATCTCACAATTGCATCTCTATCTTGAGCACAACTTTCCCTATGCTTTGGGGGTAATTGGATAACTGTCCTCAGCTGTGTTTATTTTTTCATTAACATAAATCTGGCCAGAGCCATTCTCTGGACAAAAGTATTTCAGCTAAGCTACCCTTTTTCCAAGGACAAATGCAGATAAACATTAACTTATCTCACTTACAGATAAGAGAAAATAACCACTAGCAATTAAATCTTCAACTCCTTACCTTCACCCTAGGTTATTTATACAAGACCCTAATTTAAGAGATTTACTGCTCACATTCCTGGGATGATGTTTTAGCCACTTGCTAGTTACTAAATTAAGGTAGTTATTTTCCACTGACCTAAGTAGATTTCTGAGAAGGCCAGGTGAGCAATAGGTGTCAAGCTTCATTACTTGTGCAAATTAAGTTTTAGTTCCTCCTCAGCCAGGTGCTATTCCTAGAATTTCTCCTCAACAATTACTCTGAGCGAAAGTGCTTTTACTAGCCAAATGCTACATAATCTAACTAGGTTGCCTAGTCCCCCTCCCCACCAGAAAGCAGCTATAACCAGAGGATTGAGTGGGGAAAAGGCGCCAAAGACAGTTTACTTTCTAGTGACTTATTAACACCTGACATTCTACCTAGCCATTTCTAGATTATAGTTTGAGCACATAAATTCACTAATTGATATTAGCCTTTAGTTGTTAATAGAAGCTGACAATTATTGCTTTATGTGTGGATCCTTATCACCTCTCTCTGCGACCCTGAAAACTTAAAGCCTTACATTGCTTTGTCAAAGAATACTGCTTGGGTATATACACTTGCTCCCTCAAAGCACTTGAGGAATTGATGGAGAAGAACAAAGTTGATGACACAGTTGGAAAGAACTAGATTGATAAGAGAGAACAGTAGAAGGAACTAAGAGCAGGAGAGACTGAGAGTAGCTAAGTATGAGAACAGAAAAGAAACTGTGTAGATAGAATTTTACTTAGAAGAATAAAGTGAATGGACTAACGAACTCAGTGTGCTTAGATTCATTGAATATCCCTAAGATTAGAATCTTTAGCCACTTATAGCTTCTGTTCTGGATCCTGGTAGAAATCTCCTCAAGATAGGCACTTGGGGGGAATTCGGTAGTATGTAGCTAAATGAAGAGGCAGGTCTTGCTAATCTCAGTAAGGGGTCTTTGTAGATGAACAGTCTCAGGATACAGTTATTAGGATTCAGGAGGAAACTGTAGTCGATAACTTCTGTACAGTTTTTCAACATTCTCTCATGGACCACAGGAAGGCTTTGTCACTCCCATAGGCCTGAATCACTAAAGGTCCTTCAAATGGCTGTGCCTGTGTCAACCATTCCCATTCACTGAGGACTTCATATATTCCTTACACATTCAGTCAAGGCTTCCTCTACACTCCACACACCGTTTTGTTTTGTTTTGTTTTGTTTTTTTCTGTCTGCAGGTGCTTGAAATTTGTCTGAATTACCATTTCCACCTATACTGAAGACAGACTAATTTTCACAATACCCAAATCTTAACCTTTCAAAAGTAAGTATAAATTACTACTTCTTCAGTATCTAGCAATTATTATCCTTTCAGAATATTTGCGAGCTCAAAATTATTATGTGAAAGAATGGTAACTATTGATGATTTTAAATATATATTATTAATACTTCTGAGTTTCTCTCCTCCCCATAACTCTTCTTAGATCCATACCTGTCCTAACTACTTCCTCAACGCCTTGCTTTCATTTTTCTTTAATACATTTAATTTTTGGTGCTTATAAACTTCTGGGTTTGAGACCATCCACAGCAGCATGGTTGCCCAACTATTAAAGGAAACTGACTCTCCATCCTACTGAAATCTTCAGTTGTCATCAGATCCTCTGTTAGGGGTGGAGGTGAATTAACACCTTGTTCTTAACACTGGAATATTAACTGGTTGATCTTGTGCAAATCTTAAGCAAGTAACCACAACTTCTGTGAGTTCATATGTAGAAATCCTGTCATGTCCAAGACATACTGTTTGATTCCAGTCCTTTCCAATCTTTCTCTTAAAAACCTATCCACCCCCTCTTCAAAGATGTTCCCTAAGCCTTGTGGCAATGGGTTGATATAGATGTATTGTTTGTCATTGGAAAATAGACTGACATACATTCTCTATGCATTGTTTTCTCTTATGAATTTCTGTGTTAATCTCTCTGTTCACTGCACAAAGAAACTTCACTGATGAGACCTTCAAGTTACACTAATCCATGGATAGAACAATATAATTGAGTACCCTTTGGGTTACTTCCTGCAGGTAGTGGAATTTGGTTATACAAACAACAAGTACAACATTTTCTTAAAATGTAATGTAATCAGAGGGCAATTTTATACCATGTCATTTCAGCAGATTAATTGTACCAGGTTCACCCTTGATCCTGTGAGCTCCCTAACTATGTTTTTGGCCAGATTGGTAGTACTAGGCATTAATATTCTCCTGTGGTGCAGACCTGAAATCCAATCAGATAGCAGTTGGTTATCCCATAACATTCATGTCACTTTGAACTAGCTCCACATAGATCTCTATTGTTTTTTCAAAGGGTTTACATCTCTACAAGACTTTTGAATGGCCATATTAGTTGGGGTTTACATGGCTATGGTGAAATAGCATGACCAAAAGTGACTTGGGAATAAAAGAGCTTATTCATTCTTACAGCTTATAAATCCATCTTTGGGGGAAGCCAGGGCAGGAACTCAAAGCAGGGGCCTGGAGGCAGAAACTCAAAAAGAGGCCACAGAGGAGGGAAGCTTGTCAGTATGTGCTTCATGGCTTACTCAGCTCAGTTTGTTATATATCCAGGACCATGTTCCCAGGTGTAGCACAAACCATATAGCCTGAGACCTCCCAATTGGGTTATAAGAAAATGTCCCACAGACTTGCCCACTACTCCATCTTTCAGAGGTATTTTGAATTGAGGTTCCTTCCATTTAAATGACTCTAGCTTGTATCAAGTTGATGAAAACCTAGCCAAAGTAATGACTTTTCCCCAGCAACTTAAATGATATGTTTCAGTAGTATGCAAACTAGGAAGCAGGGAGAAAAAGAAGTCCTGGTCAGTGCCAAATTAACTTGTTCATATTGTATGACCAAAGTGGGTGGGTTCTTTAGCAACATGCTAAACCAATGAATTCTGGAGAACAACCCAAAGTGGTAGGAATAGCCTGTATCCTATAGGGAGTATTCAGGACAACTCTGACTAGCAACTAAAAGGGAAGTATTTCACAACTGCAACAGGCTTTTAATTTGGCTACCTACGGCTTCTGAGAGGAGCATTATATTCTCTGCAGGATAGCACCAATTCACTCTTTTCACAAGAGTAAGTTAAATTTTTTTAATTCTTCTCTCATATATTCCTACCACAGTTTCCCCTCCATTCCCTTACCCCAGTCTCTCCCCCCTCTCAAATCTTTCACAGATCCACTGCTCTTCCATCTCACCTCAGAAAATAGGAGGCTTCCCAGGGACATTAAGCAAACATGCATTTTCCAAATTTCATTTCTTTGAGTACCCTTTGGGTTACTTCCTGAAGGTAGTGGAGTTTGGTTATACAAAGAACAAGTACAACATTTTCTTATAGTTTTCTTGGCCTGTTTCCAGGTGATAGAAAAATATTTTGTCAAACTTTTTCTATTAACATGGAGTTTCTTATGAAATGCTGAGGCTTCTAGCATATTTTCTGCCAAGAGCTGATCAATGTCATCATTATTATCTGCCAGAGGGCCTGGTAGGCCCGTATGGAATCTGATATGTGTTATATAAAAGGATGATTTTTATTTCTGATTATTTCTTATAATTGAATAAATAACAAAGTTAATTCTGAATCATCTGGAATAAGTTCAGCAGTTACAATATGTAAATGAACTCTTTCTGCATATTTAGGGTCTGTAACTATATTAAGAGGTTCTGTAATATCTAATAATACCATGAGAATAGCATGTACTTCTGACTTTTGAATAGTATCATAAGTGATTTTAGCCTTTTTAGTTATTTTCCCTGACTTATAACCTGCCTGTCCTGATCGATTTGCAGAAGTATATAATGTAGTGGCTCCAGAAATTGGTTTTCCATGTACCATGTGAGGAAGGTTCTAATTATTTCTTTTTTTATAAACTGAAGTATCTTGCTTTTGGAATGAACATTGATAATCTCTCCCCAAAAATTACTACAAGAAATTTGTCATTTTTTATTTTCTCCCCCATAATGAGGCAATTTCAGCATTAGTAAAAGGTACCACAATTTTTGCGGGGTCTATTCCTGTTAATTGATGAAGTCTCAATTTTCCTTTCATAGTCAATTCAAAAACCTTTCCTACATAGGTCTTTAACTTTTTACTTCGTTTGTAAAGCAAAATATCCATTCTAAAATATTATATTATCTCTGGATGAGAATTTCTGTGGAAGAATGAATAAAGGGTAAAATAGCCAGAATACAATCAATCTCTGGATCCAAATGATTCACTTCTGCACCCTGTAGTTTCTTTTCTAGTGAAACCAATTCTCTCTCAGGCTCAGTTGATAATTTTCTTGGACTATTCACCTGGTAATGTGTGAAATTAATTGCTTAGGTCTTGAGTTGTTAAACCAATTGTAGGCTATAGCAAGTTAATATCTATCACCAATTTTTGGAAATCATTAAGAGTTCATAATTGATCTCTCCTGATTTGTACTTTCTGTGGTTGAAATTTTTTCTGCAAATCTATCATATCCTAGATCATTAATAGAATTTCCTCTCTGTATTTTTAGGAGCAATTTGTATTCCCAACAAAGCAAAATTTTCTTTACTTCTTCAAATATTTTTTTAAGGTGCATGCATCTGAATCAGCTAATGAGATATTTTCCATGTAATGGTAAATTATAGATTGAAGGAACTATTTATGAATCATTATAATGGATGTTGTACTAGATGTTGACACAATTATGAGGCTGTTTAACATTCCAATGGTAAATTTTTAATAAGTTGGAATTTTAAAAATAGGCACTGTGAAGGCAAATTTTTCTCTATCCTGTTCTTGTAAAAGTATAGTAAGAAATACAGTTTTTAAATCAATTATTATAATAAATCATCCTTTAAGTAATAAAGAAGGAGAGGAATTCCAGGCTGTAAAGAGTCCATTGTCTGGATCACCTTGTTAATAGCTTTTAGATCTATTACCATTCTCCATTTTCCATATTTCTTCTTAATGACAAATATAGAAGAATTCCAAGGCTTGGTTGATTCTTCAATATGTTCAGCATTCAGCTGCTCCTATTTCAGCTGTTCTAGTGCCTGTAATTTTTCTGAGGTTAAAAGCCATTGTTCTACCCAGACAGGTTTGTCAGTTAAACATTTCAAAGGCTGTACTGTTGTCATCTTTGAAAGATAACCAGCTGTTGTGTCCTGTTTCTATACAACTTGGTACATACCTGATAATACCGTTTAATATTTCTCTCAGAAGCATTCCTTATTTTATTATTTATTTCCGAGATTGGAGAAATATTAATATGTGCTTTTCATTGCTACAACAAATCACATCCCCATAAATTTATTGCTACTAACAACATATGGCTTTAATTTCTGTACCTGTCCTTCTGTCTCTATGCAATCAACAAAGATACTTTATCTTACCAGAGATAAAGTTGCAATTCCTAAAAGCTGAATATTTACCTCCTGAAAAGGCCAATTTGGATGCCAAGATTTTGGTGAAATTATTGTTACATCTGCACCTGTGTTTAAAAAGCCTTCAGTTACAATGCTATTTATTCATATCTTTAGATTCAGTCTTAGGTCATTTATGGAGGTTTTCCAGATTACTTTTTATGGTATCTCCTGAGAATTTTGTTTTGTTTATTGAACTGTTTCTATCTCTCAGAACATTATGGTTTTTAACAACATTAGGTTCTTTTAACTGTTCTGTGAAAGAGTTTACAGAATGCTGACAGGGAATTATTGAACCAAATTTGACATTAGACACTGTAAGACAATTCCTAAGGCTCCCAAAAGCAAACGGTTACCTTGCCTCTCCCTTGTATCATTCATTAGTCTAATGCTGGCCTTTGCCTCACCTTCTGGTATACTTCAAAAGGCTGTGGCCTTCTGTTAGCATCATCTCTATTTAAAAAACTGTTTTTAGGAATTCCTTGCCTACAATCCCTTTTCAGATGACCTTGTTTATCACAATTAAATGATCTGACCTTTGATTTTTCTTGAAATTTCTAGAAATTACTTCTCCTACCAAAGCAGTATCATAAGCATTAGTTTCAATATTAGGTATATTTCTAATTAATTCGTCTATTGTTGCTGAATTTTGCATTTAAAGGCCTAATAATCCTTTTACATTTGAACTAGCAGTTTCAAATGGCAAAGATTCAATTAATATTATTTTAACTTTCTGGATCTGATATTGTCCCATTTACAAAAGCCAGTCTTTGTAAAAGATTTTTATTATTTTTCATTAAGGAATTTTACATACCAACCACAGATTCCCCACTCTTTCCTCCTCCCACCCCTCCAGCCTTCCCCCAACCCACCCCCATTCCCTCCTCCAACAAGGTATGGCCTCCAATAGGGAGTCAGCAGAGCCTGGGACATTCAGTAGAGGCAAGTCCAAGTCCCTCCCCCTGCATCAAGGCTATGAAAGATGTCCCACCATAGCAAGTAGGCTCCAAAAAGCCAACTCATGCACCAGAGATGGATCCAGATCCTACTGCCAGGGGGTCCTTAAGCAGATCAAACTACATGACTGTCTTGCTTATGCAAAGGGCCTAGTCTAGTCCCATGGATGCTCCAGATGTTGGTCTAAAGTTCATGAGTTCCCACTAGCTTGGTTTGGTTGTCACTGTAGGTTTCCCCATCATGATCTTGATGCCCTTTGCGCATATAACCCCTTTACCCTCTCTTCAACTGCTCAATCATACCACAAGGACACATGCTCAACTATGCTCATACCTGCATTATTTGTAATAGCCAGAACCTGGAAACAACCTAGAAGACCCTCAACCAAAAGAATGGATAACGAAAATGTGGTACATACACACAATGGAGTACTACTCAGCAGGAAAAAAATGACACCATGAAATTTGCAGGCAAATAGATGGAACTAGAAAATATCATCCTGAGTGAGATAACCCAGACTCAGAAGCACCAACATAGTATTTACTCACTCATAAGTGGATAGCAAAGGATAACCAGACTATAACCCACAGCTCCAGAGAAGCTAACTAACCAGGAGTGAAGGCTTCTTTTGGGTCTTATATAATTTTAATAAATGACTCAGACATTTTTCCTGAATCTTCAACCTTCTCCCAATCATTTAAAGCTGCTAAATGTCATAGGGCCGAATTCAAACTGCCTTTGCAACTAGCATACTGGTCGTCACTTATAAGTTGATCCTGGGAAATATTAATGCCTCTAGTGTAGTTAGAGTTTTCCTGCCTGGCCCACAGTCAGGACAAATCTCTCTTACCCACCAGGCCCATAGACGCTCAGAACCAACCAAGTAAACACACAGAAACTTATATTGCTTACAAACTGTATGACCGTGGCAGGCTTCTTGTTATCTACTTCTTCTATCTTAAATTAACCCATTTCTGTTAGTCTATACTTTGCCACATGGCTGTGGCTTACCAGTGTCTTTACATGTTGCTTCTCATGGCAGTGGCTGGCAGTGGCTCTCCCCTCAGCCTTCCTATTCCCAGAATTCTCTTCTCTCTTGTCCTGCCTATACTTCCTGCCTGGCCACTGGCCAATCAGAATTTTATTTACACGGAACGATATCCACAGCACTTCCCTTTTTCTTTTTCTTTTTTTTAGGAAGGTTTTAACTTTTACATAGTAAAATTACATGTAACAAAACAATTATCAAGCAAGAATTACAGTTACATTATTAAAGAAGATATTCTATCTTATATTTGTGAGTCTAAGGTTTTATATCTAACTTATCTTTTATCATAATTGAGAAAATTATAACTATCTAGTCTTCAACCACATCAAAGACCTCAGAAGGATATAATATTACCTGAGAACTGGGAGAAGGATGCAAGCAACTTTTGGGAGTCTTGCAGGGTAGACAGCTGGCAGCCTGGACAGTCACCTAATGTTCCTTTGTAAAGTTGGGGCATTTGTCTTCAGCCTACAGGGCTAGAGTCTCTTGGCCACTTTTTTCAGTGTCCTGTAGAATGTCTGGCAGTTTCCTCTGCGAAGCAGGAACCTGAAGTACCATTTTGTCAAGCAAAGTTCAGTGGTCACCTTTCTATAGGTCCTGCATGTCCAGTCAATCAAGCAGTCCAGGCAAGAACAGTTTCTTGCCCAAATGGCTATTTTTGCCAAGGTGAAGTTAAGATATGAAGTGTCTTCAATGCCCATCCTCCTCTCTGAAGTAAATCAGTGTTGCCAGGAAGAGACATGTCTCACTGTCCAGAAAGTCTAAAGTTTAAAAATATTTTAAATGCCATATTCTGAAGGTCTTTGAAGTATTTGAAGATTACCTATCTATCTGAAATATCTCTATGTATACCTAGAAGACTTAACTAACATGGCTGTGAGTATGATTATAATAGATGATTAATTATTAATCTATTTTTAATTATCCATTACAATTTTAAATGAGCTTTATAAAAATAATACCTTAAACATGATTAGAAATATACACACAGTATAACAAAATTAACTTTAAGTTTGTATCAATAGACTAAAATCTATACCAATGTAAAACATTTTAAACAAGTTGTTGCTCTTTAGAAGTAAATTCCTTAATCTACCCTTCCATCCTATTATATAGAGTTTTCCTGCCTGGCCCACAGTCAGGACAAATCTCTCTCACCCACCAGGCCCATAGACGCTCAGAACCAACCAAGTAAACACACAGAAACTTATATTGCTTACAAACTGTATGGCTGTGGCAGGCTTCTTGTTATCTACTTCTTCTATCTTAAATTAACCCATTTCTGTTAGTCTATACTTTGCCACATGGCTTGTGGCTTACTGGTGTCTTTACATGTTGCTTCTCATGGCAGTGGCTGGCAGTGGCTCTCCCCTCAGCCTTCCTATTCCTAGAATTCTCTTCTCTCTTGTCCTACCTATACTTCCTGCCTGGCCACTGGCCAATCAGAATTTTATTTACACAGAGCAATATCCATAGCACTCTAGTCCTATTTTGTTATTCTATGACCCTAGATTCCTCTATCTACCATGTTTGTTATTGTAACTGAGGACCAGATTCCAATATTGCTCTAACTAATTCTTCCCAATTTTGAGGTATAATTATGTTCTGAGTTGCCCATGAATTTAATATCTGCTCCACATAAGAGTTATACATACCATATAAAATGACTGCTACCTTAAATATCCTCAAATCTAACATTTCTACAGGACTCCAGTTAACTTCTGCATAACCTAGGGTGTGTCTATCATCTGTTGGTCATTCTTGTATGGTTATTGTGTAAACTAAGGTTGGTTTTCTAATAACTTTGAGCTTACCCTCTTCAGATTCCTTATGCAGTGGTACAGTAAGTTCTTGTCTAAATTCCTCTGTATCTGAGTATTTTTCTTATTTTCATTAGTAGGTTTTCCTAAGGCTTGTATTTTATCAGTCAAAATTTTCTTATTTTCATGAGTAAGCCTTTCTAACACTTGAATCTTATCAGTAATAAGTATTTCTAAGGCTTGTAGCTTATCAGTCAAATTTTCATATTTGACACAGTTATCAAACCACTTTTTAAGGATAAAATATGATTACCAAACTGATAATAATTATGATCCACATTATGTCAACCCCATCTAAGTTGGTTATTCTTCCATTTAATTTTTCCATTTTCAAAGCATCCATTGTGGAACCATACAGAGACCTATCTTCTTATACCTTAATATTGTTCCCCAATCTTAACACTGAAAATACTTTTTTTCCCTTTTTCTTTTTTAACCTAATTTCCTCTTTAAGAATTACCAAGTGTCTCACCAGATATACTGATGAACATGAACTAGATGGAGCTGTGCAGGGGTATCCAGCTGCAATGGTGATGTTCAGCTGTGTGGGAAGGGAGAGTGGGCATGGCAGCGTGCCCTGAACTGAGCTAACTTCATCTATCCTTGCTGCAACTTATAATAATAACACATTCAGTCAATTGTATACAATTAAAATATCAATTACTTTTCATAACAGTGCAGCCTACTTTCTCATCAATATTACATGAAATAGTCTGAGATAATGAATACACTCTATGCCACTGTATCAAAACACACATGATCAAAATAAAAAGAAAATAAGGCTCATAGTGTCTACTTTCAGAACACAACTAAATGAGAGTCAATAGTAAAAGAAAACTGGAAATTCTAAAAATGCTTAATACATTCCTGTATATTAGAAACAAGATTTCAAAAAAGAAATGATAATGTTCACTTCATCATATTATCATGCTTCTCATCATCAAACCCTTAATTATATCAATAAAAACATTAATATTTCTCAATAGAAAATATGTTTTAAGTTACTGTTGAGTTTGTGTGTATATGTGAGTGATGTGTGTGAGAGAAGGGTATGCATCCTGCTGAAGCATACAAGCACAGGACAGGGGATAATTTCTTTTAGAGACAAATCTGTTGCAACATTCATGAGTTCCTTTCATTGTAAAGTATTCACTGGAGGACAGTTTTTGATCACTAGCAGGGCAAGCAAGCTCAGAACCAGGAAACTGTGAAGTGCAGGAGAGGCCTGAGGAAAATAGGTTGCTATATTGCAGATTTTGTACTATTACTTACAAAAGGGTGTCTTAATTTGTTCTCTCTCTCTCTCTCTCTCTCTCTCTCTCTCTCTCTCTCTCTCTCTCTCCATGCATAATTGTAGTCTGCTGGTGAAATAAGCTGGAAATACCCAGAAGGTTCCCAGGCATGTTGAATATGATAAGGATTGAAAGCACCTTAACATGTTGCCTCAACATATATGATGGCATTCTTTCTGCCACATTATTCTTCTTGAACTGTGTTACTGATTGAGCAGGCTGAGAAATGAATATTTAAATTGGACATGTATAGGAAAGGATACTGACCAGAGTACTTTCCTCACATTAGTTGGCTTTCATAATAAATTTCTAAATATTTTTCTAGAGAAGAAACACTCAGGAAATGGTCACCATCCTTGCCTATAAATCTTCTAAATCATTAATATATATTCTTCTTTTAATGAGATTTTGCAGCTAATAAATATTCTCCATTATTTTAGGACTTGGCTGTATTTACTTTCATTTGAACTTATCAAATGTTAACCCACTGTATTTAATTTCACTCTGAGGAATTGTATCTCTCTTTCTACCTTTCCTTGAGTTTAAGGGATAGACTTCAGGCAACCACAATTGCACAGGAAACTTTCCAATGTCCTATCATTTAACAATGAAAAAGAAATTAATTGAATACTTCAGGATAGAAAACTATAAATTAATCAAGAATTAATGCTAGAAGAATTTCTAAATTTGAAAACAAGTAACACTTTTTACACATGGTATCAGAAAATTGTCAAAAGAGTAACTGAAATGGACAGATTTATTCAGATAATTTGATACCTTGGTCTCAGAATCCATTTAAAACTCTAGGGTTCCTAGAAATAAACACCTTTGAAATGAGGCCTCAGATCTGTGGCTTCCTTATTTTCAATAATCTGTTACCCACTTCTTTCAAATCACTCAATCTGTGCCTGAAAAACAGGTTCCAATGGAATACCGCCTGATATAATAGGTCACCAGCAGCTCTCTTCACAGTAGTTCTACAGTCTGCTGGACACAGCTGTTCCCATAGAATTGTTCTCCAATTTGCAACAATGACATCTGCTCTCTTCCCCCTGATGGTTTTATACAGCCTCATCATTTCTTGTCATAAGTTGCATTTTTTACTAAACAAATCTTTTGTCAATAACTATTAAGTGGATATTTAGAGCAAGGTAAGATCAGTCATACCCTGAGTATAGACTCAAGGTACTCATGATAGAGGCAGAAAAGCATTTATGTTTTGATTCTGAAAGACTCATTGCTCTTGAAGTGCTCTACTCTGTCTAGAGGAAGCTGCCATACAAGTTGAATTTAATTCTGCTTCTTTTTTGCTAGCATTAAAACTTTATTTTAAAATAATCTTTGTTTATCCTCAGAATTATTTCTATGGTGTTACAGTATCCCATGTATGAAATCTAACTCTGTTAGTACTTTGGCTATAACATTATTTAGAGAAAATTATATGGAGAGTTACTTAGATAAATTATTAGTATCTTTTATATTTTGATGTAAGTTTGGGGTCTGTACAAGGTAGCTGGTGTATTTTAGGGAAGCCCTCCTACTGAGGAATATCTCAACTGTTGTTAATTTGTGAAGGATTCACACTCTGTTTCTCCTGTGGATACATCCATAACTGGGATGTTTTTGAGTTTATACTTGGGAGCCACATGATCACATCATGTTTCATAATAGTAAAATTATTTACATGTTGTCAGTGTTTACTTGAGGTCTATGAGAAACCACAGATCTTCAGGTATTTGGAGACATATAAAAGATTATATGTATGTGTAAAAATGACTATCCCTTCCATCACAGTGGTATTATCTCAGGTGTAGAGTATTGGTACCAGCAGCCAAAGTCATTACATAATTTATTTTTTCACCATCTAGAAGGACTAATTTTAGCATCGAAAGATTAATGATACCTAGGACAGTGACTATAAAACACACATTTCCAATTTTTACCCTATATAACTGATTATGGAAAACATCAGTAGATAAAATGAGCATTAGCTTTTTTTGAATGAATACAAAAGCTTAACCTGAAGTGAAATACACTGACTTAAACATCTGTAGCATAGCTGCTAAACTAGCACATGGTCAAATGTTCCTAAAGAAAAACTTTTTGGCTAGAGTCTTAAGTGCTTAACAAATTATGAGTCACAGGATACCAAAAGTATTGCTGAATTGTTAAGTAATTCATTAGAATAAAAACAAAACCATATATCAACTTCTCTTACCATGCAACAATAGAGTGGTGTAGATGTCACAGTGGATCTCCCAGAAATTCAAATTGTCCACTTCAGAATATGCTTGCTCATGACTGGTTTATATATGAGAGAAAATATTCCTATTGTACAAAGTGTAGCTGTAGATGAGAAACTCTCTGAGCAAGTCAAGTTGTGCACTGTATGGGTAGCACTTAAAGAGGAGGAAAGGAAGAAAAACAGTTTGGGGCAAATCTAGGGCATATAGAAATTTCCAGGACAGCTAGGGATACATTAAAAAGGCATTATCAAAAACCAAAACTCTAAAAAAATGTAATTTAATAAAAAAATTAATAAGCTTTAAGATGCAAGAATATATGAAATGTCTCTTTCCTCTGTAGAGATATTTCAAAGGCTCATTCTACCATCTAATCTACGATCTATCTTCTATTCTTCTATGTATCTCTATATCATCTACCTATCTATCATTCTCTCTCTCTCTCTCTCTCTCTCTCTCTCTCTCTCTCTCTCTCTCTGCCTCAGAAAATATGCCAATGCCAGAATAAAGGAAAAGAGGACATTAAGGTGTCTGTCTGTTGGAATCTACAACTTGAAAATACAGGATAGATACAATTGAAGTATTTTTATTGTTTCTTCATAGACATGTAACTGGTTTGTATTTTTGACACATAGTAGAATGAAGGTACTGATGGTATGTCTCTGACTATTCTTGACATTAGAGCGCCACACTGGGTGAATTATCACATGAGTATATAACAGCATTAAAATGCTTAATACTCTTATTTTCAGAATTTTTATTTGAGTGATTATTTGCCTATAAAATAAAATCTGTCTCATTCAAATCAACTATATTAAGACTATTGTCAAAGAGGTTGATGATGAAGTCTGGCCTTCACCTGCACACTATCTACCACAAGGTGAAACTAAGAAATAGTATTTAATCTCAGTAAATGTTATCAATTTCATATATCAAACCTTCTTTACCACTGAGAAGTTCTCATCCCAAAGACAAAAGGAAATGATTTAGTGGATTTAGAAGGAAGGTAGTTGTTTGTAGAGGAAAGAACTTCTTTAAGAAGCTGTTAACTGTTTTACATGCTTGTGGAAAGATGTAGCCTTTAATAATCAATACCACATGCTTGATAACAATACAGAAAGATGAAAAACTCAGAATAAAAAAAGTGAATGAGAAAGTTTTCATATAATTCCTTAATTAAATAATTATATCTTGCAAGATGATGATGTCACTCTGAAGTAAAAATCATAGCTAGCAAATTACTTAGATTGTCTGGTACTGGAAGTCTTTTAGGAACACACATGTAAGGTGTCTATGTTCAACCTGCAAATCTCACCTGTAGCTCATGGATGGTCAGATACTCATTAGTGTGAAAACATTCTTATAGAACTGAAGTATGATTTTCATCTGAAAATGTAACTTCTAGGGTTCATATTTCTTTTATGTTGACAAGCCTAAATTTTTTCTAGAACTCACGCTTCTCTCCAAAATGAAGTTGTCTTGCCTAACACATTACATCAAATAGCTTCTGCTCTTGGTGTTAATTATTATTATACATGTCCTTATTTTTATCCACAATGTCAATTAAGATTAGAAGTATGAGATTTTAAGAACATGTACCAGATACCTAACAGAAAATAGAAGCTGATGTAAGTTGTGGTTTTCAGTGGCATGTTTCAATTTCCTTTCAAACCTCATTCACTGTGGTCAGCCCACTCACAACGTTGATGAGATTCAATTTAAGGAAATCTAAGTTTAGTCTTCACAGAGTAAAGCTAAACTGTGGAGAGACTTAATTATTCATCCACACAATGATTCTTCTTGATGGCTAATCTTTCAAAGTAAGTGTGAATTTGAATGTCGACCATATTATACTGGTGGAATAGAGAGAAAATAGAGGTTAGACATTTGCTCATGGAGCTGATATTAATCAGACTAAGCCCAGAAGCATGTATTCCAGTGCTGGTTTTCTGTAAAATGTCATTTTATACCCGCTAGCAGCAAAAAATAATAATAATAACTTTTCTTCAACCTAACATCTCATAAACATGAAAATTGTACATGTTCCCACAATGTAAGAGAAGATACATGACTATAAACATTGAACAAGTAGTTTTTACTTTATGTTGTTACCTTTCCTTCCTGCTATGAATAGTCAGAGTGAGGAGATAGTGACTATGTTATAGAACATATTCCTTACAATCTTTGTCTTAATGCTTCTAGAATGTGTCATACTATAAAATTAAACAATTTATTCTTCTTTAGAGAGTCATCCTTTCATCATTTCCAGAAATAAAGTTGGTTTGGTGAGTCTGAATTCTTTCAACTTGTTACTACACAGATTCACAAGTCAAGGTTTTCTTCTACATTCCTACATGTTTAATCTATCTAGCACTTCTAAGCTGAAATTTGAACAGGATCATGGTTTGATTACATGAAGTACCCACTACAGTCCATTTATACTTTAATCTTCTTGTAAAATTACTATTTTAACTGCAGTATGAAAACTGAAGACAACATTTCTGAGAAGTTTTAAGGAAATATTTTTAATCACCAAAATTAAAAGTGTAACCAGGTCCATAGATGTATTTACCCATGAAATCTCAACAGTATATCATCTAAAATATTCAAACAATTATTACAAGAAAAAAATAGAACATGTTCTAACATTATATCTAGAAAGACAGAATAAATAATAAGATCATCCAAAACCTAGTAAATTAATGTTGTCCTCATATATTTACACAAGGTCAATTTGATTAGCTCAATTTGCAACCCAAACGGACTAGGGAAGAAATAAATTGTATTAATGCAACCCATACTGCAAAAGAGTTCTCAAACATATCGACTTTTCAATAAGAAAGTGCACCACAGTGAATATTTAGATGCAATACGTTTTTATGAAGATGCTTATCAAATTTTTATTTTCTAACTAAATCTAAGAATTATTTAAATCTGACAATGTCTTTCACTATTCTCAACAGACTAAGCCAACTGATGAGATTGCTATTATGCCACCACCAGTAATTATAATTGTAAGTTCATTTTTGTAATTATTAAATAACAAATAATGTTTTCTTTTAATTTTTAGATCTAAAAATGGAGTAAGAATTAAGCGAGAATATCTCTCCTCTGTAGTTAGAGTTCTCCTGCCTGGCCCACAGTCAGGACAAATCTCTCTTACCCGCCAGTCCCACAGTCGCTCAGACCCAACCAAGAAAGCACACAGAAACTCACATTGTTTAGAAACTGTATGGCCGTGGCAGGCTTCTTGTTATCTGCTTCTTCTATCTTAAATTAACCCATTTCTGTTAGTCTATACTTTGTCACATGGCTTGTGGCTTACCAGTGTCTTTACATGTTGCTTCTCATGGCGGCGGCTGGCGGTGTCTCTCCCCAGCCTTCTACATCCCAAAATTCTCCTCTCTCTTGTCCCGCCTATACTTCCTGCCTGACCACTGGCCAATCAGAACTTTATTTACACAGAGCGATATCCACAGCACTCCTCCTCTCTCTCTCTCTCTCTCTCTCTCTCTCTCTCTCTCTCTCTCTCTTCCCATATGAATAGTATATTTACATATGGTTTATTGGAAATGACTAATTTAAAGAGTGCTGTAGAAACATATATAGACTGCCTGTTATCTTAATCTGTTTTTGTTGTTGTTGTTTGTTTGTTTGTTTTTTTGAGTTGTATGAGGTACAATTGAACAGGATCAGGGAAAATCTTTATAAGGCATATTTTGGGTATGATTCTAGGAGTGAAGGAACATTCCATCACTAATACAGAGGAAAGCTTGGAGAAAGTGATATAGGTTATACACAAATACTGAAATAATTGTACATTTCATAGATGTATAATTATGAGGTAAAGTAGGAAAATCTGTGATTTGGATTCAAGTTGATGTCTATCACTCACACAATAGACTATCTCTCTTCAAGCAGCTAAAAGATATGCTGTGACAATACCCAGCTCACAGTGGTATTCTATCTAGGTACTATACTTTGTAAGGTGGAGAAAAATAGGAATAAGGAGAAATTTTGTGTTGTACTCTTTAGTTAGGTGTCTTGAGGTTTGATCCTGGCCTAAACCCTTATCAAGTTTATGTTATTATTAAACTAATAGAAACTTTTGTTGGAAAGTTACCTTATGAAGTATTGCATTGTGTCATAAGTGCCCTCAATTCACTGTGACCAAAAATTTTTTTATTACATTTGTGTTTTAATTTTACACATTAGCCATGGATTCCCCTGTCCTCCCCCCTCCTGCCCCCTTCCCCACCCCCCACATTCTCTCCCCTCCATTCCCATCTCCTCCAGGGCCAAGACTACCCTGGGGATTCATTTAAACCTGGTGGATTCAGTACAGGCAGGTCCAGTCCCCTCCTTCCAGGCTGAGCAAAGTGTCCCTGTGTAAGCCCAAGGTTCCAAACAGCCAGCTCCTGCACTAAAGACAGGTCCCAGTCCCACAGCCTGGATGCCTCCCAAACAGTTCAAGCTATTCAATTGTCTCACTTATACAGAGGGCCTGATCCAGCTGGGGGCTCCACAGCCTTTGGTTCATAATTCATGTGCTTCCATTCATTTGGCTATTTGTCCCTGTGTTTTTTCCAATCTTGGTCTCAACAATTCACACTCTAACAGTCCCTCCTCTTTCTCGACAGTTGGACACCTGCAGCGCCACCTGGGACCTGGCTGAGGATCTCCGCATCCATGTCCACCAGTTCTTGGATGAGAGTTCCAGCATGACAATTAGGGTGTTTGGCCATCTGATCACCAGACTAGCTCAGATCAGGCTTTCTCTCCACCATTGCCAGCAGTCTATGGAAGATGTATCATTGTGGATTTCTGGAGACCTCTCCAGCACTCTGCCTATTCCTGTTCTCATGTGGTCATCATTTATCACGGTCTGTTATTCCTTGTTCTACCTTTCTGTTCTTGATCCAGCTGGGATCTCCTGCTCCCCTAAGCTTTCTTTCCCTCAAACCTTGCCCTTCATTACTCCCACTGTCGTCCAGGTTGTTCATGTAGATCTCATCCATTTCTCTGTCATTGGGTGATCCCTGTGTCTTTCCTAGGGTCCCATTTTCTAGGTAGCCTCCCTGGAGTTGTGTAGCAGTCTAGTCATCTCTGTTTTACATCTAGTATCCTCCTATGAGTGAATACATACCGTGTTTGTCCTTCTGAGTCTGGGTTACCTCACTCAGGATGATTTTTTTCTAGATTCATCCATTTATCAAGGAAGATGAGATGAAAGTAGACCATGGCAGTAAAAACTTGTATATTCACTAGAAATCACTTGAGTAGGGATGTAATTCTGTGAGAAAATGTAGGTACATCAGGTTAAAACAAATGTTATGTGTATACACAAGAAAATAGATGAAGAGATGTATTTTCATCTTCCTTTAGGTTCACATATGTCTGGGTTAATGTACTTATAATAGGTAGATATTGTTGGAAAAGTCTTGAATCAGTGAAATTTTTAAAATGCTTTTTATCTTTTAGACAAGAGCTAATAAACTGTGAAAAGCAGGCAGACTAATATATATTTTGTGGTATATTTTTGTTCATCTACTCAGTATGTTTTTAGCATTCATAAAATTTCACTTATAATGAGATCCACTTTTCATATTTTTGTATGTTTTTATTAAAATATCCATGAGTAACTATGTGTGGCTAACATCTAGGATTAGCAAAGATGAGTTGCTTATATTAAAGAATGAAAATGTCTCTAATAAATCATGCTTAAATCAAAACAAGAAATGCAAATGTAGAAGCTCTAATGATGGCCTATTTGTTTACTTGCAGATAGAGTCTCTATTGCATGATTATATACATTTTAAGACACTGAGAACTAAGTGATCAAGCTAATGTCACACTCCTGAGAATTACCTATGTTCCACAATAAATTATTTCTGCTACTTTGTAGTCTGACTAGATAAATATCTACACATATCCCAAAGAAACATACTTATGTTGAGATTTTTGCTGTATCACTTATTATACAGGGATGGAGTGTATTTTGAAGGATATGTTTGTGAATATAATCAAGACAGATCATATGGAATTATCTAAGAATTAATAAAAATAGTGTGGTTTTTATTGAAAATAGAGTCTTCTCTTGGACAAAACATTCGGACCACACAGTTTCCCCTTCCTCCAGTCTTCCCAGCACCCCTACATTTCTTCTCTCCCCTATATCCACTTCTCCTCCATTTCTCTTCAGAAAATAGCAGGCCTTCAAGAGACTACAACCAAACATGTCAAAACAAAATACAACAAGACAAGGCAAAGCACTCATATTGAAGCTGGACAAGGCAACCTGATAGAAAATAGTACCAAGAGCAGACAAAAGAGTTTGAGACCACCTACTCCCATGGTTAGGGGTCCAAGAAAACACCAAGCTAACAATGATAACATGTATGCAGAGGACGTGGCACAGACCTTTGTATGCTCCATTCTTGCAGCTTCAGTCTCTGTGAGCCCATATGTACCCTGCTTAGTTGATTCAGTGTCCTGTGTTCTTCTGGTGTCCTCTATCCTATCTAACTCCTATAATCTTTCCACTCCCTCTTGGGTGGGATTACTCATGCTCCAAGGATAGAGAGCTGATGAAGACCTCCAATTTAGACTCTCTCTTTGCATAATGTTTTGCTGTGGGTCTCTGCATATCTTTCCATATGCTCCCAGAAGAAGCCTCTCTAATGGTAACTGGACAAGGCACATAAGAATATCATTAGGAATCATTGATTTTTGCCAGTCACTTTTGGTTCTACCCTGTGTCTCTGGGCTATCCTGACCATTCATGCAGTGTAGGGCATGAGCTCCCTCTCACAGCATGGGCTTCAAATTAAATCAGACATTGATTGGCCACTTCCAAAAGTTCTGTACCACCATTGCCCCAGCACACCTTGAAGTCAGAACAGATTATAGGTCGAGAATTTTATGGCTTGGTTGATGTCCAAGTTTCTCCTTCCCTTGCCTGAAGTGAATTTTTAGCTACAGTATATTTTTTAAGTATTACAGACAATAAGATAATAGAATAAAATGATGAGGTGGGCTCCAGGTGCACCAATATTAACTTGTGGTGAAAATTAATGACACACTGGAGTCTCTTTCCACCTGACCTACATGCAACAAAGATAAACATGCAACAGAAGCAAGCAAATGAACAGCACACCTAAATTCTCAAATGTCAGACAAAGTGTGTATTTGTAAATGACCTTTAAAGAATGAGGACTCTCTCATAGCTCAATAATTCACCAAGACATACACATATATACACTTTCACAAATAAAAATAAAATTAAATGTAAAATGTTATACAAGTAACTTTAAACATGACATATAGCTGTATTAAAGGAAAAAAAGAAAATGTCTTCAGATAAAAAGTGATTATGAGTAATAGTTGATCCTTGAAATAAACATTATTCAAAAATGGAGATAAACCAAAGTGAGTACAAACCCAGAAAGTTTCAGTACCTTTCAGAAGGTCTGCATAAGAAACAAGAAGATTATATGTTGCTTATGACTCATTTCATGAATCAATCTGTTGGAGGCTTCATTAGAAATAGAAAATGTAATCTCAGACACAGCAGTTAACTATTGAAAAAGGCTTTGGGGGCACTCAACAAGAAAAATAAAATACAGAAAATTCAAAAGGTCCAGCAAAATTATTATAGAAATCAAAATAAGCCCAGTAGACACCCATGATACATAAATACAGCATTTTACAGGAAAATAGCAATCATATCACCAGAGATGCCTTGGACTAAAGATATATGATTAAAATTGAGAAATTCTTGTCACAACTGTGGGAACCAGGGCACTTGAAATAAGTGCCATGCCTGAGATTCTCAAAAGTAGGGTTTTGCTGCTCTGCCAAAAGGGAAAATACTGTGAACAACAGTGTCCCATCTTCAAAAGGGAAAGTAGGCATCTAATTTCTATGGTGGTTCTCCTTGAGAACCGAATCCATTAAAAAATCCTTAACTAAGCCCTACTTAACACACTTCAGATACTCATCATGTATCATGGGTGAATCTTGACAAATAAAATTATTAATTATCTTTAAAAATAAAAATGTATTCTTTGTTTTAATCAATAATGCTGGTCCTATTAAAATGCTCAAATAAAACAACAAAACTGAATTCACAGTTTCCTGTTACAGGTATAATTTATGTATATACATATAAATAGGATGCTACCAAACTATGAAAGTACAAGTGGTATTGGTATATTAGCTTTTTAAAGAATATAAATGTATTGTATTTTTAGACTCTCAGGGTAGCTAATAGCCTACTTTATCCATACACAAAGAAATTAAAGTTTATTCCCTAAAAGAAACCTTTTCCTTTGAGTGTATATATCCTAAAGAACACCTTAAGAGCAATGTTGTTTAGTCTAAGAAATTAAAAATTCTAAGACTTAACAATTTTTCATCTAGCTTTGTACTCTATAGAAATGTTGGCCTATACTTATGGCCCTTGGTTGGGGTCCATTAATTGAAGAGAACACCCAATTGCTAAAGACACTACACACTTCTGTAGTGTTAAGTTTCTCTGGTCTGCCCAGCGTGCAGTCCTGAAGAATATTATAATGCCTAATATTATTCACAAACTGTATGGCCTATAGCATATTATTACAAGCTAGCTCTTTCATCTTAAATTAAGCAATTTCTATTAATGTATGTATTGCCACATTGCTGTAGCATTATCAGTCTGATGACACATTGCTCCATGGATGGTGGGCTGCCATCTCTCCCTCCTCTGCCTTTCTTCTTCGAGTCCCTCTCTTGGATTTCTTGCCTGACTATAAGCTGAGGCCCCATAAGACAGAATAGCTTCTTGGTGAAGGGAACTGTCAGGGTAAGGATCAGGACAAGGGTGACTGTGAAGGTGAGGGTAAAAATGATGATCAGGGTCAGGAACAGAATCAGGGAAAGAGGATGGGTTGAGGGTCAGGGTTAAGGTTGGGATCAGCATCAGGGTAAAGGTTGGGGTCAGGGATAAAGGATAAGGTTGAGGGTCAGGATTAATGTTGGGGTCAGGGATAGAGGACAGGGTTTAGGGTCAGGGTTAGGGTCAGGGTCAGGGTCAGGGTTAGGGTTGGTTAGGGTTAGGGTTTGGTTTAGGGTTAGGGTTAGGGTTAGGTTTAGGGTTGGGGTGGGGTTAGGTATGGGGTTAGGGTTAGGGTGTTTAGGGTTAAGTTTAGGGTTAGCGTTAGGGTTATTAGTTAGGGTTAGGTTATGGTTAGGTTTAGGTTATGGTTAGTGTTAGTGTTAGAGATAGGTTTAGGGTTAGGTTAGTGTTAGGGTTAAGTTAGGGTTATTGGTTAGCATTATGTTAGGGTTATGTTAAGGTTATGTTAGGTTATGGTTAAGTTCGGTTAGGTTAGAGTTGTGGGTTACGGTAGGATTATAGTTATGGGCTAGGGTTTTTTTCTGGTTAGACCTATATGTTAGGTTTTGGTTAGGTTAGAGTTTTGGGTTAGGTTAGGTTAGGTTCGGTTAGGTTTAAGTGTTATAGATTTTTAGGTTGAGCATTAGTGGTTAGGATTACCGTCAGACTTTCATTTATTGGGATTATTGTTAGGCTTATGGTTTACAAGTTCTTAGAATCAGGGTTTGAGGAGTTTGTGAGTAGGGTCAGTGTTAGGATTGTGTTAGGGTTACGGGTTAGGGATCTTTCTGGTTGTTTTTGGGGGAGTTTGTGGTTAGGGTTAGGGTTAGATTTAGGCTTTGAATAAGCTTAGTGTACGGAGTTTGTCACTAGAGTTATGGTTAGCTATGTTTGGTGTCAGTTTAGGTTTAATGTAATGTAGTTTGTGGTTAGGGTTAGTGTTAGATTTAGTCTTTGAGTCAGGTTAGAGTTAGGGGAGGCAAGTTTGTCGGTAGAATTTTTGTTAGCATTAGGTTTAGGGTCATGTTAGTGTTAGGGTTATGGTTAGGGTAAGGGTCAGGTTAGGGTTAGGTTAGGTTTAGGGTTAGGCTTTGTGCTAGGTTAGGGCTAGGGAAAGGGAGTTTCTGGTCATGATTATGTGTTAGGGTTAGTTTTACATTCTGGTTAGGGTTAGTGTTAGGATTTGGGCCGGGTTGTGTTAGGGTCAGTTTTGCTTGGTTTAGGCTTTGTGTCATGTTAGGGTTAGGGTTAGATTACGGTAAGGGTTATGTGTTACAGGTATTTAGAATCAGTGTTTGAGGAATTTTTGAGTAGGGTCAGTGTTAGGATTGGGTTAGGGTTATGGGTCAGGGGTCTTTCAGGTTATTGCTTGGGGAGTTTGTGGTTAGGGTTATGGTTAGATTTAGGCTTGGGTCAGGTTAGAGTTTTGGTAGGTGAGTTTGTGGTTTGAGTTTATTAAGGTTAGGTTTAGTGTCATGTTAGTGTTAGTATTATGGTTAGGGTTTGCGTCATATTAGGGTTAGTGTGAGGTTATAGATAGCGTTTGGCATTCTGTCATGATACCGTTAGGGTAAGGCAGTTTGTGGTTAGGGTTTTTGTGTTAGGGTTTGTTTTATGGTCAGGTTAGTGTTAGGGTTAGTCTTAAGGTTCTGGTCAGGTTAAGGTTAGGGTCATGTTAGGGTTAGGGTTAGGCTTGTGTCAGTTTATGGTTAGGGTTAGGCTTTGTTTTCTGATTAGGGTTATGGTTAGTGTTAAGGCTATGTGTTTATTTAGTCGTTGGGGTTATTTGTTAGTTCAAGCCCTGACCTTTGCCCTCCTCAGCTGTCTTGTTTCCTCCACTCTCTGGTTTGAAGGTAACTTCCTGTTCCCTCTTTATACCATCAGTAGGCTTCCCTTGATTCATTTCTCTATGACATCACCACATATGGACTACATGTCTCAATATCCCTTTCTCTATGACATCATTACATATGAACTACATTTCCTGTAATATTTTCTCTATGATATCATTACATGTGGACTACATCTCCCTTAATGCCTTTCTGTATGACATCACCACATATGGACTGCATTTGCCATGGTGTATTCCCCTTGTCATCATTACATTTGGACTCCATTTCCCAGGATTCCTTGCTCTATATTTTCTCTTTGTGTTTGCCTTCATCTTCCAGGATGCCTCCCCAGGGTTAGGGTTAGGGTTAGGATAGAGGAGTTTGTAGTTATGTTTAGGGTTAGGGTTATGTTTAGTGTTAGGATAGGGGAATTTGCAGTTAGGCTTATGGTTAGATTTAGGTTTAGGGTCAGGTTCGGGATTCTGTAGGGTTGTTTGTGGTTAGGGTTATGGTTATGGTTAGGGTAGGGGAGTTTGTGGTGACCCCCACAGGAGATCTTCCCTCAAGAGAGACCCCAGACCCAAGGAACGCGCCGATACCACAAATCAGATGCAAACAGCAAGAGGGTTTATTCAAATGCACAGGTACCTGGGGCGGCAAAGTCTCTGGGAAGACTTGCGCGCCTCCCTAGGGGAAGGGGAACTTTTTATAAGGGTCCTAGGGGCAGAAGCGCGGTTACAGAAGCGAGAAGCATAGTTACAGGGTTCCCATTGGTTGATTCAAATAAGGTCAGGGTGAACTCGGGGACTATCTTTAATGTTCAGAAATGTGCAGCTGTTTGTTCTCCAAGGCCAGGTAGCCAATTATAGATATCTTGTTCTGACTCAAGGTTTTTTCCTCCCAAAGCCAGGTGTTTGATATCTCCTGCTTTGACTCAAGGTTACTTTCCCAATTATCTCTCTCAAGGCTGTTTCTTAGACTAAGTTGTTGAGATGGGGGGGGGGGGCATTTCATTCCCCCATTTTCTTTTGTTATAAATGGAATCTTCCATTTCAGGATGGAGAATAAGGGGTCAATTCCATCTCTGACTGTCGGAGCCTCTGATATTGTTGGGTTAGGACCAAAGCCTGGACAACAGAAATCCTATCCTTGACGAATTGTACCAATCTGTTGAAGATACATGGCCCAAATAATAAAATGAGCAGGAGGATGATTAGGGGGCCCATAATGGTGGAGACGAGGGTGGTAAACCAGGGTGACCTTCGGAACCATCCTTCAAACCATCCCTGTTGAGACTCGAATAGTTGCTGTCTCTGTTTTAATCTTTCTCTCAATTTAGCCATGTTATCCCTGACTACTCCAGTATGATCTGCATAGAAGCAACATTCTTCTTTAAGGGCCGCACATAGGCCACCTTCTTGTAGGAAGAGGATGTCTAACCCCCTCCTGTTTTGCAAAACAACCTCAGATAGCGATGTAAGGGATTTTTCCAGGGCACTTATGGATTCCTCTAGGGCCTGGATGTCAGTGTTCATAGCCATCTGTAGTTGTTTGAATTGTGCAGTTTCCATGAGCGCCGCAGTGCCAGTTCCTATGCCTGCGGCCATACCCCCGACAGTCAATCCCCCCAGCAGTAAGGCCATGGTCATAGTCATTGGTTCTCGAGGGAACCTGTGTCGTTCCTCATAATAGGTAAATACATATTCGGGGTTATGATAAACAATTTTGGGCCATAATTCTATCAGTATACAATAATCAGAGGTCAGATTAAGTACTGTCATTGAAATACATTGAGTCAACCCGGTGCTGCAGGCCCAATAGGTTCCTGTGGGGGCTACCAGGTAGTAGGAGCCCCCGATCAGCTGTTGGGTGGAATTGCACAGGAACTGGTGAGACTTGGGCATTCTTCCTATACATAATCCTTGTCCTGCAACTTCGGATAGGGTCAGCCTATGTTGAGGGGTGCGGGTACATTCTGTGGATGGGATAGTGCGGTTAGTGAAATTTCCCGTAACAGCAACCCCTTCGTAATAAGGGGGACTTGAAATTAGGCAAAGCCAGCAGCTTCTGGTCTTGTTTGGGGCAGTGAGGTTGAGGGTTAGATATGCTCCTTGGATTAATTCTAGGAGCCTATCCCCAGTGCCCGGTCTTACAAGGGAAGCAGTGGTGGCCATGTTAACTGTAGGAGACATTGTAGTAGGCAGGTGGGGGACCTGGGCTGGGGCCCTCTCAGGTTGTGAGGGTGACTTCTGTTCTGGGAGAACAGGGTTGGGGCCCACATGAACGTTAACTGATTCTATTTTTTGCTTTATTTGGAAGGTAAATCCCTTGTCTGCTCCTGTCATATAGAACCTAACTCCCCAAGATCGCCCATCGGTCCATGAAGAGAACTTCGTGCCCTTCGGGGTGAAGGAAATGTTTAGTGAATCTTCTCCCTTCTGACTTCGTCCCACCCTGATGAGATCCCAACTGGAACTAGGCTCCCAGTATGCGTCCCCGGTCATTTCGCATCCCCATTTTGCACAATAAAGAGATTCTAGTCCCCCACATTTGTAAGCCATATCCCAATCCCTGCCGTCCCTAGGGCATACATATAGCTGGGTCTGCTGCAGCTTCCTATAGGCCGACTGTGTTCGGCAGCCAGGCGAGTCGGCTACATAGTGCCCTTGGGAGGTACCCCCAGTCTGTATGGCCCGCTTTTTTCGGAACATAACATTGCTGTGGTCTGAATCTAGGACAGAGGGCCTATTGGTGTGGGTGTACTTGGGGATATCCCAGGTATCCAGTCTAGCGACTAGATCACATATCTTGGGAGTCAAGAAGGGCCACCATGTGTTAGGGGCGTGTTGAGCAGTCATGGACCAGACCATGTCCCCAGTCTGGGAAATGACCTGCCAGGTAATTTTCTTCTAATGTTAGGAGGGTTATTAGGGGGATTAGGGGGACCCATGGGTAAGTCTTATCTTTAGTGGGTTTGGAGAACGTTGAATTTTCCATGTAGAGGTCTTAGTGCTCTCAGCTTCGTCGGGTTCTTTGGCGGCCTTCACATGTGACGCGTGGACCCACGCTGCTACCTTGAGTGCAGTGGGAGTAGTTAGCAAGACAGTGTATGGTCCTTTCCACCTCGGCTCTAGGTTCTTGGATTGGTGGCGTCGGACCCAGACAGAGTCCCCAATCTTGAATGGGTGAGGCACCACCGGGCAGTTCAGTTGCTCCCGGTAGGCATCAGCCAGGGGTTTCCACACCGTCTTCTGTACCAGTTGGAGGGCTTGAAGGTGTGCCTCCAGGGTAGGGCTAGTGGCAAAAGAGGAGATGTCGGGGTGAAGGAAGTTTATTATTGGTGGGGGAGTCCCATATAAAATCTCAAACGGGGTTAGGCCGTGAGGCCCAGGAGTGTTCCTGGCTCGGTAAAGGGCTAGTGGGAGTAGGAGCACCCAATCTCTAGTGCCAGTTGCGAGCATTAATTTGGTTAAAGTCTCCTTAATGGTTCTATTCATGCGTTCTCCCTGTCCTGAGCTCTGGGGGCGGTATGCGCAATGGAGTTTCCAATCGATCCCCAATAGCCTGGCCACCTTCTGACTTACCTGGGAGATGAAGGCGGGCCCGTTGTCTGACCCCAGTATCTGGGGCATTCCATACCTGGGAAAGATGTCATCCAGGAGTTTCTTGGTTACCACGGTAGCAGTCTCTTTCTTGGTAGGGAAGGCCTCCGTCCATCCTGAAAAAGTGTCTACAAAAACCAGAAGGTATCTGTATCCATATAGCCCGGGCTTTACCTCAGTGAAGTCAAGTTCCCAATGGACTCCGGGGCGGTGGCCTCGCAGGCGGCTTCCTCTGTTCAGATGGGTTTTTCCTGGGTTGACTTGGGCACAAGCAGGGCAGCTGGAAGTTACCTGTTGGAGGACCTGTTCCTGATTCAATAATACAGTGTTCGAAGCCTCATCAGCCAGAAGGGCCTTCATCTTGTTTTTTGCTTAAGTGGGTTAGCGCGTGGAGGAACTTGAGCATGTATTTAGTGTGGGAAGTTGGCATAACTAATTTGTCATCTATAATGTAAGCTTGTCGTTCGGGACTCTATTCCGCCCCCATTTTCTTTGCTAGTTCCTGGTCCTCCAGGCTGTAGGGCATGGGGTCCCTGCTTGGCTGTTGGTCGAACTGCAAGACCAGCAGCTTGTCGCCCCTGGGGGGTTGTAAGGCCACTGTCCGGGCCTCAGATCAGCCAGCCGATTTCCCCGCGCTATTACAGAGTCATCCTTTTGGTGCCTGGGGCAGTGTATAATGCTGAGCTGGTGTGGGAGGAACAAAGCCCTTAAGAGGTCTAAAATTTCTTTTTTGTTTTTAATTTCCTTGCCCTCTGAGGTCAGGAGGCCTCTCCTCCTGTAGATTTCTCCATGTACATGGGCAGTAGCGAAGGCATATCTGCTATCGGTATAGACCGTGAGTCTCTTACCTTCCGCCATCCGGAGGGCCTGGGTCAGCGCGACCAGCTCTGCCCTTTGGGCCGATGTTCCGGGCGGCAGCGGCGAGGCCCAAATTACCTCTGTTGCGGTAGTGACTGCTGCTCCGGCCCTCCGTTCTCCTTCTTGGAGAAAACTGCTCCCATCCGTGAACCAGATGAAATCTGGGTTCGACAGTGGTTGATCTGTTAGGTCGGAGTGGGTACCATGGGCCTCCGCCAGAATCTGGAGGCAGTTGTGCTCCTCTGATGGGTCTGGCAAGGGCAGCAGGGTAGCAGGATTGAGGGAGACAACTGGTCCGAACACCACCCAGTCTGTGTCTAACAACAGAGCCTGGTAGTGGGTCATCCTGGAATTTGAGAGCCATTTATCTGGGGGCTGCCGGACCAGAGCTTCCACCGCATGGGAGGATAACACAGTTAATGTCTGTCCCAAAGGCAGTTTCCCTGCGTCCTTGAGCAAGACAGCGATGGCGGCTACCATGCGCAGACAAGGGGGCCAACCTGCAGCCACCGGGTCTAATTTCTTGGATAGATAAGCTACAGGTCTCTTCCATGGCCCCAGTCTCTGTACCAGCACTCCTTTCGCAAAGCCTGAGTTCTCGTCCACGAATAGTTCAAAAGGCTTAGTCAGATCTGGTAGGCCAAGGGCTGGTGACTCGAGTAAAGTTCTCTTAATTCGTTGAAAGGCCTGCTGTTGCTCCTCTCCCCAGTAGAACATGACCCCAGGCTTGGTGAGAGGATATAGAGGGGCAGCCATCTCAGCAAAACCTGGGATCCAGAGGCGGCAGTAGCCGGCTGTACCTAGGAACTCTCGCACCTGGCGGGGGTTCCTTGGAGGGGGTATGGAGATTATGGCCTCCTTCCTTGCTTCTGTGAGCCATCTCTGTCCTCCCTCCAGGGTGTAACCCAGGTAAATGACTTTGCTTTGGCAAATCTGGGCCTTCTTGGCCGAAGCCCGATAGCCCTTCTGTCCCAGTTTAGTCAAAAGGGCCCGAGTGCCTCTTAAACATTCAGCTTGGGTTCTGGCTGCTAGGAGGAGGTCGTCCACATATTGGAGCAAGATTAAGGCTGGGTGCTCAACCTGGAACTTGGCCAGGTCTGAATGTAGGGCCTCATCAAAGAGGGTCGGGCTGTTCTTAAACCCCTGGGGGAGCCGAGTCCAGGTCAACTGTCCTGAAAGTCCCATTTCTGGGTCTCTCCATTCAAAAGCGAATAGTAGCTGGCTCTGGGGATGCAATCTCAAACAGAAGAAGGCATCCTTTAAGTCCAGTACTGTGTACCAAATATGGGTTGGTGGAAGAGTGCTGAGGAGGTTATAGGGGTTTGGCACCGTGGGGTGTATATCTTCAACCCGTTTATTAACCTCCCTCAGGTCTTGAACTGGTCTGTAATCCCCTGTCCCGGGTTTTTTTACCGGCAGGAGGGGGGCATTCCAAGGGGATCGACAGGGCACAAGTACCCCCTGGTCCAGGAGCCTCCGGATGTGTGGTTTAATACCTTCGTGGGCTTCCCGGGACATGGGATACTGTTTGATTGAAACATGAGTGGCAGAGGGTTTTAATTGAATAACAAGGGGGGGTTGGTCGCAAGCCAGCCTCAAGCCGCCAGTCTCTGCCCATGCTGAGGGAAATTCTCTCAACCAGCCCTGTATCGCTTCTGATGGCTCCTTAGAGGACTCGGAATCAAAGAGGTGGTATTCCTCTTCCAGTCTTAGGGCTAGGACTTGTAGGGGGGTCCCTTTGGGCCCCGTAACGGTCGACCCCTTGTCATCAAAATAGATCTGAGCCTTGAGCTTAGTCAACAGGTCTCGGCCCAATAATGGGTGAGGGCAATCAGGTATATGCAGAAAAGAGTGGGTTACCTGTCCAGATGCCAGCTGAACCTTTCTTTCGGTGGTCCATCGATATCTCCTGCTACCTGTGGCCCCCTGGACCAAAGCTGTGCGGTCACTGAGAGAGCCTCCAGTATGGGTCAGGACTGAATGTTGAGCTCCGGTGTCCACTAGGAAGGTCACTGGCTGCCCCCCAATCTTGAGAGTTATCCTAGGCTCAGGGGGGGGGCTCCTGGCCTTGACCTCCCTAATCTTCCAGATTGAGAAGGTCCGTGGCTCTTGTCTTAGTTTTTCCAGGCCCTCAGGGTTTCTTTGGGCAGTCATGAGCCCAATGTCCTCTCGCTTTGCAGTAGGCGCACTGGTCTTTGTCAAGGGGTGCCCTTCTTTGATCTCCCTTCCTAACTCCCTCTCTGACCTGTCCCTGAGACACTACAGCGGCCAGGACTTTACTTATTTCCCTATGACGTTTCTTATCTCTCTCTTCCTGTCTCTGCCACATTCTCTCCTCCCGCTCTTCGGGAGTTTCTCTTTTATTAAAAGCTTTCTCTGCCTCCTTCAACGAATCTGATAAATTGAACGAATTCAATCCCTCTAGTCTCTGTAACTTGGCCCTTATATCTGGACTTGACTGATAGATGAAAGACAAGATGACGCCCGGCGCCTGTCCTGGATCTTCCGGATCATATGGGGTATACATCCTATAGGCCTCTTTAAGTCTTTCCAGGAATGCTGCCAGCATCTCATCCTTTCCCTGGACCACATTCCTAACCTGAGCCAAATTGGTGGGGCGCCTAGCAGCCCCCCGGAGACCCGCTAAGAGCAACTGGCGAAAGAGATGTAGGTGCTCCCTACCTTCTGGGGTCATGAAGTCCCAGTTCGGGCGGGTGAGGGGAAAGGCTGCATCAATAACATTAGGCAGCTGGGTGGGTCTTCCATCGTCTCCAGGAACCTGCTTCCGAGCTTCTAAGAAGACCCGCTGCTTCTCCTCCACTGTCAGGAGGGTTTGCAGTAACTGCTGACAGTCATCCCATGTAGGCTGGTGGGTCACTAAAATAGACTCAATCAAGTTAGTCAAGGCAACAGGGTCTTTAGAGAAAGGGGCATTATGCTGTTTCCAGTTGTAGAGATCAGAGGCCGAAAACGGCCAGTACTGAAGCTGGTGATTGGAGCCTTCCCTGAGGGGGAAGGCCCTGGATACTTTGGCTGGTTCATCATGCTTTCCTCGTAGGTGACCGGCAATTGGGGAGGGCTGTCCCTGTAGAGGATATTCGGGGACTGCCACCGCCACCGCCTTCGCCGCAGCCGGCATCGTCGGCATGGGGACTGCCGCTTCCGCCGCCGCCGCTGGCCCGGGGAACGCCGCTTCCTGCGCTCGATTCCCCGGGTACGGCGGTGGGTCCTCTGTCAAAAGGTCAATAAGGGGTGAATTGGGGTCCGCAGGAAGGACAGGGGTTTTAGGGGATCCTTTCGTGGGAGAATGGGGTAAAGGGAGGAGGTAGGAGGGGCGAGAGGGGGCGGCGGTGCTGTCTGGGAGTAGGCCTGGGGCGCTGGAGGGGAGAGAAACGGCTTAACCCATGGGGGGGATTCGGTCGCTAGGAGTTTCCATATAGCGATGTATGGAACCTGGTCCGGGTGGCCATGGGGACCCGGAGCGAAGACTTTTCCCTCCACCTGTAAAATTAAACTGAGATTAAAAGTTCCCTCGCGAGGCCATCCCATGTTCATTGTGACCCAGTCAGCCTCGCAAAGGGTGATCCATTTCTTTTTCTTAATCACAAGTCCCTCGTTGTTGGCTTGTGCTTTCACGTCTGACCAGTGGTCAAGCGTGAGGCTCAAGGGGGTGGTGACAGTCTGTCCCATAGCTGTTTCTAGGAGGAGAGCGGTCAGACAGAAAATAGCAACCAACAGACAAACGCAAACAAGACTGACACACGCTGTGCGGCTCCGGCTCCAAACCGAGAGCAGAAACTCAGACGGAGAGTGTGAGGGTCCAGATCCCTCTTCTCCAACCAACACCACGTATCCCTCGGATACGTGAGTGGCCCCGAAAAACCGTGCCCCTGAGGGGACTTCAGACACCCGTGGAACGCCTTCCAGGGTTTCGGTGGGCGAAGTCCGAGCCCGTCAGCTCCTTCTGGCCCCACCCACAGACAGATTATCAGATGCGCGTAGACCGACAAACAACAATCAAACGGAACAACATATAGTGAGGCCGGCCGGCTTACCTCCTGACGGTGGGTCGGTGGTCCTGGGGAGGGGTCTCAATCTCGGTGGGACCTCCAATGAAAGACCCCCACAGGAGATCTTCCCTCAAGAGAGACCCCAGACCCAAGGAACGCGCCGATACCACGAATCAGATGCAAACAGCAAGAGGGTTTATTCAAATGCACAGGTACCTGGGGCGGCAAAGTCTCTGGGAAGACTTGCGCGCCTCCCTAGGGGAAGGGGAACTTTTTATAAGGGTCCTAGGGGCAGAAGCGCGGTTACAGAAGCGAGAAGCATAGTTACAGGGTTTCCATTGGTTGATTCAAATAAGGTCAGGGTGAACTCGGGGACTATCTTTAATGTTCAGAAATGTGCAGCTGTTTGTTCTCCAAGGCCAGGTAGCCAATTATAGATATCTTGTTCTGACTCAAGGTTTTTTCCTCCCAAAGCCGGGTGTTTGATATCTCCTGCTTTGACTCAAGGTTACTTTCCCAATTATCTCTCTCAAGGCTGTTTCTTAGACTAAGTTGTTGAGACGGGGGGGGGCATTTCAGTGGTTAGCGTTAGGGTTAAATTTAGGATCTGGGTTAGGTTAGGTTTAAGGTAGGGGAGTTTGTGGTTAGGGTTAGTGTTAGATTTAGACTTAGGGACATGTTATGGTTTGGGTAGGGTGTTTTTGGTTCGGGTTATGGTTTAATTTATGTTTTGGGTCAGGTTAGTGTTAGGGTAGGGGATGTTTTGGTGAGGGTTATGGTTTACTGTTGGTTAAATCCTGGGCTCTCCGTTGCCCTCATCTGTTTTCCTCCTTCCTCCTCTTTAAAGTTAGAAGAAAACGTCCTGTTTCTTCTTTATACCATTAGTAGTCTTCCAATAATGCATTTGACTGTGGTATCACTACATATGGACTACATTTTCCATGATTCCTTTCTCTTTGACATTATTTCTTATCGACTATATTTCAGATTACGTTTCCCAGGATGCCTTGCTCAGAATGTCCTGTATGCAGTGTGTCCTATCTACAGTGTGTCTTCCTGGAGGACTACATTTCCCAAAATGACTTTCTCTATGACATCATTACTTATGGACTACATTTCCCAGGATGCCTTGCTCTGTATTGCCTCCACCTGTTTTACTTCATTTCCCAGGTTGACTTTCTGTCTACCTTTGCATTGTACCAAAAACTCCATTTCCCATCTTGGCTCTCAAGTCATTAGGAAACATCTTCTTCCCCTTTGAGAGCATCAGTACCTGTAGTTCTTTATTTCCCAGCGTGCATCCTGGGATATTTCCCAGGATGCCTTTCATGACACAGTGTGGCTCAGACTCCATTTCCCACAATTCTTTTTCAGTGCATGTGTATGACACTGGAAACTTCATTTCCCATCATGCCTCTTGGATGGTTTCCTTGTTTGCTTTTCATTATACCATCACTACAATGGACTCCATTTCCCAGGATGGCTTTCTCTATGCCATCACTTCATTTCAGACTCCATTTCCTAGGATGCCTTGCTCCACAGCATTACTACATTTCAGGCTTCATTTCCCAAGATGCCTTTCTCTATATCATCCCTACATGTTGGCCTCCATTTCCCAGGGTGACTTTCTCCACATATCACTATAGTTGGACTCCATTTCCCAGGATGCCTTTTCTACAGCACCATGACATGTTGGACTGCATTTCCCAGGTGTCCTTTGCCCTCAGGAGTTTTCCCTTTTCTTCATCAGTTGTCCAGTTCCTCAGCTGGTGACCTGACCTTCTCCAGGGTTGTGGTGACTCAGTGAGTTGTTTATTGTCAAGGGTCAGGGTCAGGTACAGGGTGGGGGTCAGGGTCAGGGTGTCAGGGTCATGTTGTTAGGGTTACTGTTAGGGTTAGGTGGTTATAGTTAGAGTTATGGGTTACTGGTTTTAAGGTTAGGGTCAAAGGGTTAGGGTCAGGAGATTGATTTAGGGTGATGGGTTAGAGTTAATGTTATGGTTAATGGTTAGTGTTTAGGGTTAGAGTTATGTTGAGTGGTTAGGGTTAGTGGCTAGGATTAGGGGCATCCCTTGTTCTCAGCAGGTGTCTCTGACCCTATGCACATGTCCTGTGTCCTCCACAATCCCACTGTTCCTCTGCAGGTTCCTGTTCATCAGCAGTGTGTTTCCTATTATGCCTCTCAGGTCATTCCCCAGGATGCCTTTGATGACACCATCACTGTGGACTGGACTCCATTTCCCAGGATTCCATTTCAGTACATTAGAATGGTTCTAGAAACTGCATTTCCCTGCCTGGCGGTGATTGCACACACCTTTAATCCCTGCACTTGGGAGGCAGAGCCTGGCAGATCTCTGTGAGTTCGAGGCCAGCCTGGGCTACCAAGTCATTTCCAGGAAAGGCACAAAGCTACACAGACAAACCCTGTCTTGAAAAAACAAAACAAAAAAAGACAAACAAAAAACAAAAAGGAATCTGCATTTCCCAATATGCTCCTTGGATGGTTTCCTAGGATCCCTTTCCTTAGAGCATTGCTTCATGTTGGACTCCATTTCCCAGGATGCCTTTCTCAGTATTGGTCATGTATTCCAAACTACATTTCCCATCAGGACACTTGTGTCATTTCCCTTGATGCCTTTCCTTATAGCATCAGTGTTTTAGACTCCATTTCCCAGGATGCCCTTCTGTACAGTATCATTTGTACTTCATTTCCCAGGATGCCTTTCTCTACAGCATCCCTACATTTCAGACTTCATTTCCCAGGATGCTTTTCTCTGTATCATCACTACATGTTGGCCTCCAATTCTCAGGGTGCCTTTCTCAACAACTTCAATATAGTTGGACTTCATTTCCCAGGATGCCTTTGTCCAAAGCACCATGACATGTTGGACTCCATTTCCCAGGTATCCTTTGCCCTCAGGAGTTTCTCCTTTTTTTCAGCAGGTGTCCAGTGCCTCAGCAGGTGACCTGACCTTCTCCAGGGTTGTGGTGCCTCAGTGGGTGGGGGTTATTTTCAGGGGTCTGGGTCAGGATCAGGGTGGGTTTCATGGTCAGGTTCAGGGTGTCAGGGTCATGGTGTTAGGGTTACTGTTAGGGTGAGGGGGTTATTGTTTGAGTTAAGGGTTGCTGGTTTTTATGGTTAGGGTCAAAGTGTTTGGGTCAGCAGATTAAAGTTATGGTGATGGGTTAGGGTTAATGTTATGGTTAATGGTTAGTGTTTAGGGTTAGAGTTATGTTGAGTGGTTAGTGTTAGTGGTTAGGATTAGGGGCATCCCTTGTTCTCAGCAGGTGTCTCTGACCCTCTGCACTTGTCCTGTGTCCTCCACAATCCCACTGTTCCTCTGAAGGTTCCTGTTCATCAGCAGTGTGTTTCCCATCATGCCTCTCAGGTCATTCCCCAGGATGCCTTTGATGACACCATCACTGTGGATTGGACTCCATTTCCCAGGATTCCCTTTCAGTACATTAGAATGGTTCTAGAAACTACATTTCCCATCATGCCTCTCAGGTAACTTTCCAGGATGCCTTTGATGACACCATCACTGTGGATTGGACTCCGTTTCCCAGGATTCCCTTTTAGTACATTAGAATGGTTCTAGAACCTGCATTTCCCATCATGCCTCTTGGATGACTTCCTAGGATCCCTTTCCTTAGAGCATTGCTTCATGTTTGACTCCATTTCCCAGGATGCCTTTCTCGGTTTTGGTCGTGTATTCCAAACTACATTTCCCATCAGGACACTTGGGTCATTACCCACAATGCCTTTCCTTATAGCATCAGTATCTTAGACTCCATTTCCCAGGATGCCTTTCACTACAGCATCATTGGACTTCATTTCCCATGATGCCTTTCTCTACAGTATCACTATATTTAATACTTCATTTCCCAGATGCCTTTCTCCATAGCACCATGACACGTTGGACTACATTTCCCAGGTGGCCTGTGTCCTCAGGAGTTTCCCCTTTTCTTCACTAGATGTCCAGGGCCCTCAGCAGGTGACCTGACTTTTGGCAGGGTTGTGCTGCCTCAGCAGTGTGGGGATGGGGTTCAGGGTCAAGAGGTCAGGATCAGGGGTTAGAGTTAATAGTTAGGGCTTGGGTTAGGGTCAGGGTCATCGGGTCAGAGTCATTGCTTAGGGTTAGCATTATGATTAAGTTTTATGGGTTTTTCGGTTCTGGGTCAGGGATTAGTGTCACAGGGTCAGAGTCAAGATCAGGGGGTTAATCTTAGGGTTAGGCTAGGTTAGGGTTAGGGTTTAGTTATGGTTATTGGTTAGGGTTAGGTTAGGGTTATGTTAATGTTATGTTAGGTTAGGGTTAGGTTATGTTAGGTTAGGTTAGAGTTATGGGTTATGGTAGGGTTAGAGTTATGGTTTAGGTTTAGTGTCTGGTTAGAGTTATGTGTTAGATTTAGGTTAGGTTAGAGTTTTGGGTTAGGTTAGGTTAGGTTGGGTTAGAGTTTAAGTGCTGTACATTTCTCGGTTGAGATTTTGGGGTTAGGATTAGGGTCAGGCTTTCTTTTCAGGGGGTTATGGTTAGGGTTTTTGGGTTACAAGTTTTTAGAATCAGGGTTTGAGGAGTTTGTGAGTAGGGTCAGTGTTAGGATTGTGTTAGGGTTATGGGTTAGGGGTCTTTCGGGTAATTACTGGGGGAGTTTGTGGTTAGTGTTAGGTTTAGATTTAGGCTTTGTGTTAGGTTAGTGTGGTGGAGTATGTGGTTAGGGTTATTGTTAGATCTAGGCTTGGGGTCAGTTTAGGGTTAGTTTAGGGTAGTTTGTGGTTAGGGTTAGGGTTAGATTTAGGCTTTGAGTCAGGTTAGAATTATGGTAGGCGAGTTTGTCAGTAGAGTTTTTGTTAGCGTTAGGTTTAGGGTCATGTTAGGGTTAGGGTGAGGTTAGGATTAGGATTAGGCTTTGTGCTAGGTTAGGGTTAGGGACAGGGAGTTTGTGGTTAGGATTATATGTTAGGGTTAGTTTTAGGTTCAGGTTAGGGTTAGTGTTAGGTTTCGGGTAAGGTTAGTGTTAGCGTCAGTTTTGATTGGTTTAGGCTTTGTGTCATGTTAGGGTTAGGGTTAGATTACAGTAAGGGTTATGTGTTACAGTTATTTAGGATCAAGGTTTGAGGAATTTTTGATAGGGTCAGTGTTAGGATTGGGTTAGGGTTAGGGGTTAGGGGTCTTTCAGGTTATTGCTTGGGGAGTTTTTGGTTAGGGTTATGGTTTGAATTAGGCTTTGGGTCAGGTTAGTGTAGGGAAGTTTGTGGTTATGGTTATGGATCGATTTAGGCTTGGTCAGTTTATGGTTAGGTTAAGGGAGTTTGTGGTTAGTGTTAGGGTTAGATTAAGGCTTGGAGTCAGGTTAGAGTTAGGGTAGGCGAGTTTGTCATTTGGGTTTTTGCTAGGGTTAGTGTTAGGGTCATGTTAGTGTTAGTGTAGGGTTAGGGTCAAGTTAAGGTTAGGGTGAGGTTATGGTTAGGCCTTTTGTTATGTTAGGTTTTGCATAAGTGAGTTTGTGGTTAGGGTTATGTGTTAGGGATAGTTTTAGGGTTAGGTTAGTCTTAGGGTTAGTTTTAGGTTTTGGGTAAGGTTAGGGTTAGGCTTGTGTCAGGTTAGGGTTAAGGTTAGTATTAGGGTTATGTGTTTAGTTAGTTGTAGGTGTTAATTGTTAGTTCCACCCATGACCTTTGCCCTCTTCAGGTGTCCTGTTTCCTCCACTTTTTGGTCAGAAGGTCAGGTTTTGATGACACCATCACTGTCAACTGGACTCCGTTTCCCCAGGATTCCCTTTTAGTACATTAGAATGGTTCTAGAACCTGCATTTTCCATCATGCCCCTTGGATGGTTTCCTAGGATCCCTTTCCTTAGTCATTGCTTCATGTTGGATTCCATTTCCAGGACGCCTTTCTTGGTATTGGTCGTGTATTCCAAACTACATTTCCCATCAGGACACTCAGGTCATTTCCCAGAATGCCTTTCCTTATAGCATCAGTATTTTAGACTCCATTACCAATGATGCCTTTCACTACAGCATCATTTGGACTTCATTTCCCAGGATGTCTTTCTCTACACCATCACTACATTTCAGACTTCATTTCCCAGGATGCCTTTCTCCACAGCCTCGTTTGGAATCCATTTCCCAGGATGCCTTTCTCCTCAGCACCATGGCATGTTGGACTCCATTTCCCAGGTGTTCTGTGTCCTCAGGAGTTTCCCCTTTTCTTCTTCAGGTGTCCAGGGCCCTCAGCAGGTGACCTGACCTTCTGCATGGTTGTGGTGCCTCAGCAGGAGCGGGTCGGGTCCAGGGTGTCAGTGTCAGGCTTAGGTTAAGGTTAGGTTAGTGTTAAGGCTTTTGTGTTAGGAGTAGGCTTAAGCTTAGGCTTAGTGTTTGGGTAGGGGAGTTTGTGGTTAGCGTTCTGGTTAGATTTAGGCCCTGGTCATTTTAGGTTTATAGTAGGGGAGTTTGTGGTTAAGATTAGTATTAAATTCAGGCTTAGGGTTAGGGTTAGGGTTAAGGTCAGGGTTAGATTAGGGTTAGGGTAGAGGAATTTGTGGTAGTTTGATAGTTAGATTTAGCCTCCAGGTCAGGTTAGGGTTGGGGTAGGGGAGTTTGTGGTAAAGATTAGGGTTTAACGTTGGTTAAATCAAGTGCTGACCTTTGCCCTCACCAGTTTTCCTCCTTCCTCCTCTTTAAAATTAGAAGAAAACTTCCTGTTTCTTATTCAGTAGTCTTCCCATGATGCATTTCTCTATGGTATCACTACATATGGACTACATGTCCCATGATCCCTTTCTCTTTGATATAATTTTTATATCAACTACATTTCAGACTACATTTCCCAGGATGCCTTGCTCAAAATGTCCTCCTGTCTGCAGTGTGTCCTCCTGTCCACAGTGTGTCTTCCTGGTGGACTACATTTCCCAAAATGACTTTCTCTATGACATCATTACTTATGGACTACATTTCCCAGGATGCCTTGCTCTGTATTGCCTCCACCTGTTTTACTTCTCATCCCAGGATGCATTTCTGTCTATCTTTGCATTGTACTAGAAACTCCATTTCCCCTCTTGTCTCTCAAGTCAGTAGGAATCGTCCTCTTCCCTTTTTAGAGTGTCAGTACCTGTAGTTCTTCATTTCCCAGCGTGCTTCCTGGGTCATTTCCCAGGATACCTTTCGTGACACAGAGTGGATTGGACTCCAATTCCCACGATTCATTTTCAGTACATGAGTATGACACTGAAAACTTCATTTCCCATCATGCCTCTTGAATGGTTTCCTTGTTTGCTTTTCATTATCCCATCACTATGATGGACTCCATTTCCCAGGATTCCTTTCTCTATACCATCGCTACATTCTGGACTCCATTTCCCAGGTGTCATGTGTCACCAGGAATTTCCCCTTTTCTTCATCAGTTGTCCTGAACCCTCAGCAGGTGACCTGACCTTCTGCAGCGTTGTGGTGCCTCAGTGGGTGGTTTCAGGGTCATGCGGTCGGGGTTACGGGTAGAGTCAGGGGGCAAGGTCTGGGTGTCAGGGAAATGGGGTCAGGGTCAGGGGGTTAGGTTAAGGGTTCACATTTAGGGTTTTTGTCATGGGGTTGGGTAAGCATTAGGTTTAGGTTAGCTTAGGGTTAATGGTTATGATTAGGGTCAGGGAGTCATGGTTAGGGTTAGGGATAGTGTCAGAGTGTTAGGTTTAGGGTTAAGGTTTAGAGTTAGGTTAGCGTCAGGCGTCACTGTTACGGTTAGGGTTAGTGGTTATGGTTAGGATTAGTGGTTAGGTTTATGGTTAGTGTTAGGGTTAGGGTTAGGGTCAGGGTGTCACTATTAGGGTTAGGGTTATTGGTTATGGTTATGGTTAGTGGTTAGGTTTATGGTTAGGGTTAGGGTTAAGTTTATGGTTAGTGGTTAGTGGTTAGATTTAGGCTTAAGGATTAGGGTTTGAGGTTATGGTTAGTGGTTACTGTTAGTGATTAGATTTAGTATAAGTGTTAGGGTTAGGTTTGGGTTGTTATTATGGTTACAGTTAGTGATTAGGCTTATGAATAATGGTTAGTGGTTAGATTTACAGTGTGCTTTGCCCTCAGAAGGTGTCTCTGAACCTCCTAAGGTGTTCTGTGTCTCTACTCTTGAGTCAGAATGAAACTTCCTGTTCCTTTCTTATAGCATCATGTACTTTTGATCCATTTCCCAGGATGCCTTTCTCTATAGTGGTCATCAATTCCTAACTACATTTCCCAACATGCCTCTCGGGTCATTCCCCAGGATTCCTTTGATGACACCATCAGTGTGGATTGGACTCCATTTCCCAGGATTCCATTTCAGTACATTAGAATGATTCTAGAAACTACATTTCCCAGCATTCCTCTCAGGTAACTTTCCAGGATGCCTTTGATGACACCATCACTGTGGTTCGACTCTGTTCACCAGGATTACTTTTCTGTACATTAGAATGGTTCTGGAACCTGCATTTCCCATCATGCCCCTTGGAGGGTTTCCTAGGAGCCCTTTCCTTAGAGTATTGCTTCATGTTGTACTCCATTTCCCAGGATGCCTTTCTTGGTATTGGTCATGTATTCCAAACTACATTTCCCATCAGGACACTCAGGTCATTTCCCAGGATACCTTTCCTTATAGCATCAGTGTTTTAAACTCCATTTCCCAGGATGCCTTTCACTACACCATCATTTGGACTCCATTTCCCAGGTTGCCTTTCTCCACAGCATCACTATGATGCTCTCCATTTCCCAGGATGCCTTTCTCCACAGCACCATGACATGTTGGACTTCATTTCCCGGGTGTCCTGTGTCCTCAGGCTTTTCAGCTTTTCTTCAGCTGCTGTCCAGGGCCCTTAGCAGGTGTCCAGGGCCCTCAGCAGGTGACCTGACTTTTGGCAGGTTTGTGCTGCCTCAGCAGTGTAGTGTTGGGGATCAGGGTCAAGAGGTCAGGATCAGGGGTTAGAGTTAGGGCTTTGGTTATGGTCAGGGTCAGTGGGTCAGAGACATGGGTTAGGGTTTGTGTTAGGTTTAAGTTTTATGGGTTTTTCAGTTCAGGGTCAGGGATTAGTGTCAGTGGGTCATGGTCAGGATAAGGGGGTTCATCTTTGGGTTAGGCTAGGTTAGTTTTAGGGTTGAGTTAGGGTTATTGGTTAGGGGTAGGTTAGGGTTAGGGTTATGTTAGGTTAGGGTTAGGTTAGGTTAGGTTAGAGTTTTGGGTTAGGTTAGGTTAGGTTAGATTTAACTTTTATAGATTTTTACTTTTTGAATTATGGGTTAGGGTTAGGGTCAGACTTTCATTTCAGGGGGTTATGTTTAGGGTTATGGGTTACAAGTTAGAATCAGGGTTTGAGGAGTTTGTGAATAGGGTCAGTGTTAGGATTGGGTTAGGGTTACGGGTTAGGTGTCTCTGTTATTGCTGGTGGAGTTTGTGGTTAGGGTTAGATTTAGTTTTAGTCTTTGAATAAGGTTAGTGTAGGGGAGTTTGTGGTTATGGTTAGGGTTAGATTTAGGCTTGGTGTCAGTTTAGGGTTAAGGTTAGGGTTAGGGTTAGGGTTAGGGTTAGGGTTAGGGTTAGGGTTAGGGTTAGGGTTAGGGTCAGGGTGTCACTATTAGGGTTAGGGTTATTGGTTATGGTTATGGTTAGTGGTTAGGTTTATGGTTAGGGTTAGGGTTAAGTTTATGGTTAGTGGTTAGTGGTTAGATTTAGGCTTAAGGATTAGGGTTTGAGGTTATGGTTAGTGGTTACTGTTAGTGATTAGATTTAGTATAAGTGTTAGGGTTAGGTTTGGGTTGTTATTATGGTTACAGTTAGTGATTAGGCTTATGAATAATGGTTAGTGGTTAGATTTACAGTGTGCTTTGCCCTCAGAAGGTGTCTCTGAACCTCCTAAGGTGTTCTGTGTCTCTACTCTTGAGTCAGAATGAAACTTCCTGTTCCTTTCTTATAGCATCATGTACTTTTGATCCATTTCCCAGGATGCCTTTCTCTATAGTGGTCATCAATTCCTAACTACATTTCCCAACATGCCTCTCGGGTCATTCCCCAGGATTCCTTTGATGACACCATCAGTGTGGATTGGACTCCATTTCCCAGGATTCCATTTCAGTACATTAGAATGATTCTAGAAACTACATTTCCCAGCATTCCTCTCAGGTAACTTTCCAGGATGCCTTTGATGACACCATCACTGTGGTTCGACTCTGTTCACCAGGATTACTTTTCTGTACATTAGAATGGTTCTGGAACCTGCATTTCCCATCATGCCCCTTGGAGGGTTTCCTAGGAGCCCTTTCCTTAGAGTATTGCTTCATGTTGTACTCCATTTCCCAGGATGCCTTTCTTGGTATTGGTCATGTATTCCAAACTACATTTCCCATCAGGACACTCAGGTCATTTCCCAGGATACCTTTCCTTATAGCATCAGTGTTTTAAACTCCATTTCCCAGGATGCCTTTCACTACACCATCATTTGGACTCCATTTCCCAGGTTGCCTTTCTCCACAGCATCACTATGATGCTCTCCATTTCCCAGGATGCCTTTCTCCACAGCACCATGACATGTTGGACTTCATTTCCCGGGTGTCCTGTGTCCTCAGGCTTTTCAGCTTTTCTTCAGCTGCTGTCCAGGGCCCTTAGCAGGTGTCCAGGGCCCTCAGCAGGTGACCTGACTTTTGGCAGGTTTGTGCTGCCTCAGCAGTGTAGTGTTGGGGATCAGGGTCAAGAGGTCAGGATCAGGGGTTAGAGTTAGGGCTTTGGTTATGGTCAGGGTCAGTGGGTCAGAGACATGGGTTAGGGTTTGTGTTAGGTTTAAGTTTTATGGGTTTTTCAGTTCAGGGTCAGGGATTAGTGTCAGTGGGTCATGGTCAGGATAAGGGGGTTCATCTTTGGGTTAGGCTAGGTTAGTTTTAGGGTTGAGTTAGGGTTATTGGTTAGGGGTAGGTTAGGGTTAGGGTTATGTTAGGTTAGGGTTAGGTTAGGTTAGGTTAGAGTTTTGGGTTAGGTTAGGTTAGGTTAGATTTAACTTTTATAGATTTTTACTTTTTGAATTATGGGTTAGGGTTAGGGTCAGACTTTCATTTCAGGGGGTTATGTTTAGGGTTATGGGTTACAAGTTAGAATCAGGGTTTGAGGAGTTTGTGAATAGGGTCAGTGTTAGGATTGGGTTAGGGTTACGGGTTAGGTGTCTCTGTTATTGCTGGTGGAGTTTGTGGTTAGGGTTAGATTTAGTTTTAGTCTTTGAATAAGGTTAGTGTAGGGGAGTTTGTGGTTATGGTTAGGGTTAGATTTAGGCTTGGTGTCAGTTTAGGGTTAAGGTTAGGGTTAGGGTTAGGGTTAGGGTTAGGGTTAGGGTTAGGGTTAGGGTTAGGGTTAGGGTTAGGGTTAGGGTCAGGGTGTCACTATTAGGGTTAGGGTTATTGGTTATGGTTATGGTTAGTGGTTAGGTTTATGGTTAGGGTTAGGGTTAAGTTTATGGTTAGTGGTTAGTGGTTAGATTTAGGCTTAAGGATTAGGGTTTGAGGTTATGGTTAGTGGTTACTGTTAGTGATTAGATTTAGTATAAGTGTTAGGGTTAGGTTTGGGTTGTTATTATGGTTACAGTTAGTGATTAGGCTTATGAATAATGGTTAGTGGTTAGATTTACAGTGTGCTTTGCCCTCAGAAGGTGTCTCTGAACCTCCTAAGGTGTTCTGTGTCTCTACTCTTGAGTCAGAATGAAACTTCCTGTTCCTTTCTTATAGCATCATGTACTTTTGATCCATTTCCCAGGATGCCTTTCTCTATAGTGGTCATCAATTCCTAACTACATTTCCCAACATGCCTCTCGGGTCATTCCCCAGGATTCCTTTGATGACACCATCAGTGTGGATTGGACTCCATTTCCCAGGATTCCATTTCAGTACATTAGAATGATTCTAGAAACTACATTTCCCAGCATTCCTCTCAGGTAACTTTCCAGGATGCCTTTGATGACACCATCACTGTGGTTCGACTCTGTTCACCAGGATTACTTTTCTGTACATTAGAATGGTTCTGGAACCTGCATTTCCCATCATGCCCCTTGGAGGGTTTCCTAGGAGCCCTTTCCTTAGAGTATTGCTTCATGTTGTACTCCATTTCCCAGGATGCCTTTCTTGGTATTGGTCATGTATTCCAAACTACATTTCCCATCAGGACACTCAGGTCATTTCCCAGGATACCTTTCCTTATAGCATCAGTGTTTTAAACTCCATTTCCCAGGATGCCTTTCACTACACCATCATTTGGACTCCATTTCCCAGGTTGCCTTTCTCCACAGCATCACTATGATGCTCTCCATTTCCCAGGATGCCTTTCTCCACAGCACCATGACATGTTGGACTTCATTTCCCGGGTGTCCTGTGTCCTCAGGCTTTTCAGCTTTTCTTCAGCTGCTGTCCAGGGCCCTTAGCAGGTGTCCAGGGCCCTCAGCAGGTGACCTGACTTTTGGCAGGTTTGTGCTGCCTCAGCAGTGTAGTGTTGGGGATCAGGGTCAAGAGGTCAGGATCAGGGGTTAGAGTTAGGGCTTTGGTTATGGTCAGGGTCAGTGGGTCAGAGACATGGGTTAGGGTTTGTGTTAGGTTTAAGTTTTATGGGTTTTTCAGTTCAGGGTCAGGGATTAGTGTCAGTGGGTCATGGTCAGGATAAGGGGGTTCATCTTTGGGTTAGGCTAGGTTAGTTTTAGGGTTGAGTTAGGGTTATTGGTTAGGGGTAGGTTAGGGTTAGGGTTATGTTAGGTTAGGGTTAGGTTAGGTTAGGTTAGAGTTTTGGGTTAGGTTAGGTTAGGTTAGATTTAACTTTTATAGATTTTTACTTTTTGAATTATGGGTTAGGGTTAGGGTCAGACTTTCATTTCAGGGGGTTATGTTTAGGGTTATGGGTTACAAGTTAGAATCAGGGTTTGAGGAGTTTGTGAATAGGGTCAGTGTTAGGATTGGGTTAGGGTTACGGGTTAGGTGTCTCTGTTATTGCTGGTGGAGTTTGTGGTTAGGGTTAGATTTAGTTTTAGTCTTTGAATAAGGTTAGTGTAGGGGAGTTTGTGGTTATGGTTAGGGTTAGATTTAGGCTTGGTGTCAGTTTAGGGTTAAGGTTAGGGTTAGGGTTAGGGTTAGGGTTAGGGTTAGGGTTAGGGTTAGGGTTAGGGTTAGGGTTAGGGTTAGGGTCAGGGTGTCACTATTAGGGTTAGGGTTATTGGTTATGGTTATGGTTAGTGGTTAGGTTTATGGTTAGGGTTAGGGTTAAGTTTATGGTTAGTGGTTAGTGGTTAGATTTAGGCTTAAGGATTAGGGTTTGAGGTTATGGTTAGTGGTTACTGTTAGTGATTAGATTTAGTATAAGTGTTAGGGTTAGGTTTGGGTTGTTATTATGGTTACAGTTAGTGATTAGGCTTATGAATAATGGTTAGTGGTTAGATTTACAGTGTGCTTTGCCCTCAGAAGGTGTCTCTGAACCTCCTAAGGTGTTCTGTGTCTCTACTCTTGAGTCAGAATGAAACTTCCTGTTCCTTTCTTATAGCATCATGTACTTTTGATCCATTTCCCAGGATGCCTTTCTCTATAGTGGTCATCAATTCCTAACTACATTTCCCAACATGCCTCTCGGGTCATTCCCCAGGATTCCTTTGATGACACCATCAGTGTGGATTGGACTCCATTTCCCAGGATTCCATTTCAGTACATTAGAATGATTCTAGAAACTACATTTCCCAGCATTCCTCTCAGGTAACTTTCCAGGATGCCTTTGATGACACCATCACTGTGGTTCGACTCTGTTCACCAGGATTACTTTTCTGTACATTAGAATGGTTCTGGAACCTGCATTTCCCATCATGCCCCTTGGAGGGTTTCCTAGGAGCCCTTTCCTTAGAGTATTGCTTCATGTTGTACTCCATTTCCCAGGATGCCTTTCTTGGTATTGGTCATGTATTCCAAACTACATTTCCCATCAGGACACTCAGGTCATTTCCCAGGATACCTTTCCTTATAGCATCAGTGTTTTAAACTCCATTTCCCAGGATGCCTTTCACTACACCATCATTTGGACTCCATTTCCCAGGTTGCCTTTCTCCACAGCATCACTATGATGCTCTCCATTTCCCAGGATGCCTTTCTCCACAGCACCATGACATGTTGGACTTCATTTCCCGGGTGTCCTGTGTCCTCAGGCTTTTCAGCTTTTCTTCAGCTGCTGTCCAGGGCCCTTAGCAGGTGTCCAGGGCCCTCAGCAGGTGACCTGACTTTTGGCAGGTTTGTGCTGCCTCAGCAGTGTAGTGTTGGGGATCAGGGTCAAGAGGTCAGGATCAGGGGTTAGAGTTAGGGCTTTGGTTATGGTCAGGGTCAGTGGGTCAGAGACATGGGTTAGGGTTTGTGTTAGGTTTAAGTTTTATGGGTTTTTCAGTTCAGGGTCAGGGATTAGTGTCAGTGGGTCATGGTCAGGATAAGGGGGTTCATCTTTGGGTTAGGCTAGGTTAGTTTTAGGGTTGAGTTAGGGTTATTGGTTAGGGGTAGGTTAGGGTTAGGGTTATGTTAGGTTAGGGTTAGGTTAGGTTAGGTTAGAGTTTTGGGTTAGGTTAGGTTAGGTTAGATTTAACTTTTATAGATTTTTACTTTTTGAATTATGGGTTAGGGTTAGGGTCAGACTTTCATTTCAGGGGGTTATGTTTAGGGTTATGGGTTACAAGTTAGAATCAGGGTTTGAGGAGTTTGTGAATAGGGTCAGTGTTAGGATTGGGTTAGGGTTACGGGTTAGGTGTCTCTGTTATTGCTGGTGGAGTTTGTGGTTAGGGTTAGATTTAGTTTTAGTCTTTGAATAAGGTTAGTGTAGGGGAGTTTGTGGTTATGGTTAGGGTTAGATTTAGGCTTGGTGTCAGTTTAGGGTTAAGGTTAGGGTTAGGGTTAGGGTTAGGGTTAGGGTTAGGGTTAGGGTTAGGGTTAGGGTTAGGGTTAGGGTCAGGGTGTCACTATTAGGGTTAGGGTTATTGGTTATGGTTATGGTTAGTGGTTAGGTTTATGGTTAGGGTTAGGGTTAAGTTTATGGTTAGTGGTTAGTGGTTAGATTTAGGCTTAAGGATTAGGGTTTGAGGTTATGGTTAGTGGTTACTGTTAGTGATTAGATTTAGTATAAGTGTTAGGGTTAGGTTTGGGTTGTTATTATGGTTACAGTTAGTGATTAGGCTTATGAATAATGGTTAGTGGTTAGATTTACAGTGTGCTTTGCCCTCAGAAGGTGTCTCTGAACCTCCTAAGGTGTTCTGTGTCTCTACTCTTGAGTCAGAATGAAACTTCCTGTTCCTTTCTTATAGCATCATGTACTTTTGATCCATTTCCCAGGATGCCTTTCTCTATAGTGGTCATCAATTCCTAACTACATTTCCCAACATGCCTCTCGGGTCATTCCCCAGGATTCCTTTGATGACACCATCAGTGTGGATTGGACTCCATTTCCCAGGATTCCATTTCAGTACATTAGAATGATTCTAGAAACTACATTTCCCAGCATTCCTCTCAGGTAACTTTCCAGGATGCCTTTGATGACACCATCACTGTGGTTCGACTCTGTTCACCAGGATTACTTTTCTGTACATTAGAATGGTTCTGGAACCTGCATTTCCCATCATGCCCCTTGGAGGGTTTCCTAGGAGCCCTTTCCTTAGAGTATTGCTTCATGTTGTACTCCATTTCCCAGGATGCCTTTCTTGGTATTGGTCATGTATTCCAAACTACATTTCCCATCAGGACACTCAGGTCATTTCCCAGGATACCTTTCCTTATAGCATCAGTGTTTTAAACTCCATTTCCCAGGATGCCTTTCACTACACCATCATTTGGACTCCATTTCCCAGGTTGCCTTTCTCCACAGCATCACTATGATGCTCTCCATTTCCCAGGATGCCTTTCTCCACAGCACCATGACATGTTGGACTTCATTTCCCGGGTGTCCTGTGTCCTCAGGCTTTTCAGCTTTTCTTCAGCTGCTGTCCAGGGCCCTTAGCAGGTGTCCAGGGCCCTCAGCAGGTGACCTGACTTTTGGCAGGTTTGTGCTGCCTCAGCAGTGTAGTGTTGGGGATCAGGGTCAAGAGGTCAGGATCAGGGGTTAGAGTTAGGGCTTTGGTTATGGTCAGGGTCAGTGGGTCAGAGACATGGGTTAGGGTTTGTGTTAGGTTTAAGTTTTATGGGTTTTTCAGTTCAGGGTCAGGGATTAGTGTCAGTGGGTCATGGTCAGGATAAGGGGGTTCATCTTTGGGTTAGGCTAGGTTAGTTTTAGGGTTGAGTTAGGGTTATTGGTTAGGGGTAGGTTAGGGTTAGGGTTATGTTAGGTTAGGGTTAGGTTAGGTTAGGTTAGAGTTTTGGGTTAGGTTAGGTTAGGTTAGATTTAACTTTTATAGATTTTTACTTTTTGAATTATGGGTTAGGGTTAGGGTCAGACTTTCATTTCAGGGGGTTATGTTTAGGGTTATGGGTTACAAGTTAGAATCAGGGTTTGAGGAGTTTGTGAATAGGGTCAGTGTTAGGATTGGGTTAGGGTTACGGGTTAGGTGTCTCTGTTATTGCTGGTGGAGTTTGTGGTTAGGGTTAGATTTAGTTTTAGTCTTTGAATAAGGTTAGTGTAGGGGAGTTTGTGGTTATGGTTAGGGTTAGATTTAGGCTTGGTGTCAGTTTAGGGTTAAGGTTAGGGTTAGGGTTAGGGTTAGGGTTAGGGTTAGGGTTAGGGTTAGGGTTAGGGTTAGGGTTAGGGTTAGGGTCAGGGTGTCACTATTAGGGTTAGGGTTATTGGTTATGGTTATGGTTAGTGGTTAGGTTTATGGTTAGGGTTAGGGTTAAGTTTATGGTTAGTGGTTAGTGGTTAGATTTAGGCTTAAGGATTAGGGTTTGAGGTTATGGTTAGTGGTTACTGTTAGTGATTAGATTTAGTATAAGTGTTAGGGTTAGGTTTGGGTTGTTATTATGGTTACAGTTAGTGATTAGGCTTATGAATAATGGTTAGTGGTTAGATTTACAGTGTGCTTTGCCCTCAGAAGGTGTCTCTGAACCTCCTAAGGTGTTCTGTGTCTCTACTCTTGAGTCAGAATGAAACTTCCTGTTCCTTTCTTATAGCATCATGTACTTTTGATCCATTTCCCAGGATGCCTTTCTCTATAGTGGTCATCAATTCCTAACTACATTTCCCAACATGCCTCTCGGGTCATTCCCCAGGATTCCTTTGATGACACCATCAGTGTGGATTGGACTCCATTTCCCAGGATTCCATTTCAGTACATTAGAATGATTCTAGAAACTACATTTCCCAGCATTCCTCTCAGGTAACTTTCCAGGATGCCTTTGATGACACCATCACTGTGGTTCGACTCTGTTCACCAGGATTACTTTTCTGTACATTAGAATGGTTCTGGAACCTGCATTTCCCATCATGCCCCTTGGAGGGTTTCCTAGGAGCCCTTTCCTTAGAGTATTGCTTCATGTTGTACTCCATTTCCCAGGATGCCTTTCTTGGTATTGGTCATGTATTCCAAACTACATTTCCCATCAGGACACTCAGGTCATTTCCCAGGATACCTTTCCTTATAGCATCAGTGTTTTAAACTCCATTTCCCAGGATGCCTTTCACTACACCATCATTTGGACTCCATTTCCCAGGTTGCCTTTCTCCACAGCATCACTATGATGCTCTCCATTTCCCAGGATGCCTTTCTCCACAGCACCATGACATGTTGGACTTCATTTCCCGGGTGTCCTGTGTCCTCAGGCTTTTCAGCTTTTCTTCAGCTGCTGTCCAGGGCCCTTAGCAGGTGTCCAGGGCCCTCAGCAGGTGACCTGACTTTTGGCAGGTTTGTGCTGCCTCAGCAGTGTAGTGTTGGGGATCAGGGTCAAGAGGTCAGGATCAGGGGTTAGAGTTAGGGCTTTGGTTATGGTCAGGGTCAGTGGGTCAGAGACATGGGTTAGGGTTTGTGTTAGGTTTAAGTTTTATGGGTTTTTCAGTTCAGGGTCAGGGATTAGTGTCAGTGGGTCATGGTCAGGATAAGGGGGTTCATCTTTGGGTTAGGCTAGGTTAGTTTTAGGGTTGAGTTAGGGTTATTGGTTAGGGGTAGGTTAGGGTTAGGGTTATGTTAGGTTAGGGTTAGGTTAGGTTAGGTTAGAGTTTTGGGTTAGGTTAGGTTAGGTTAGATTTAACTTTTATAGATTTTTACTTTTTGAATTATGGGTTAGGGTTAGGGTCAGACTTTCATTTCAGGGGGTTATGTTTAGGGTTATGGGTTACAAGTTAGAATCAGGGTTTGAGGAGTTTGTGAATAGGGTCAGTGTTAGGATTGGGTTAGGGTTACGGGTTAGGTGTCTCTGTTATTGCTGGTGGAGTTTGTGGTTAGGGTTAGATTTAGTTTTAGTCTTTGAATAAGGTTAGTGTAGGGGAGTTTGTGGTTATGGTTAGGGTTAGATTTAGGCTTGGTGTCAGTTTAGGGTTAAGGTTAGGGTTAGGGTTAGGGTTAGGGTTAGGGTTAGGGTTAGGGTTAGGGTTAGGGTTAGGGTTAGGGTTAGGGTCAGGGTGTCACTATTAGGGTTAGGGTTATTGGTTATGGTTATGGTTAGTGGTTAGGTTTATGGTTAGGGTTAGGGTTAAGTTTATGGTTAGTGGTTAGTGGTTAGATTTAGGCTTAAGGATTAGGGTTTGAGGTTATGGTTAGTGGTTACTGTTAGTGATTAGATTTAGTATAAGTGTTAGGGTTAGGTTTGGGTTGTTATTATGGTTACAGTTAGTGATTAGGCTTATGAATAATGGTTAGTGGTTAGATTTACAGTGTGCTTTGCCCTCAGAAGGTGTCTCTGAACCTCCTAAGGTGTTCTGTGTCTCTACTCTTGAGTCAGAATGAAACTTCCTGTTCCTTTCTTATAGCATCATGTACTTTTGATCCATTTCCCAGGATGCCTTTCTCTATAGTGGTCATCAATTCCTAACTACATTTCCCAACATGCCTCTCGGGTCATTCCCCAGGATTCCTTTGATGACACCATCAGTGTGGATTGGACTCCATTTCCCAGGATTCCATTTCAGTACATTAGAATGATTCTAGAAACTACATTTCCCAGCATTCCTCTCAGGTAACTTTCCAGGATGCCTTTGATGACACCATCACTGTGGTTCGACTCTGTTCACCAGGATTACTTTTCTGTACATTAGAATGGTTCTGGAACCTGCATTTCCCATCATGCCCCTTGGAGGGTTTCCTAGGAGCCCTTTCCTTAGAGTATTGCTTCATGTTGTACTCCATTTCCCAGGATGCCTTTCTTGGTATTGGTCATGTATTCCAAACTACATTTCCCATCAGGACACTCAGGTCATTTCCCAGGATACCTTTCCTTATAGCATCAGTGTTTTAAACTCCATTTCCCAGGATGCCTTTCACTACACCATCATTTGGACTCCATTTCCCAGGTTGCCTTTCTCCACAGCATCACTATGATGCTCTCCATTTCCCAGGATGCCTTTCTCCACAGCACCATGACATGTTGGACTTCATTTCCCGGGTGTCCTGTGTCCTCAGGCTTTTCAGCTTTTCTTCAGCTGCTGTCCAGGGCCCTTAGCAGGTGTCCAGGGCCCTCAGCAGGTGACCTGACTTTTGGCAGGTTTGTGCTGCCTCAGCAGTGTAGTGTTGGGGATCAGGGTCAAGAGGTCAGGATCAGGGGTTAGAGTTAGGGCTTTGGTTATGGTCAGGGTCAGTGGGTCAGAGACATGGGTTAGGGTTTGTGTTAGGTTTAAGTTTTATGGGTTTTTCAGTTCAGGGTCAGGGATTAGTGTCAGTGGGTCATGGTCAGGATAAGGGGGTTCATCTTTGGGTTAGGCTAGGTTAGTTTTAGGGTTGAGTTAGGGTTATTGGTTAGGGGTAGGTTAGGGTTAGGGTTATGTTAGGTTAGGGTTAGGTTAGGTTAGGTTAGAGTTTTGGGTTAGGTTAGGTTAGGTTAGATTTAACTTTTATAGATTTTTACTTTTTGAATTATGGGTTAGGGTTAGGGTCAGACTTTCATTTCAGGGGGTTATGTTTAGGGTTATGGGTTACAAGTTAGAATCAGGGTTTGAGGAGTTTGTGAATAGGGTCAGTGTTAGGATTGGGTTAGGGTTACGGGTTAGGTGTCTCTGTTATTGCTGGTGGAGTTTGTGGTTAGGGTTAGATTTAGTTTTAGTCTTTGAATAAGGTTAGTGTAGGGGAGTTTGTGGTTATGGTTAGGGTTAGATTTAGGCTTGGTGTCAGTTTAGGGTTAAGGTTAGGGTTAGGGTTAGGGTTAGGGTTAGGGTTAGGGTTAGGGTTAGGGTTAGGGTTAGGGTTAGGGTCAGGGTGTCACTATTAGGGTTAGGGTTATTGGTTATGGTTATGGTTAGTGGTTAGGTTTATGGTTAGGGTTAGGGTTAAGTTTATGGTTAGTGGTTAGTGGTTAGATTTAGGCTTAAGGATTAGGGTTTGAGGTTATGGTTAGTGGTTACTGTTAGTGATTAGATTTAGTATAAGTGTTAGGGTTAGGTTTGGGTTGTTATTATGGTTACAGTTAGTGATTAGGCTTATGAATAATGGTTAGTGGTTAGATTTACAGTGTGCTTTGCCCTCAGAAGGTGTCTCTGAACCTCCTAAGGTGTTCTGTGTCTCTACTCTTGAGTCAGAATGAAACTTCCTGTTCCTTTCTTATAGCATCATGTACTTTTGATCCATTTCCCAGGATGCCTTTCTCTATAGTGGTCATCAATTCCTAACTACATTTCCCAACATGCCTCTCGGGTCATTCCCCAGGATTCCTTTGATGACACCATCAGTGTGGATTGGACTCCATTTCCCAGGATTCCATTTCAGTACATTAGAATGATTCTAGAAACTACATTTCCCAGCATTCCTCTCAGGTAACTTTCCAGGATGCCTTTGATGACACCATCACTGTGGTTCGACTCTGTTCACCAGGATTACTTTTCTGTACATTAGAATGGTTCTGGAACCTGCATTTCCCATCATGCCCCTTGGAGGGTTTCCTAGGAGCCCTTTCCTTAGAGTATTGCTTCATGTTGTACTCCATTTCCCAGGATGCCTTTCTTGGTATTGGTCATGTATTCCAAACTACATTTCCCATCAGGACACTCAGGTCATTTCCCAGGATACCTTTCCTTATAGCATCAGTGTTTTAAACTCCATTTCCCAGGATGCCTTTCACTACACCATCATTTGGACTCCATTTCCCAGGTTGCCTTTCTCCACAGCATCACTATGATGCTCTCCATTTCCCAGGATGCCTTTCTCCACAGCACCATGACATGTTGGACTTCATTTCCCGGGTGTCCTGTGTCCTCAGGCTTTTCAGCTTTTCTTCAGCTGCTGTCCAGGGCCCTTAGCAGGTGTCCAGGGCCCTCAGCAGGTGACCTGACTTTTGGCAGGTTTGTGCTGCCTCAGCAGTGTAGTGTTGGGGATCAGGGTCAAGAGGTCAGGATCAGGGGTTAGAGTTAGGGCTTTGGTTATGGTCAGGGTCAGTGGGTCAGAGACATGGGTTAGGGTTTGTGTTAGGTTTAAGTTTTATGGGTTTTTCAGTTCAGGGTCAGGGATTAGTGTCAGTGGGTCATGGTCAGGATAAGGGGGTTCATCTTTGGGTTAGGCTAGGTTAGTTTTAGGGTTGAGTTAGGGTTATTGGTTAGGGGTAGGTTAGGGTTAGGGTTATGTTAGGTTAGGGTTAGGTTAGGTTAGGTTAGAGTTTTGGGTTAGGTTAGGTTAGGTTAGATTTAACTTTTATAGATTTTTACTTTTTGAATTATGGGTTAGGGTTAGGGTCAGACTTTCATTTCAGGGGGTTATGTTTAGGGTTATGGGTTACAAGTTAGAATCAGGGTTTGAGGAGTTTGTGAATAGGGTCAGTGTTAGGATTGGGTTAGGGTTACGGGTTAGGTGTCTCTGTTATTGCTGGTGGAGTTTGTGGTTAGGGTTAGATTTAGTTTTAGTCTTTGAATAAGGTTAGTGTAGGGGAGTTTGTGGTTATGGTTAGGGTTAGATTTAGGCTTGGTGTCAGTTTAGGGTTAAGGTTAGGGTTAGGGTTAGGGTTAGGGTTAGGGTTAGGGTTAGGGTTAGGGTTAGGGTTAGGGTTAGGGTTAGGGTCAGGGTGTCACTATTAGGGTTAGGGTTATTGGTTATGGTTATGGTTAGTGGTTAGGTTTATGGTTAGGGTTAGGGTTAAGTTTATGGTTAGTGGTTAGTGGTTAGATTTAGGCTTAAGGATTAGGGTTTGAGGTTATGGTTAGTGGTTACTGTTAGTGATTAGATTTAGTATAAGTGTTAGGGTTAGGTTTGGGTTGTTATTATGGTTACAGTTAGTGATTAGGCTTATGAATAATGGTTAGTGGTTAGATTTACAGTGTGCTTTGCCCTCAGAAGGTGTCTCTGAACCTCCTAAGGTGTTCTGTGTCTCTACTCTTGAGTCAGAATGAAACTTCCTGTTCCTTTCTTATAGCATCATGTACTTTTGATCCATTTCCCAGGATGCCTTTCTCTATAGTGGTCATCAATTCCTAACTACATTTCCCAACATGCCTCTCGGGTCATTCCCCAGGATTCCTTTGATGACACCATCAGTGTGGATTGGACTCCATTTCCCAGGATTCCATTTCAGTACATTAGAATGATTCTAGAAACTACATTTCCCAGCATTCCTCTCAGGTAACTTTCCAGGATGCCTTTGATGACACCATCACTGTGGTTCGACTCTGTTCACCAGGATTACTTTTCTGTACATTAGAATGGTTCTGGAACCTGCATTTCCCATCATGCCCCTTGGAGGGTTTCCTAGGAGCCCTTTCCTTAGAGTATTGCTTCATGTTGTACTCCATTTCCCAGGATGCCTTTCTTGGTATTGGTCATGTATTCCAAACTACATTTCCCATCAGGACACTCAGGTCATTTCCCAGGATACCTTTCCTTATAGCATCAGTGTTTTAAACTCCATTTCCCAGGATGCCTTTCACTACACCATCATTTGGACTCCATTTCCCAGGTTGCCTTTCTCCACAGCATCACTATGATGCTCTCCATTTCCCAGGATGCCTTTCTCCACAGCACCATGACATGTTGGACTTCATTTCCCGGGTGTCCTGTGTCCTCAGGCTTTTCAGCTTTTCTTCAGCTGCTGTCCAGGGCCCTTAGCAGGTGTCCAGGGCCCTCAGCAGGTGACCTGACTTTTGGCAGGTTTGTGCTGCCTCAGCAGTGTAGTGTTGGGGATCAGGGTCAAGAGGTCAGGATCAGGGGTTAGAGTTAGGGCTTTGGTTATGGTCAGGGTCAGTGGGTCAGAGACATGGGTTAGGGTTTGTGTTAGGTTTAAGTTTTATGGGTTTTTCAGTTCAGGGTCAGGGATTAGTGTCAGTGGGTCATGGTCAGGATAAGGGGGTTCATCTTTGGGTTAGGCTAGGTTAGTTTTAGGGTTGAGTTAGGGTTATTGGTTAGGGGTAGGTTAGGGTTAGGGTTATGTTAGGTTAGGGTTAGGTTAGGTTAGGTTAGAGTTTTGGGTTAGGTTAGGTTAGGTTAGATTTAACTTTTATAGATTTTTACTTTTTGAATTATGGGTTAGGGTTAGGGTCAGACTTTCATTTCAGGGGGTTATGTTTAGGGTTATGGGTTACAAGTTAGAATCAGGGTTTGAGGAGTTTGTGAATAGGGTCAGTGTTAGGATTGGGTTAGGGTTACGGGTTAGGTGTCTCTGTTATTGCTGGTGGAGTTTGTGGTTAGGGTTAGATTTAGTTTTAGTCTTTGAATAAGGTTAGTGTAGGGGAGTTTGTGGTTATGGTTAGGGTTAGATTTAGGCTTGGTGTCAGTTTAGGGTTAAGGTTAGGGTTAGGGTTAGGGTTAGGGTTAGGGTTAGGGTTAGGGTTAGGGTTAGGGTTAGGGTTAGGGTTAGGGTTAGGGTTAGGGTTAGGGTTAGGGTTAGGGTTAGGGTTAGGGTTAGGGTTAGGGTTAGGGTTAGGGTTAGGGTTAGGGTTAGGGTTAGGGTTAGGGTTAGGGTTAGGGTTAGGGTTAGGGTTAGGGTTAGGGTTAGGGTTAGGGTTAGGGTTAGGGTTAGGGTTAGGGTTAGGGTTAGGGTTAGGGTTAGGGTTAGGGTTAGGGTTAGGGTTAGGGTTAGGGTTAGGGTTAGGGTTAGGGTTAGGGTTAGGGTTAGGGTTAGGGTTAGGGTTAGGGTTAGGGTTGTTAGGGTTAGGGTTGTTAGGGTTAGGGTTGTTAGGGTTAGGGTTAGGGTTAGGGTTAGGGTTAGGGTTAGGGTTAGGGTTAGGGTTAGGGTTAGGGTTAGGGTTAGGGTTAGGGTTAGGGTTAGGGTTAGGGTTAGGGTTAGGGTTAGGGTTAGGGTTAGGGTTAGGGTTAGGGTTAGGGTTAGGGTTAGGGTTAGGGTTAGGGTTAGGGTTAGGGTTAGGGTTAGGGTTAGGGTTAGGGTTAGGGTTAGGGTTAGGGTTAGGGTTAGGGTTAGGGTTAGGGTTAGGGTTAGGGTTAGGGTTAGGGTTAGGGTTAGGGTTAGGGTTAGGGTTAGGGTTAGGGTTAGGGTTAGGGTTAGGGTTAGGGTTAGGGTTAGGGTTAGGGTTAGGGTTAGGGTTAGGGTTAGGGTTAGGGTTAGGGTTAGGGTTAGGGTTAGGGTTAGGGTTAGGGTTAGGGTTAGGGTTAGGGTTAGGGTTAGGGTTAGGGTTAGGGTTAGGGTTAGGGTTAGGGTTAGGGTTAGGGTTAGGGTTAGGGTTAGGGTTAGGGTTAGGGTTAGGGTTAGGGTTAGGGTTAGGGTTAGGGTTAGGGTTAGGGTTAGGGTTAGGGTTAGGGTTAGGGTTAGGGTTAGGGTTAGGGTTAGGGTTAGGGTTAGGGTTAGGGTTAGGGTTAGGGTTAGGGTTAGGGTTAGGGTTAGGGTTAGGGTTAGGGTTAGGGTTAGGGTTAGGGTTAGGGTTAGGGTTAGGGTTAGGGTTAGGGTTAGGGTTAGGGTTAGGGTTAGGGTTAGGGTTAGGGTTAGGGTTAGGGTTAGGGTTAGGGTTAGGGTTAGGGTTAGGGTTAGGGTTAGGGTTAGGGTTAGGGTTAGGGTTAGGGTTAGGGTTAGGGTTAGGGTTAGGGTTAGGGTTAGGGTTAGGGTTAGGGTTAGGGTTAGGGTTAGGGTTAGGGTTAGGGTTAGGGTTAGGGTTAGGGTTAGGGTTAGGGTTAGGGTTAGGGTTAGGGTTAGGGTTAGGGTTAGGGTTAGGGTTAGGGTTAGGGTTAGGGTTAGGGTTAGGGTTAGGGTTAGGGTTAGGGTTAGGGTTAGGGTTAGGGTTAGGGTTAGGGTTAGGGTTAGGGTTAGGGTTAGGGTTAGGGTTAGGGTTAGGGTTAGGGTTAGGGTTAGGGTTAGGGTTAGGGTTAGGGTTAGGGTTAGGGTTAGGGTTAGGGTTAGGGTTAGGGTTAGGGTTAGGGTTAGGGTTAGGGTTAGGGTTAGGGTTAGGGTTAGGGTTAGGGTTAGGGTTAGGGTTAGGGTTAGGGTTAGGGTTAGGGTTAGGGTTAGGGTTAGGGTTAGGGTTAGGGTTAGGGTTAGGGTTAGGGTTAGGGTTAGGGTTAGGGTTAGGGTTAGGGTTAGGGTTAGGGTTAGGGTTAGGGTTAGGGTTAGGGTTAGGGTTAGGGTTAGGGTTAGGGTTAGGGTTAGGGTTAGGGTTAGGGTTAGGGTTAGGGTTAGGGTTAGGGTTAGGGTTAGGGTTAGGGTTAGGGTTAGGGTTAGGGTTAGGGTTAGGGTTAGGGTTAGGGTTAGGGTTAGGGTTAGGGTTAGGGTTAGGGTTAGGGTTAGGGTTAGGGTTAGGGTTAGGGTTAGGGTTAGGGTTAGGGTTAGGGTTAGGGTTAGGGTTAGGGTTAGGGTTAGGGTTAGGGTTAGGGTTAGGGTTAGGGTTAGGGTTAGGGTTAGGGTTAGGGTTAGGGTTAGGGTTAGGGTTAGGGTTAGGGTTAGGGTTAGGGTTAGGGTTAGGGTTAGGGTTAGGGTTAGGGTTAGGGTTAGGGTTAGGGTTAGGGTTAGGGTTAGGGTTAGGGTTAGGGTTAGGGTTAGGGTTAGGGTTAGGGTTAGGGTTAGGGTTAGGGTTAGGGTTAGGGTTAGGGTTAGGGTTAGGGTTAGGGTTAGGGTTAGGGTTAGGGTTAGGGTTAGGGTTAGGGTTAGGGTTAGGGTTAGGGTTAGGGTTAGGGTTAGGGTTAGGGTTAGGGTTAGGGTTAGGGTTAGGGTTAGGGTTAGGGTTAGGGTTAGGGTTAGGGTTAGGGTTAGGGTTAGGGTTAGGGTTAGGGTTAGGGTTAGGGTTAGGGTTAGGGTTAGGGTTAGGGTTAGGGTTAGGGTTAGGGTTAGGGTTAGGGTTAGGGTTAGGGTTAGGGTTAGGGTTAGGGTTAGGGTTAGGGTTAGGGTTAGGGTTAGGGTTAGGGTTAGGGTTAGGGTTAGGGTTAGGGTTAGGGTTAGGGTTAGGGTTAGGGTTAGGGTTAGGGTTAGGGTTAGGGTTAGGGTTAGGGTTAGGGTTAGGGTTAGGGTTAGGGTTAGGGTTAGGGTTAGGGTTAGGGTTAGGGTTAGGGTTAGGGTTAGGGTTAGGGTTAGGGTTAGGGTTAGGGTTAGGGTTAGGGTTAGGGTTAGGGTTAGGGTTAGGGTTAGGGTTAGGGTTAGGGTTAGGGTTAGGGTTAGGGTTAGGGTTAGGGTTAGGGTTAGGGTTAGGGTTAGGGTTAGGGTTAGGGTTAGGGTTAGGGTTAGGGTTAGGGTTAGGGTTAGGGTTAGGGTTAGGGTTAGGGTTAGGGTTAGGGTTAGGGTTAGGGTTAGGGTTAGGGTTAGGGTTAGGGTTAGGGTTAGGGTTAGGGTTAGGGTTAGGGTTAGGGTTAGGGTTAGGGTTAGGGTTAGGGTTAGGGTTAGGGTTAGGGTTAGGGTTAGGGTTAGGGTTAGGGTTAGGGTTAGGGTTAGGGTTAGGGTTAGGGTTAGGGTTAGGGTTAGGGTTAGGGTTAGGGTTAGGGTTAGGGTTAGGGTTAGGGTTAGGGTTAGGGTTAGGGTTAGGGTTAGGGTTAGGGTTAGGGTTAGGGTTAGGGTTAGGGTTAGGGTTAGGGTTAGGGTTAGGGTTAGGGTTAGGGTTAGGGTTAGGGTTAGGGTTAGGGTTAGGGTTAGGGTTAGGGTTAGGGTTAGGGTTAGGGTTAGGGTTAGGGTTAGGGTTAGGGTTAGGGTTAGGGTTAGGGTTAGGGTTAGGGTTAGGGTTAGGGTTAGGGTTAGGGTTAGGGTTAGGGTTAGGGTTAGGGTTAGGGTTAGGGTTAGGGTTAGGGTTAGGGTTAGGGTTAGGGTTAGGGTTAGGGTTAGGGTTAGGGTTAGGGTTAGGGTTAGGGTTAGGGTTAGGGTTAGGGTTAGGGTTAGGGTTAGGGTTAGGGTTAGGGTTAGGGTTAGGGTTAGGGTTAGGGTTAGGGTTAGGGTTAGGGTTAGGGTTAGGGTTAGG